>JANPWX010000076.1:3189447-3544952 GCA_024734555.1 Trochalopteron elliotii
TTGCTGTTTTATTTGGTCCCACAACATTGGGCTGCAGATATGTATTTCACATACACAATACATTTTCCTGTAATTGAGATGCATATGAAGTTGCACCCTGTTACTTCAGTACCATGCTAACATCCTGTGTCTGAGTCCAAAGCAATCAAATTCTTTAAATTTTTACATCCTAAAAAAAGATAAATATATATCTTTGTGTAGGGTTGATCTTGGTTGGCTGCCAGACTCTGACACAACTCATCCTTCTTAAAAGAACATGGGGAGAAAGTAGGATGGAAAAACTTACGGGTCAAGATAAAGACTGGGAGATCACTTAAGAATTACTATCACAACAAAATAAACTTGAGGTGGAGAGTTTTAATTTGAATTAATGTATATAATAAAATGGAGTAAGATATATCAGGTGATATATTAGGACAAAATCAGCAAACTTTCTCCTGTGCCCCTCTCTTCTTTCCAGGCTTTCTGTGACATTGAATGTGTTGGCATTAGGCAAAAAGGCAAAGCTAGGTGATATCATGTTAGCTATAGTATAAGATGGCACATTCTAAGATTTCATTCTTAAAATTAATTATAAAGTCAAAATTAAGTTAGTAGAAGGGGTCTAAACCTGTGACACTGATGGGTAATTGGGCAAGTGTCTGGACATTGTTGTGAATGAAAGGAATATTACTAGTGAAAGATACACTAAGTTGCAATTTACTTTCATAGTGAAATAATTACATTTGAATGGTGCATTGTCAGAGACAGAAAACAAGAGCTGACAAGCCCTCCTACCTCTACTGAATAAACATGGTTAATTTGATTCAAATGTGGTAGCTCAAATTTGTGTTATCCTTTCTCAGTATTTCATTATCACAATTAATGTAGGCAGAGGGAAATCTGGTCAGTCTGTCCAGTGGTGGTGTCATGGGCAGAGTGCCTCATGTTTCTTTTTGAATCCAGCCTTGAATAGTTGCAGTTATTTCTTTTTTGAAGCAAAAATGAAAAATAGGTTTTCACATTATAGTTACCAACACACTTTCTTTTTTTTTTCCTCTTTAAGTGTGAATGCAGAATGAATTCCATACACAGCTTCAATATATGTTACAGAAACTAAAAGTGAAGGTTTGGGGTTTTTTCCTTAGATGACCAATAATTCAGCAAAGTATTTGTGCCAACAAGTGTGTATTATGTCAGTAAATACACCTTTTAAGTTACACACAAAGCACGTTACCTATAAAGCCAACCCCACACCTAATTCTAGTTCTTATCACAAGCTATTGTTCATAGTGCTTTTTCTATTAATATGTTTTCTGACTGTTATTCTTATGTATCCACTTTATCTCTACTAAGTGAAACTCCACATAAATAATTGTGGAATCCTAGAAATATAATGAAGTATTTTATATGTTTCACTATGTCACCACAACTCATATTAGCTACTGCTATAAACAGGGAGTTCTGAAGAATGCTTCAAACTAGCGTTGATGTTAAAGGTGCACTTATTCATAGATAAAGATAAGTGATATATTTTTTAGCAAAGGCAAAGAAACAGAACAGAATGTGGCATTGATCTTGTGTATTTTCTGGTAGTATACTGAGAAGGCCACAGATACTTATCCATTTAGAATGAAAAATGAAAAAGAAGCTGAAGGAAGTGAAAGTTTGGGACATTCAGACTAGTAATTGGAAATAATTTATCACTACTGCTGTCATTGGCTACCTGGGCCACTTGGGTAAACACTGGCTCATGTTCAGCAGCTGTTGACCAGCCCCCCTAGGTCCTTTTCCCCAGGCAGCTTTCCACCTAATCTGCCCCCAGCCTGTAGCACTGTACGGGGTTTTTGTGACCCAAGTACAGGACCCAGCACTGGGCCTTGTTGAACCCCATAACACTGCCCTTGGCCCACTGATCCAGTTTGTCCAGATCCCTATGCAGAGCCTTCTAAGTGGTGTAGCAAGTCACTGTTACCCCTTGGAATATGAGGTCTTCATTCTTCTCCCTGTACCCATCTTCCAGCTCAGGAGACTGGTCTTACTGTTGAAGACTGGGACAAAGAAGGCATCACAAGTTCCTCAGCAATTTCCTCTTCCTTAGTCACTATTTTTCTCACTATCTGGGCTTCCCTGAGGTCACAATCTTTCCAATAGATCCTCAGTCTGAGCTTGTAGATAATAGACTTTCAATAATTTGTGAGACTAGGAGGATTAGTGGATTAGTGCACAAGTCTTTGGACACTGAAGGACTAGGTTAAGAGATCTGCTTTGGGTCAAAAGAGAAATGAGTTTGATAATCTCTGCTTAGTCCCTGGGAAACATTTGTACAAATCACAGAACGACCTTTAAACATTTCCTACTATTTAAATTCTTTACTTACAAAGGTCAAATCTCATGCTACATGCAAAGAAAATCATCCAGCAAGGCCATGTCTTTCTCACTGAAACTGAGCTATAAATCCAAAACATACTGAGACTCTCACCACTTAGAAGTCATACTCAGATGGACTATAATGACTCATGATTCAAATATCTCTGGTTGAATATTTACATTCTTTTATCTTTTTTAAGCCATCCATTTCACTCTTGCTATTTTTCAGTTCATGTAGTGAAGTGGTCAGTTCAGTTCCCTCAGGCTGAAATCCAATATAGAAGAACATGGACATTTCTATTTTCCAGTGTAGACTAAAACAAACCCAAGGAAAGCACCTCTAGCTCTCTGTATAGGGTGCTGATGGACAAGTGCTGGCAGCAGCAGTGGCTGCAGTGAAGGTCTGTGAGCAGTGGCTGGGACTGCATTACTCTGGGCATGGCCATTTCCAGGCGGCTCCAACTCAGCTGCCACAGGGCACAGCTGAGCCCTACCAGCTGAGGTGGGGGAACCTCTGAGGAAATGTGTTAAAGAAAGGGGAAATGACACACAAATAGTGTGAAGAGTGAAGGTGGGAGAAGGAGAAACCATCCTAAGAACATCAAGGCCACAGAAGAAGGAGGAAAGGAGATGTTCAGACACCAGAGCAGATTTCCCTGCAACCCATTGAGGACTGTGGGGCCCACTTGGTGGAATTGACTGCTGTTTTCTGAAGAAATTCTGGCTCAGGAAGAGCCCTCAAAGGAGCATGGCTAGGGGACTAGACCCTGTGGAGAGGTCCCTTACAGGAGTAGGGAAAAGTGGAAGGAGGACAGAGCAGTAAAGGTGAAATATTATGGACTGACCACAACTGGACTGCTTAAGAGTGAGGAGGCAGAGGATTGTGAAGAACTGAAGCTGAGATTGGGAAGAAGGGAGGATAGGAAAAGGTGATTTTTATTTTGTCTTCATTTATCACCACCTTACACTATTTTAATCAGCAATACATTAAATTTATGTTCCCCAAGTAAGGCCTATTTTGCCCATGATGAAAATTGGTAAGTGATCTCCGTGCCTTTACCTCATCCCAGGAGGTTTTTCATTTCTTTTCTCCTGTCCAGCTGCAAAGAGGGAGAGAATAGCTGAGCAGGGTTCAGGCAGCCAGTCAAGGTCAGCCCATCACAACCTATTTCTGAATTTTGTAAATCCAGCTAAAAACATTTTAAGACCATGGCTATGAACATAAGCCCTGTCCAAGAGGTTAGTGTCCTCAGCCCGCTGTGAATTTATTCAAATGCTCCTTTAAGATGGAATCCCTGGATCGCAGATAAAGACCAATCAGAATAAATTGTAACCTGCCTAGATTTGGAAAACATTCATATCTGCATATGGAATCTATTTCAAAGTAAATATATTAGGATGAAATACTATTTTTGAATAACTATTGTTATGTCAATGAATTTGACAGCTGCAGAAAAATTCTTTTCAGGCCTACAAAAGACAATATTTCTGGAATGACTCCTTTAATCAGTAATGAAAAAAGTGAATGCACTCAATAAAATTTGAATTTGAAGTATATTGAGGCAGAACCAGTTACACCAAAAATGCATTAATGCCAAAACTGCAGTTTTCATCTTGACTTCAAGTTTAGTGACATATATAGGGGGCATATTAAATGCAGCGAATGCTTCAGGCCATAATCCTGAACCTTTCTGAAGGTGTTGCCTTATTGATTTCACTGGACACTGGAAACAAGTGATTCTTTCACTGTTACAGATATTTATTGCAGAGGGTAGCATGCATTAAGACTAGAAACAGTTTAAGCCTGTTTTATCTTAACGGTGAAGCATCAGGTGCCTTATTACTATTTTTCTTTAGAGATGAGTTGGCTTCTAGCTGTGTTTATATTTGCAATTCAGTATGAACTGAAATACAAATACAAAGTTAGTCAAGGCCTAAAAAAATATGCTGGTGCTCTGAGCTCACTGTTCCACCATTGTGGGCAAGATAGCAGTTTCAGTTTTGAATCCAAATAAGTACTAAACAACTACAGAAATGGAACTTGAAAAAAACCAAAACACCTCACTTGTGTGAAAAAAGATCTGTTTAGTTATCAAAAAAATGACTTGTGTGTAATATGCTTATGAGGTCAGATGTGATTGTGTATACAAAATAAAGCATTCTGGATCAGACTAATAAATTGTTCAGTCTGTTGTCAAATCTTTCATTGAACATGTGGAATGTTTGGTGAAGGAAACAAAACATCAGAAGTAAATTCTACATAATGTTAAAGTCAGTCCCATTCTCAATGTTACTAAGTTATTTGTATTTATGTATAACTACAACAAATAGAGTACTTTAATTATCTTGAGAAAGACTGAAGCTTAGAACGATGGTGCTTTTGAGAAATCAAAATTAATTACAATCATAGAATGTACTCCTACAGACAGTAGATTTAGTAATGTTTTTAGGAAAGAATACACTTAAGAATTACCAGATTCAGGATATACTTACTTTTATGAAACAATACTAAATAATAATAAGTAACATCTACTATACAAAAAAAAAATTGCTCTTAACAAAGTAAGACTCAGCAATGACAACAAATTTTAAATTATTTCAGAAGAAAAAAACATGTCACTAGTTTTTGTACTGTATGTTTTGTGTCTGACTTTTTTTCTCTGTATAATTTTGTCACTACACTGTTAGGTTAATTAGGCTCATCTCAGGTTTCTATTTTTGCTTAAAAATATTTTTGAAACATCTTGTTTACCAAATGACAATGGGCAATAAGCCATTTAAGACAATCAGCCATTTTAAAAAAATCAAATAAACACGAGTAATAATTAAGTTGTTTTTAAACAATATCAATATTTTCAAATATTACTGGAACAATAATATGTAACAAAGCAATATTGCAGTAGGGAATATCTTCAAAGAAACAGAAGAAAATCATAACAATTGACTTTTCAGCATCACAGTGGGATGTGCTGAAATTGAACTGTGCTCGGCAAAAAGCTAGAAAACAATAGATACTGTGGCAGTACATCAAAGAAATTGTGATATCTTTCATAGGAACATGAAAATTAAAGTGTCTTTGAGGTCATGTATACTGGTCCCTGGCTGTGGCAAATCTATTGGAAAGACAGAAACACTAGCTTTGTAGAAGATTGTTCCCAGATCATTCCTATAATTATAAAAAGGCTTACCCTAATAAGCTCTGTTTTTCAAACTGAATTAATTCATGCTTATGTTACAGGCATTTCCCTCATGATATAATTTGTCCATCAGCTTAAATATCTTTTTTTTCTTTGATATTTATTTCCTGAATGATTTAGGGACAGTTATCGTGTGTGTCTGATTATTTTTCTTTTCTGCAATAAACAGTCTAGGTTTATTTTAGACTGCTCTCCTAACAGTCTTCAGGCCTATTTAGAATTGAACTTTACCTGATTATTTGCTATTTAAAGATTTTTCTACATTTCAATACTATCACAGCCTCACAGCCTCGTAAAATGGCATGGTACTTCTGCTTTTCTTGTGTTTGGTAGCATCCTAATATTATTTGCATTATTTGTGACAATGGTGTAGTCAGGGCATGAGTAACTGATTACATGCCAAAAATATATTTTTCTTTTTAATTATCTATTATCTACTATTACTATTATTATTATTATTATTATTATTATTATTATTATTATTATTATTATTATTATTATTATTATTATTATTATTATTATTATTATTGTTATTATTATTATTATTATTTTATATTATTATGTGTGTGGCTGTATTGGGTCTGGCTGAGAAGAAGTTAATTTTTCCACAGCAGTCCTCAGAGTGCAGTGCTCTGCACTGGTGGCTGGAAAGTTGTTGGTAACACACTGGTGTTTTTGGCACAGCTGAGCAGTCCTAGCACAGCATCAGCACTATCCAACATTTCACAGTAGGGTGCATGTAGGCGAGAACTTGGAATGTGACACAATTAAGACAGCTGACCCTAACTGACTAAAGGGTAATTCCATCCCATATGATATTGGCTTAGATATAAAAGCTAAGAGAAGGAGTAGGAAGAGGGGCATTCATCATTTACGTTTGTCTATCAGAGCAGTAGCTACATGTGCCCAAGACCTGCTTCCCAGGAAGTGACTGGACATCACTTGCTGTTGGGAGGAGTAGATAATAGAATCTTTGGGTTTTAAATTTTCTTCAACCTTTGCAACCCTTTAAATTTTCTAGCAACCTTTTGCTTTTGTGAAAGTACCTGCTTTAGTAAACTGCTTTATCTTAACCAATGAGTTATTTTCCATCTTATTTTCTCTCTCCTGTCCAGATGAGAAGGGGGAGTGATAGGCCAGCTTGGTGGGTACCTGGCATCCAGCAAAGGAAACCCACCAGAGTAGCTCAATGTGTGAATCACACGCTCATTTAAACCACAGTGCTTGGAGCCATGTTATAGTTTTCAGCCTCATTTCCTTGCCCAAGTTTCCTTCCTGAAAGTAACATTACTCCCTAGTCTTCTGCAATTCTTAAACTTCATTACACAATTGCAGATTTTTTGCAAAGCAAGTCAATGAAAATATTAAGTTAAAGAACTGCTCCACAGGGAAAGGACACTGTCTTTACTAAGAGAGCAAGCATTTGTAAATTATTGTCATCTCTTTGTTTCCATTAATTACACTTATCCATGCTTCTCTAGGGAACTGCAATTTCTTATCCTTACTGTATCTGAAGTGCAGCTGAGATATATTACACTAGTCATATCTAGTCTTTAGAAAAAGATTTTAAATTTATCAGACACAAATTACTAAATATACCAAAACTCATATTTTCCTCTGTTCTATTGTCATTTAAATTACAATGTGAAACCAAAAGTGACTCATGTATATCTCATTTGTTTGAAATATATTGCTGGAGAAATGATGCTTTCCAAGATCTTTTAAACATAGAAATGTTGATTTCTTACATATATTTGTTGCCAGTGCAGATGTTTAATAACTCAACAGTTTACCATACTAAAACTATCATTATAAGGATAAGAAAAAATGTAATTATCAATGATTAAGATCTCAACCTCCAAAGGTTTTGGAATAATCTTTCTATAAATAATCTCATTTAACTTCTGTCAATGTTTACATTTCTAATTCTTTGAAACACTTAATACATACCTAATTTCAAGCATGCATTAGCCTCACTGAGGTTAAAAAGATATCAATTTAAAATTAAGCATTTGTGATAAAACAAAGAGGAAACTACATCCTGGCAAGATGTTTGAGTTTATAGAGAGGTCTTGTGAAATTCAGACAAATTTTCAAACCTGTGAGTTCAATAGTTCTTAAAATATGGTACACAGTTACTGCTTTGATGTTTTGACTTGATCTAGCCAGCTCATCTGCCTGGATTTTTGAGTAATTTCTTGCTGCATTTTCTCTTCACAGTGTGTGGAAACCTTTAAATGGCTATGTGAAAGAGAATTCCAGCAACCCATTCCAGTTGAATCTTCACTGCTAGTGAGATCATAGGAATATCATGAAATTCGGCAAAGGTAAAACCCATGTCTTACAATGAGACCAGAATAAGTCTGTGTTCCAGCACAGGATGTGCTTGCAAAGAGCACCCTGCAGGTCAAACACTTCAGCATATGCCAGCATTCTGCTCAGCATCAATCAAGGACAAGGGCATCCTCTTCTGCACTGGAAAGAACTTTGCCAGCATGTTGAGGTAGGTCATTCCACTGATGCTGGTGAGACGTGTGGAGTGCTGAGTCCATTCCTGAGCTCCCCAGTAAAAGAAACGCTGCCAAATTGAAGCAAACCCTCTGAGAAACCACCATGTTGGTTAGGCATCTGAAGCCCATGACGTATCAAGACAGACTGAGACAGTTTGGATTGTTCAAATGAAGAACAGAAGGCTGAGGCACTGTAATTTGTCCCGAAGTATGTTGTGAGAGGACACAGAGCAGAAAGAGTTGAGTTTTCTCAGTACTGTACAGAAAAGGTTGAGAGAGAGTGAGCATAAGTTGTAACTAGAAAAAACACCAACTCAGCATGAATAGACAGTATTTTACAGTCAGGTTGGTTATGCATTGGATAGGATGCTCAGATAGCCTGTCAGATGTCCATCTAGACCAAATCTTCTTTACCCTCTTCAAAATAATATCCTTTAGAAGCTTCATTAGATATAAGTGCTACTAGTACCTCTACAGAAGCATCTGTGAAGACAAGATTTGGTTCAATTCTAGAAGTGAGATATGAATTTTATTGCGTAGTTGGGAAAAAAGTCTTATGTAGTCCCATTAATTGGTCTGAGTTGCTAATAACAATCACCTTTATGTAAGATAATGAATCAATTAATCCCCTTATAGTGGGGGAAAAAATGGTGCTGCAGTCAATCTTCATTATACAAAACAGACTAGGTAGGACATCATGAACATAGTAAGTAATTTTTTCAAAGTCTGCATGAATGTCTTATTCACTTTGGGATTCACTTCACAGTTCAGAAACTAACTTTCAAAATATTAATAGTATTTTTAAGTTATTTCAAAATATCTCCTGCAATCAAACAGCAAACTTAGACTGATCTGCTTCTAGTTTGACAACTTTAGTCCAATCCAGAAAAGAAGCCTTGGCTCATTGACTTTAGGAGGCTTTAGATAAATTTTATTAAAACTAATAGGAACTGGTTACAAACAGAGAGGAGAGAGGCCTTCTTGAAACCTGGCTATACACAAAGGAATAACTTGACTAAAACTGAAAACAAAGTGCATTATAAATCACACACTTGGACAGGATTGTTTTCCTGTGGGGTGTCAAATAAATGCTTAGTTAAACAGTAACCTTCTCCAGTCATCACTGGCTCTTTTAATTGTTTCCCAAAGAATGAGAAGAAAAGTCTGTGCAGCAATAAACAGTCCCATGGAATAAGGATCATAAAATGGCTTGGGTTGGAAGGAACCTTCAAGATCATCTAGTGCCGTTTTTTTTTTTTTTTAATATGAGGCTGGAAGAAGGCTGCAGTAACTTGTCAGCATCCCAAGTTATTCTCTGAGAGGATGTGATGGCTTCCTCATTCTTTCATATTTATGCATTTGTTCTCGCAGTACACCTAATCAAACCTCATTTGTAGATCCCTAAATTGTATGCTATTTTTAAGTTTTATTGTACATGGTATGTTTTGCATATATTCTATACTTTTTCTCTTTTTTTCTCTTTAAAATGCCTAAATCTTTTTTTTTTACCCAGCTCCCCAAATAACATTCTCCTGTTGTGTTTTCTGAGCTACTGGGGTAGAGAAAAAAATAAATTAGATTAAAATTATTCTTATATATACTGCAACAGCCACCACAGTTGGACATTCCTAAAGTATTCGCAATCTCACTACAAATTTTATAATGTATATAACACTATATATCACATACATATTCAAAGACAGCTGCATATTCTATATAGACTGGTTACAGAGGTCTTCAGCACAGGAAATAGTCTGTCTTCACCCTTCAACAGAATTTGAACCATTTTACCTTGACAAAAATCTTGGCTCCCAGTTCACTTCCACGTTCTGATTCCCCACACACAAGTATGTTATTTCACTCCTAGCTCTTTTGTGGTCAGCCAAATAGGTCCATCCAAGAAGATGTATCAGCACACAGACACAGTTCTCAAATTATTGTTTTCCTCTGTGGCCCCTCTGTTTTTATCAATGAATCAGCTGTGCCAGTCTTGGCTACTTTGGCTTCATAGTCTGTCAAAGCTGTATCAAAAGTACTTTCTCCTCCAAATATTTCCTTGTGTCACTGCTCCATAACGTGTGACATATATCCCTAGCAAAATATTGCAAAAATACAACAACAGGAAGCTGTAACACAGCTCAGAAATTGCTTAAAAATGAAAAATATAAACCAAAAAGATCTGAATTGTATGCTTATCACAAGGGTTTGAGAGAAAAGCGATCCAATGTTATAATTTTAATTCTGATTGGGAGATTCACACCAAGACTATGAACCTGAGACCCTGTGCAATACTAGCTGGAGAATAGAAAATTTCTCTTTTAAAATTTTCTGGAGTAACCTTCTTGTGTTGGAATGCTCATACATTTAGCTATGTCCACATTTAACCAATCTAGGCAAATGGAAATTAAAATTGTATTTGTCCTGAATAACAATCATCAGCAAATTTCTGACTTGGTAACCTACGAGTAACAGTATTATTGTATTATTCATTGTTCCCAACAGGTGGTAGTGTTCAATTTGCAAAATAATCTAATATAACATATCATAATTTTTTATGGGAAGAGTTGTCATTAAACATATGTAAATGGGCACAAAATATTTAAGTAAAATTTACCTTTGGACTTTTTCCATTTGCAATATTCAAATGTAGAAGAAAACATATGGTTGAATTATTTATTTATTATAGAATGTGGTTTATATATATTTTATTGTTTGAATTTACTGCCAAAATCTTAAGAAAACCCAAAATACTAGACAATGGACTTTCATTCTATGAAGTTTTAAAAACTATATAATTCTTCTATATTGGATACCATTAATTTATTTAGAAAGTAAGCATTCCAAAATAATAAATGAATGTAGAAATATAGTACAATTGTAAATTAAATCTTTAACAACTTTGACCTGCACACATGAAGTTTTTTCTCATCAAATCAGAATTCTCACAGGAAAAATATTTTATTGCACAGTAGTATCATTACCTGAAAACACATCAGTACAGCATTGGAGATAATATCTAGTGGCAATGGTGTTCTATGTACCTTTCTTCAAACCAAGCTAGAGCACAGCTGTCAAGAATGTTGGCCTCTGCATCATTGCTTCCTATCTATAACCATAAATAACAAATTTAATCCAGCATATTCCACATAAACTCAAAATTAAACAATCAGTATTCCATATTAATTTTGAATTGTGGCACGCAGTTACATTCTCTCTCTTTTGGCATTCTGCACAAGCAAGAATATAATATCACATGGTTGTAAAATACAGGCTTTCATTTTCATTCTTGAAATTGCACAGATCAATCTAATGATTGAGCAGTCCTGAAACCATCACAAAGGCATATATTCTTTTTGGCAGAAGTTTGCTACTTTCACCTGAACAGCACAAAGAAATTGATTTTTCTGTACTCCCAGTGTTAAATTTTATTGACTGTTAATGTTAACAAATGTAAAAACTTAACTAAGGTTTTAATATTTTTCTGTTTCTAGTATCTTTGTTTGTCCTTTAATATGATAGCTGAACTTTTACCACTTTCCTCTTTGGTATTGGGTTGGAGTTTTGTTTTTTTTTTCCCCAAATTGACATGTTGATGGAAGTTCTTTGCCTATTGGTTTTTGTTTTTTAGACACCTATTAGATAAATCATTTACTCAGTTACTTATCCTAAAATATCTGCTAGTGCATGAAAGACATAGCAGTGACTTGAATAAATATCCAATCAGCTTCTCTCTCCCTCCAGTAAAACAACAATCTGAACTGAACTCAGGAGTTCACACCCTTTGTTCTGCTGTCTGTTTTGTTTGAAAGGCTCATACTGTCTTCCTCAGTTAATTCTGTAAAGTAAGGGTAATTGTATAAAGCCTTGCACATATAAGGTGTTTGCTTCATATTTTCAGCCATAGTAAGACAGGGAATGAAGCAAAGATCCCAAATTTATTATAGATATATTTCTTCATGACAGAGTCCACAGCTTCAGTTCTGTAGAAGAGACTATAAGCCATCAAGTTCTATTCACACAGTGATTTATATCTCTGTTTATCTTTGCTTCTAGGGAGTCATTTTCTGAAATTGATACTAAAACTGGAACCTCAAACAATATTTTTTTTCCTGGTGGAATCCTTTTTTCTTCCATAAACTTTTTAGAGATTAAAACAATGTATACGTTATCTTGAGATAGCCCATAAAAAAAAGGCTTTTCTCATTTTTAAACAATATGAAGTACTGTACACAGGTTGTGTAAGCAAAATTTAAAAGGTTTATTGGACTTGTGAGATCAATAGATGCTATTTCTCTGTATCTCCTCTGTAATAGAGGGATTCCATCAAGAACATCATAGTATCCACATTAACAATCAATTGCACAGGATTTACTGGCTGTGATGTCTCTCTTCATCTAAAATCTATGACTGAATAATTTCACAAAAAAGAAAAAAAAAGAAAATTAGAATAGTATAAACAGTAAGAAAGCTTCCTTTCTGGAACTAATACAAGCAAAGAATAGAATGTGCTCTATAAAGCAGGACTAATTAGTGCAAATATTACCATCAACAGGTAGAAAAGGCAGGGCAGGAAGAGTTTATTAACATCAAATTTCAAAAAAAGAACTGAGATATTTAAACATGTCATGATATTTAAAATTATCAAAGGCAATTGTTTTTTGTACCTTTAGATTTTGGAGTGTGAAATTTTATCTGACTAATAATAGAGATATATAAACTAACGTGCTTGTTGTGCAGATAAATTAATATTAAAAAAAAACCCTTGTTTTGAATTTTTGTTTGCTCATTTGCAGAAGTTGATTCCCAAGGTAGAATATGACAATAACAGAAAAATAAAAGAAAGAAAATGAGAATTATTTTTTCAAGTTCTAGCCACATTTATGGCTTTGAAAGATTGCAGTTTTTCTATGAGCATTTTTCCATTTATTCATTTTATAGTCAGAGGATAGCTGTAAAGCACTGTAGAAAAGATGACCCACTTCTGTAAAGCCTTAAATGGTGTAGATGTTACGTAAATTGTATGCCCCTCTTACATACTCTCACATGTGATGTCATCCCAAGGGGGTAATAATTTAGCAGGAAAATATTAGATTTATTCCAATTTTCTTTTCCAAAGTCACTTACATTTCACAAGCTATGGTTTAATTATTTATTTAGCAAAGCAATGGAAAAATATAATATTTATTTGGAGAACATGCATTTACCTAGGAATAGGCTGCATGGTGTTTTGCGTTTTGGAATGAAAGAAGGTTAACATTGTGATGCATTTATTTAATTTCTAAAAACAAAGAATATAGTTTTGATGCACAAGTAGAAGATACTGAGGGACTGCAGTTGCCATGTCTCTACCAAACTCTTCTAACCCAAAAGGAGTTTTTAGTGAAAAGTTAATTGCTTCCTCCCTACTGAGTTTTTCATTCTTAAAAGAAATTCAGAAAACATGTTTTCAATTTCTTTTGGACAAGAAACAAGTGTTTGAATACTTTCAATATCTTGATATGCTGTTTAATTAGTAAATAATTAAAAATAATGCTTATACTTGTTTTCCAACGAATCATTATCAATTTTGCTATAATTGAGCATGAAAATGGTACGATGACAAAAATGTCTTCTAGGCATTTGAGTTTTGGAATGGGAATGTTTTCTTACCTTCAGTGTGTTTCTGAAAAAACTGTTGTATCTCTAATTGTTAGTAAACAATATATGGGAAAATTCGGGGAAGTTACCTGTTTAATGTTATTGTCCATATGCATCCATTTATACAAAACCTTATGATAAAGATATTGTAAAGAAGTTGAAGGACCTGGAGGGAGAATCCCAAAAGCAAGGATCTCATATGCACATACGTAATTTATTTACTGCACCTGAAAATATAAAATGTGGAAATTGTGCCTCTGGTAAAATTGCAAAGCTCTTTGCATGTAGTGAAGAATCAAAAGAAGACAGTTTATGAAGAATAAAATTGCAATGAAGGTTAGATTAAGAGAAAGAGTATTATGTCAGAAAAAAAATGTTATTTCTTAATTTGGTGATACTAATTTTACTGAGCACAGAGTAAATTATTATTGTGTCGATTAATTTCTTCCTTTTAGCTTTTCTGTTGCTATTTGTTGTTTTTGTAGGCTTTTTTATTTGGTAGGCTTGGGATGTTTTGGTGGTTGTTTTTGTTTGTTTTTGGTTTTTAATTTTTCTTTTTTTAATGGCCAGCACGTGAATTCAAGAACCTAAGAACTCTTCTGACATCATTAATTGAAATTTCATAGACATAAATGTTAAATAATTAGAAATAAAGAATAATTAATAATTATTATATCTCTTATGAAAAAATAAAAAATACATTGTTTCTTTTTTCAAAGCATGCTTCTTTAATTACAGCAGCCCATACAGTTGCATGTTTCAATAGTACTGTGCATCCTGAGTAAATATCAAGAAACCTTCCTCTGCCACATGGAACTTTGCCATGTAGTACTTATTTCAGTGAATTTTTTTTTATTTGTGTTCCACAATTTCAAGAGATGCCATTGTAGCAGCTTTTGTTTCAAAATACTGAAAAGCTTTTCAGCAGACCTAGTAGTTTAGCTAATTTCTGAAGACACTTCAGTAAAGCAAATGGCTAGAACACTGTTAAAATAATAAAACTATTGAGATGTACTAGTTTCAATAAGAAGCTTTGTGTTTTCTTTTTTCTCTTTTAGCTTTCATACTTTTGTTGATGATGTTACAGTAAATCTAAAATTAATGTTCCCTGGGAAGAAGATAGTGACTTTATTTTAGTTTTCAACCACATTTTAAAGAATCTTGAGAACAAAAAGATATTATTCAAATATATGTACATAAGAACAAAAAAGATCAACCCTTGAACTGTCAAAACTAGTACAAAGCAAGACTGAATTAACACCATGAGTTTTCCAACAACTTGCACATATATTAACACACCTCCTTGCCTTCTATGATTTAGTAAAAATGCTTTTGCTGAATGAAGCTCAGTTCAGTGGTAAGAACTATTTCGAACACTTCAAATCCTCCCTGTATTGCAGCTGTTAAATTCTAGCTTTCCACTCTATCAGGGAATTAGGCTGCTCAGCATAGGACCCAAAAAGTCAAATCTACTTCATGATATCACAAAGTACTTCCATAGTAACAGTATAGCAACATGAAGCATTGGTTGAATGTTCAGTATTTTAGTAATAAGAAAATTGATATAGGGTTTTTCTAATATCTTTCAATTTTTTGCCATGACAACCAAAAACTACTGCATGGCTAATGCTGTATCAGTATCACAGACAGAAATCTGAATGACACTGAGAAAATACAAGTTTATGTGTATACAAGTCTAAATGTGAAATGTTTTATACAGTACAAAACAGTACCTCCATGTGATCTAAGTATATCTGAGTTAATAACAGAGAACTGAAGCAGAATGTTCTATGTGGTACTGCTGAAATCCATGTCAAACGCATTTGCCAAAATTTAGTTTGGTAAAACATTGCTATTTGTTGGGGGTTTTTTGGTAACAGAATTGCCCTGTCATAATAAGCAAAATACAATACACTCCAATTAACTAGTATTTTAAGCACTCTTTTATATTAACAATCGCTATAATTTAGTTTTTATATGATGGCGTAGAAAAAAATTACCTTACTAACAGAAACATGAGCATTTCAAACAAATTTAAAGTCTCAAGAAAGAAAGTCTTGAAATGTCACCCAAGGTTGCATAAAAGCTATGTTCTCTTTTATAGGACAGCTAATATGGGATAACTATTGAAATGCCAAAAGTTTAAGATGTGCCATTTTTATCTCTGATGTGCATAGATTGCCATTCAATGATGGCTTGATGCATAATTCAAAATTGTTCCTAATTTAAAGTGTTACAAAATAAATCAGTTAATAAGGATGTGATCATTAGTCTGCTTTTTTGAACATCTTGACATTTTTGTCTTTCACTTCTGCTTAATTCTACCCAAGGACCTAGCATTGATTTGACAACAAAATTCACATGGAAACTTGCTGTTGTTCTTATTTGACTTCCAGCTTCTTCTGTGAAACTTGGAAAGAGTTGTGGCATATTTTTTTTTGCTTTTATTTAGAATAATATTGTTGTTTTAAATCTAGAAAAATTATCCTGGATCAAGAATTTAATGAGTGAAAGTGCTGGAGCTCTGGGGAATTATCACTACATGCTTAGCTTGTTATATTAGGCTAAACTGCCATTACCTGGAATAAGGGGAAACTTTTGTGACTGGAAGTCTGTGAGGAATATCATCTAAAACTACAGAGGAGAAGAAATTAGGATTACAGGATTGTTGAAAGTGAATGCACATGAAGGTGAAAGAATGTTTAGAGAAAGAGAGCCTTGAGGAAAAAGATCTATGATATAGAGCAAGACAAGAAAAAAGTTTGGAATGAAGAGGAAATTGGCTGAAAAAAAGTTAAGAAAAGTCATTCATCCTGTTGATGAAACCTATCTGGCACTACATGGATCCAGAGCCCAGTTTTGTCTCAGGAAGCTAAAACTACTCTCATATCTACTAATTAGTTAGCCTAGGATAAAAATAAGTCAACAGAATGATTCAGAGTGATTACTTCATTTGCATGACCTGCTGTGTAAGTTGCAAAATAAGATACTCCAGATTGAATCAAGACTGAAATCAAGATTTCAAATATTCTCAAGTAGATAAGAAAACTATATTTTAAAAGAAATGAGTTCATATGTCCTACTTTTTGGGCAAGTCACAGAACCACTGCTTTACTTGCTATATATTTAAATAAAATAGTTTATAATCCCCCAAAAGAAATAAAGGATCTGTTTGGAAGACATTTGTGTCTGCAGAAGTGCTAAGGTAATGACAGAGAAATTATTCTTCTGTATAGCTGAAAAGAAAATTATTCTGAAATGCATTTTTCTTAATTCCTATTCATAGAGCGTTTGTTGTGAATTGTATTTTGAAATACGTATTTTTCCAAGTAGTTTAGATAGGAGGCATTTAGGTATTATAACAAATTCTAGTACAAGGACCAGATTCTTAAGACTGAAATAATATCATGAGACATAATGCCCATGTAAGTCTGAACTACTGCCAAATTGTCCAGTTTTCTTGTTTTCAGGGTACTTGATTTGAGGAATTTTGTCCTAATGTGTTTTTAAAAGCTGTACTCGACTATAAATCAACAAAACAAACCTTAGATTTGCAAGAATATGTCCTAACCCACCCCCGCACACAAAGATTTCCTAGACTATGAAAACTGAACACTTTTTAATGCCAACATTCTGCTGCTTCAACATAATTAAATTATGCATGTTTAAAAGGGTTATATCATCTTTCCTACTGAAGAAAATAAGAATGGTGATTTGGTCACTGAATATATCTCCTGCAGTTGTGAGCACATAGACATTAAACATTGAACTAGTCATCCCCAGAATCCCACAAGTATGTTGTAGTTCACACAGCAGACCAACAAACCAGCACAAAAGCTTTCTGAAGAGATCAAAAGCTCAAGCAGTGCTTTAAACCCCTCAAAAAAGAGTGAAATATGCCCAGATGCTCTTTGGAAGAAATTCCTCTCACTACAGATAAAGGCACAAAAATCCTAACAACTCTGCTAGTTTCAAGTGGAAGAATATTCTTTCTTCCCCAGTCTCTCGTGATCATTTTAACAAAGTGCTGAGAATAACATATTGTCTCTTGGGATGGTTAATCTTTGATCTCACAGGCTTCATTTATGAAAAATACAAACTTTTTTTTTGTCAGTAGGGTGCAGCTTTAGTAACTTTTAAGAAAAAATTAACTAATTCATAGAAAATAAATATGAATCAGCAAGTACGGCAAACTGAGAAGTGGTGAATGTTTTAATATTGATATTTATGAAGTACAGACTAAATGTCTATAAACTAGGTCATGAAAAAAACCAAACAAACTGATTTTAGATCAAACAGCGTTTGCATAGTAAGACGTCATGCTGCATTTTGAATAACGTTCCATCCCTGGAAGTTCAAGGCCTGGTTGTATGGGGCCCTGAGCAAACCAGTTTGGTAGAAGGTTCCCTGTCCATGGCTGGGCTGTTGCAACTAGGTGAACTCTTGGAAGGTCCCTTCCAACCCAAACTTTTCTATGATTCTCTGATTAACACACACACACACATATATAAAAGGGTTAATACTCAAGTGCTGGCCTTTAAATTTGCCATTATACATTTAATGTTTGTATGAAACTATATTTATTCTCCTGGATGGGTTTGACTCTATGAGACAAAAGACTATTGGGTATGTCAAGAACAGACGGATGTTAGTACAATCTATATGTAATCTTCTGTACCTTATGTTACTATTCACTGAAATGTAGAGATCATCATATACTGTATATAAATATATATGTGTAAGAATATTCAGAACCTTAACAGAACAGGTTTTATCATAGTCTTCAAAGGAATCCAGTTTCTGCTGTCCATTTCTGGAGGTATAAATGTTGAGATGTTTTCTACCCTGGTAAAAGATCTTTTGATTTTTTTTCTGATAAGTGATCTAGTTAAATTGTTTTAGCTACTTGAAAAGATGGATTTTCCTCTATTAGGCAATTTCCTTGATCTATTACAAATCCATATATTCTCTGATATGTCAATATATGGCTGGAAAGCAGCCTTCCAGAAAATGACCTAGGGGTTGTGGCAGACCCTGACTTGAATGTGAACCAATAATGTGCCCTTGTGGCAAAGAAGACAAATGGTGTCCTGGGATGCATTAGGAGTGTTGCCAGCAGATTGAGGGAGGCGATTCTTCTACTGAGCACTAGTGTTGCAATACATGACAGATTGTGTCCAGCTTTGGGCTCCCTTGTACAAGAGAGACGTGGACACACGGGAAACATTCCAGGAGCAGACCATGAAAATGACTAAGGGTCTGGAGCAGATCGCCCGTGACAAAAGCCTGAGGCTGCTTGGCCTAGAGATGAGAAGTTTTAGGGGGATCTTATCAAAATGTACCTGAAAAGAAGGTACAAAGAAGATGTGCCCAGGTTCTTTCCAGTGGTGACCAGTGACAGGAGCAGAGGCAGCAGACACACATTGAATCACCGGAGGGTCTATATAAACAACAGGAAACCCTTTTTCAGTGTGAGGGTGAATAAGCACTGCCAGAGCCTGTTTAGAGAGGTTATAGGCTCTCTATCCATAGAATTACTCAAAAACAATCTGTACAAGATTTGGATAACTGGTTATAGATGACCCTGTTTGAGCAGGGAGATTGAACCAAGCAACATCCAGCAGACACATTCAACCATTCTGTGGTTCTGAAATTCAGTGGTTCTATAAACACAGTTTGCAGAATTTTCAAGACCTTTTTAATTTTTCTGTTTGTTAGTTTTATTAGTGAATATAAAAATATCTGCTCTTGAAAATTGATTTGAAAAGATTGGAAGTAAATTAATTACTTCATTTTTAAATGGCTGAATTAAAATCACCAACATTGAGTTGACTAGATACATTATATGGAATACATATAGTTCATCATCTGACTTAGGCATCCATGGTGGGTTAGTGTTGGTTAAGGGCCAAGCTTGCACCCTAGTGCCATTTTCTTTTCCCCCTCCGTGATGGGAAAAAACAGGATGTGAAAACTCCTGTCTCCAAGTAAAGACAGTGAGACCCTTTGTGTTTTACTGTTGTGGTCAAAAGAGACTAAACTTGGGGGAGATAACCTAATTTCCCAAAAATTAAAATAGATTTGGCTTGTACAAAACAAAAACATTAAAACAACACCTTCCCTATTGGCTCTTCAGAATTCAACTTCATTCCTTAGCTCCTAACTCCCCTATTCCCAACTGCCCAGCATGGTTAAGGGCATGGATAGTACACAGCCATTTCTCCTTCTCTGTTGTTGCTTTTCTCTCACCTTTTCTTTCACCTGCTCCAGTGTTGGAACTCTACACTAGCTGCAGTGCCTTCAGGGGAAAAAAACTCAACTCCTCGGTGGGCTCTCCATGGGTTGCAATTCTTTTAGAAAATGCAAACTTGATCTGGCATGAAGTTCTCCATGTCTTGTGGTGTGGATATCTAGTCTGACATGGAGAGCTCATCCTCCTTCTGCTCTGTCCTTGATGTTCCTTTGAATGTTTCTCACTCTTTTCCATCCTTCCTCTGTTGTTTCTGTTCATCAGTTTTACCATTAAAAATTTTAACTTTAGATTTTAACATTAAAGCCTGCACTAAATATTTTATCGACAGTACTTTTAAGGTTTGGGCTTATTTGCTGATGTTAAAAAATGTTTTCTTTATATTTCACTTTGTCCAGAGCAAAACCAGGAAAATAAAATTATATAATCTTTTTGAAAAAATTCTCATTACAATTTTTTATTAGACTGAGAAATTAAAAGGATCATTTAATTTCATTTTATTAATCCATCTGGTCTTCTAAACTATTTTATTAAAATGGGGAGTTTTTTGTAGCAAATAAGAGATGGAGCAATCACTAAGAAAAAATATTTTCTCTAATAGTAACAGGGCTTCATTTCAGCAGCTTCAGGTTCAGATTTCAAGAATATTTTGTACTGTGGTACTCACAGACTTAGGTAACATTTCTGGGGTATTTTAAATTGTTTGCAATGTTCTTTTGCAATGTTCTGTCCTGACAGGCACTGGAGAAATTAAAGTCTTTCTGACTAAGATTTTATTTCTTCTATACTATTAAGTTGAACAAGAATCAGAGTTTTAAAGACAAGTGTTTATTCCTAAGATCATCAGTAGGTCTGCTGGAGCCCTCACATTCAGAAGCATCATAATTTTGAAGAAGCAGCATAATGTGTCATAAAGAATGTTTCACACTAAGCAGAGTTAAAATCTTTTGGGCTCAGGTCTAACCAATACTGAATTTAGCCTAAAAGGCCAGGTAAACACTTTACTATCCTCTTGTGCTGTCAGGGATTTTTTATTTACTTTTTGGTACAAGATCAAACACTGCAATTTGCTTGTTATAAATGATCAATTGACCATTTTAATTTGTGGCTTAAATTATTGTGCTCATCTTCAGGTATTTTCTCAGTCACCGTTCAATTGAAAAAATATATGTATAGTCCCTACAGGTTTGTCCTTAGTATTATCATAAATTCATCAGTTCAAAGAGGCTTAGATAGAGCCACCAACTTAGCAGCAACTTAATCAAGTAAAGGCAGATGCTTAGAAACGTGATTCTCATATTTTGTGTAAAAAAGCTAAACAGCAAGAAATTAGATTTCATTTCTTCACTAGCTTGTTTCCAGGCTAGCAATTTCTACAACTAAGAATAAGGAGAATTTGTAGGCAGCCCCAGAGAGCCAAATTAAACAATGCCTGTTACAGCAAGGTCTATTTTTCTCTTTTTTTTTTTTTTTCACTGAGTACTACCTTTCAGTTAAAAAGAGACTATAAGTCTAGGAAAACCTGGTAATTAGTGAACCAAAATAAAAGAAGATATTCCTTCCTGGCAAATAAAGAGGGAATTCAAGATACTAAATCAAACAAACACAGGGAAATATGTGTTCAGAATCCTAATTTCTATTGTCTGCACACATTGCCAGGGACAGTAAGAGCTGTCCAAATAAAAGGAGTAAATAATGAGAACATTGGTGTCATATCAAGAGGAGATGGATAACACAGAATTAGTCTAGAGACATTCCCTATATAAAAAAAATATCCTAAGGAAGTTGACAGAAAATAAGGCTCAAAAGGTGCATTTATTTGAAAAAATATTCATGTAAGGAAGCTTTTGACAAGTAGTATCAAAAGAGCTAAGGGAAGAAAAGGTTCCAAAACAAAGAGAATTGTTGATTTAGTGCAGTACATGCTTAATATATAGCATCTGGTCTTGCCAATCAGCACAGTCATTTCATAAAAGAAAGCATAAAAAAAGTCCTTTTTCTTGCTGTCATGAGTCATTTTTCAGATCTTAATTAACAATAATGTTTTCAAGTTTTCAGTTTATTAACAAAAGATCTAAAAAGATCAAGGGAATGCACCTGGGTTTCAATGCTGTTATATCAGTAACCTTGTAATTCCCCTGAGAGATGTGTTTGAATATTCTAATGGACTCCATCTGATCATAGGCACACCAACAGTTCAAAGATAACACTTTCATCATACACTGATTGTGGACCTATTCTATCTCACCTTATCATGTATAATATCTAGAGTATTTAGAGATAAATATGCAACATGAGTGTATTGAAGTACATACACTTATCCAAAACTAAAAGCTCTTGCTCTCCATTTGTGTGCCAATTTTGGCTGGAGTAGAGATAGTTTTCTTCACAGTAGCCAGTTTGAGCTATGTTTTGGATTTGTGCTGTAAACAGTCTTGATAACACAGGGTTGTTTTAGTTATTGCTGAGCAGCCCTTACACAGAGCCAAGGCCTTTTCCGTTCCTCACCTTGTTGTAGTAGACTGCCAGGGCAGTCAGAGTGCTTCAATAAAAACCTCTCAGGGGTTTAAGTATCAGCACCTTGTTATCAAGAAGTCTTTCATACCTTTTCTATGTAGCAATCCTATAGGCAGCTCGACACAGCTCTGGCTCTTTCCTTCTCTCTTCCTTCTGCAGTTCAGCTCGCTGCTCTCTGGCCCCAGCATGGCCACCTACCCCTGTCTGTCCCTCGTGCAGTGTGCTACCTTTCCTGTCCCTCACAGGACCTCCTGTGAAATATTCCCCTCTTCAGCCCCAAGGGCTGTTTGGCTAGCTCAGTCCTTGGGAGGAATATCCCAGGGATAAGACAAAAGACTCAAAAGAGGTCCTTACCCCGTGTAAATTTCCAGGTTTTATTCTCAGGGGGGGCAAGAAAAAGAACAAGGGAGACCAGGGCCTTTTCTAGTCTCCTGGCCAGAAAGATAGCTGGGGCTCAGCCTACCAGGTCAAGAAAGGAATAAAGGGTCAAGCCCTATAGGTTTTAGGCTTCAGGGAGGCCTTGAGGGGAAAACCATAACCCAGAGAAATACAACACTCCTGTCCCTTCATCCTCACAGCACAGCCAGAAGACTCCAACTGACTCTATCCACTAACTCACTCTTTTATCACACCGAGCAGTGAGGGCAAGGCTGTTCCCACTCTTTGGTAATTAACACAGCTGCAATGTATCAGAGGCAGGATTGCCTTTAGCATTATCTCTATCTGTCTTACCACATCACCCCAACCCACAAGCGACAAGGTTGGGGGTGCACAGGGACCCTGCAGGGAACACAGCCAGGAAAGCTGATCCCCAGCTGAAAAAAGGGATATCCCAGACCATGCAGTATCATGCTCAGAATATTCAACTAGATGAAGAAGGAAGGAATGTGAAGGGTGTTCACTGTGGTTGTATTCGTTTTCCCCAGTGACTGCCAAGACGTGATGGAGCCCTTCTTTCCTGGGGATGGCTAAAAACCTGCCTGCTCATGGGAGGTAGTGAATAAATACCTTGTTTTGCTTTGCTTGATAAGCATGAGCTTATCTCAGCCCATGACTTTTCTCACTTTTACTCTTTCAACTGTCTGTCCCACCTCAATGTGGAAGGAAAGAACCTGCCACCTGTGTTTAAAAATACAATTTATCACACATTCCCAGTATAACTATGATTTTCACAGCTTTTTACGAAACTACTGAATTTGTGTAATGTAATCTCATAAGCGGTGAATACCCTTACATTTCTCCCCTCAAATATCAGCAGAGCTTTGTGTCAATATGCAAATATATTAATTTTTCCGGCTCAAAAAAAAAATTGTTCTGTGATTTTTTTGCAAGGAAATACTTAAAGGTTTACTTTCTCTTCCCTTTAAAATATGTGAAATATGAATGGAAAAAATTAAGTAGCAAACTTTTCAAAACAAAATCTGTTTAATAATAATTAAAAAATGATGTGATTACTCTCTAAATGAATATTAATTGCTTCTTGCTGACTACTTTTTCAGTAATGTCAAGTTTAATTACGTGATTTACAGTACTTGAATAACAAAGTATAGGAACAAAGGAAGGGCAGGGGTGATGTGGCACCAGCATATGGCCTGCAAATATTATAAAATTACAATCTAAATCTATGAAACAAATATTTAAAAGAGGAAAAATTAAAAAAAACAAACAACCCTCAAAAATTATTTGGATTATTACTCTTATTTTCACAGATCATTTCTTCTTTTTGAAAAGTCTTTGATATGCATATAAAATGCCATAATAAAAAGCCTGAGTTCTTCTTTTTAACTGAAGAAACTCAGAGTGTGTCCTGAGGCAGACTCATAAATCTAATTTTCACTTTGGAAAAAGACTTTTTTTAGGTAAGAACAATATTCTTTGTTCATTTAAAGGAAATTGTTGTGGACCTGCACAGCAATTTGCAAACACTGTTGTGAAACAAGATGCATTCTTACTGGGCAAAGAAATAAACTGAAGCATTGCCATTTAAATTCTTTTCCATGTCAGGAATGGAGACATTCAGTTTAGGATTGCATCCAGAAAGTCTGAATGCCCCTGTGATAACTCAGGTGTTTGACCATTCAGCCTTTACCAACAACATGAACAGTGAGGGACTGTTAAATTTTTAATATAATTATAGGAATGCTTTTCTTCTGTAAATAAGATTTTTAGGTACCACATCATTTTGCATAGAAATGCACGAAGTACTGACTTTCATTCAGTAGCAACTAGGAATGTTTTGTCTGCTGACCCAATTATATCCCCAGTTACCATTGTCATCCTCCCTTCTACAGAATAATCCCTCCTGAGTTGTTTATTCATGCATGGTTTTATTAAAAAAAAAAATTCTAAGGGTTCAGCTCTCCCTCCTCCTCCTCTCCCCTTATGTATCATAATAGTAATTGTCTTTTGTATGTAGGGGCTGCTTGTGGAGGTAACCTGATGATTTTGTAATAATAATATTGTGCCATATTGTGCTATGGACATTTCCTTTCTAAAGACCATGTAGCTGCCATTATTTTTGTGGGCTGAACATCAAGAGCTATAACCAATGAACTCTTGATTCTGCTGACATTTAGCTGCTTTAGTCACCATATGGCTACAGCCAGATTAAGGCAGTGAAACTTTGGGCTCTGACATAGCAGTGAGTATGACTTTCTACAGAACGTTTCTGGCTACTCTTTCCTCACTTTTTCCCATTTATTTAGTAGCTCCTTCTTGCAAAGTATAAAATTCCTTCAAGAATTCATCTAACAGCTTCTGAACTGTAGCAGTTTGAATTCATCCTATCAGATGTCACAAAATTGGTGCCAGCTTTAATACATTCACTTATAAACTGAAATGGAATGGTGCCTTTGTTACTTAAAGTTGGTATATATAGTGGGAATAAAAATTGCCAAGGAGTAGGACTGCTGAATATTAAAATTATGACATTCATACATTTTCTGAGTGGCTGGGGTGATAGCTGAATGGGGCATAGCTGAGAATAGCTGTGACAGTTGACAAAAGTTATTCCTTCTGCAATCTACCCTGCCTCAGATGCATGATCTATGCAAGAACTTTTGGCTTGCCTTTTTTTAACTATTCTGGGCTATAGTTTTGAAACACTCAAAACCTAAATAAGATCTGCAATAATACTACCCAGCTTTTTTAGCTATGATCATCTTTTTTTAATATCTTCCCATAATACATAATGCCAAGTATATGGGCATGACAGGTGTAAATATGTAAATGCTTTACAAATACAGCACATTAATTTTATATTTGGGCTTAATTTAGTTGCCACATATCTATATCTAACAGCTTCTCTGATATTGTGGGGTGTCCAGAATTTCTGAAGAGGGTTGGCAGATGTGACATTTAGGTAACTCTCTCCAGGTATGTCTGAATGACAGCTGGAGCTCAACCAGGTACCCTAGGACAATTCAAATGCAGCTGTCTGCATATGGACAGCTAAATTATATTTTCAACATTCAGCATGGGATTCCACTGTAGGTCAAAATGCTTGTATGTGAGCTAGGTGATAAAGTTCCCACTGTAATCACAAAATCAAGGAATCATAACATATGCTGGGTTGTAAGGGACCCAAAAGGATCATTGAGTCCAACTCCTGTCCCTCCACAGAACCATCCCCAAGAGTCACACCATGTGCCTGAGAGCATTGTCCAAATGTTTCTTGAACTCTGTCAGGCTGGTGCTGAGACCACGTCCCTGGGGATCCTGTACCTATGTGGATTTGGGACTGGATTTCATTAATTCTTCTCACAGTAGATAAGAGTATGTAATATCAAAAGCAAGAAGTGATACAAACATGATGAAAATAGTTTATTCTGAAATAGGTAGGCAAACTCTTCAGCTGAATCAAATTAAAACAGAATACTATTGTAGAGTAATATAAAAATATTATTGTGAAGGCACCAAAAGTTAAAGTTATTTCTTGTGCACTGAAACATTCATCATTCTAGTATTTCATCCCCAAAGGGTGTAAAGGTAAATGGAACAAAAGTGAGGTAAATATTCCTTATGTTCACTACAAGTATTAGCAGTAGAGGGGTGGCAATTGCTGTATTATTCTCTGTAAGTGTTAATATTTATAACTCTGGACATGATCACAGAAGCAGATCACAAAAAAAGCAGGAAATGAAGCTCAAATGGAAACAAGATGGTAGTCTTCTGGAAGATCATAGAGCTATTCCTTTTTTCCCCATTAATTCATGCAAGTTGGCTTTTACTAGATTTACTACCTGTAACGTGGTCAGACACTATGTATTTACCACATTGTAACTACCACGAGTTACAGAGTACACTGAAAAGCTGGTATGGAGGTAGTTCTTTATTCAGAAGGTGTTTTACCTTTAACTATAGAAAAATACTTTTTCTTCCTTTTTGTTAAATAATGTTAAAGGCAATAAATAACAAAAGCTAAGTCAGTATTTATTTAACATTTGTTCATGTTCCTAGATATCTAGAGCAAGTTGTACCTTCTCTTTATTTAGTAGTCAATATTTTCGCTATCCTTATAAAAGTCTAATTGCATTTGGATTCGTACTATTCTCCACTTTAAAATTATTTACTTTAAAAGCATTTTTGCCATCCAGAAACTGCTGCCATTTTCACTTCAGATAAAGTGTTTCTGTTCTGGGAAGACCAACAGGAATACTGAATCTAACTTACTTCAGTCAGTTAAAGTAAAATGAAACAGTGGTTACCCTTGCATGATTGAAATGCTTAAAAGGAACAAGGGGGAAAAAAACCCAAATAAACTCTAGGCCATTTTTAAAATGTATTTAACTTGGCATCTATTAAAGTCTTTCAATTCCTTCCTGTTTTGTTGTCTGGTTTTTTTTTTATTTATTTTTTTTATTAAAGTATTAAGTAAATTCTAAAGTACAGCTTAAAAAGTGACATGTAGTGTATAAATATATGTTCTCTTCTGAAAGGATAAAAGCCGTATGTAAAGGATGAACAGAGGAATAAAATATGCCACAGCAAATACTGAACACTGTATATTTATTTTGTATTGTCATCTGGAGAGACCACAGCTGTAGCTTTAAAAGAAATGAAAAATTATTACAATCCTTCAAAGAATTTTTCCTTCTCAGCATAAGAGATTCTGTGATTATGATTTTTTTTTTTAATAGCTAAAAAAGCACCAAATTGAGCCAGTAACTGGCAGGGATGAGGTAAAAAATAAAAACATAATAGGCAGACAGTAAGACAAAAACAAAACAAAACAAAACCAAACCAAAAACACAACAAAAACCCCCCAAAAAAACCAACCAAACAAAAAAATCCCACAAACAAAAAACCCTAGAAGATCCACATGGACTAGAAAATTAGGACTGTTTTCTTAAAATTTTGTATTTGGTTGACTGACTTGAGTGACAAAATGTAGGTTTCACAGAAAACTTTCATTACCACTGGAACAATTATCACAGAACTCCTCTGTAAAAATAGTTATTTCACTCCAATTTGTTGAGACTTCTGTTCTTTGTAATCATGTTATTGGTTACAGCACTGTACTGCCATAAGCCTCGTGCTGACCTCATGAGGGCTCAGGCTGAGGCCTCGGGCTTGTTCTGCCAGGGCTTTTCTTGCCCAGCCTGCAGCTTGAGAAATTTCCACAGCAAACCATGAAAGGATAAGATCAGTTTAGTTCTCCAGATGGACAGTAATAAATAGGATTCATCTTACACTTTATTTTTCAAGTATTCTTTTGGTAATATTCGTTACAGTGTATAGTATATAGGTTTGTCATTTTACCTCAATTCTTGGTTGTTCTTGAACTCACAGCCTAGCCATTCTACCCATCAATGTAGGAGGCTGAAGTAATCCCAGAAAAGGACTCCCAAGCTGAAGGCATAAATAAACTTGGGAAAAAAAGTCCCTAATTAGAAAAGAACTTGGAAAAAAAAACCCAAATTAAAAAAAAAAATTGAAAATAGTCAAAAAACCTCAAACACGACAAACAGTTGTATGCATGTTTTCAGAAGTCAAGAAATTCAGGAAAGGTATAGAGAAATCTGGAAAATATCAAGCTTAAATAGCTTATAAAGAAAATATGATGCCATTAAATAGTTTCTAGATGTATAAATGAGATAAGGATATCAATAGCTCATCAGAAAGGACAGAGTAAGGTGAAAGATAATCAGAAATAACTAAAGGTTTTCAGGAAGAGTAATAGTTATGGCTGGACACCAATGGAACTAAGTACATGGAAGCATAGCTTGCTATATATTATGAGGAAAGTATTAACACACATTAGGTAAGCAATAAACTGAGCCCCACATTAATAAATTGATTTTCAGAAATGAAGCAAGCAATTTTATAGAAAACATTCTGGTAGAGTATGCATTCAGTGGTGGGAAAATACCTTGCACTTTGTTCATTAAATAGAAGACTGCTCTCAGTAAGTATGATCATGCTAGCCCAATATTAACACTATAATGAGCTTTAGAACTATTTGGAAGGAAAAATAAATATATAGAAGTTTGATCAGTATTGCTCAAAATGGACCATCATGCAATAAATTTTAGTTACATATTTCTAAACATTTCTGAGGGGAAAAAAAGAAAGGAATAACTAGATGGCAAATTGTATGTAAGAACTCTATACACAATCTACGAACTATGAAAACATCCTGAAAATATTTCGTAACATATCTGACTATTAGCATATATTTAGGCGTGGATATAGTAATTTACCTCTTGGTATATTTACTTACCAATTTAATATATGTAGTAAAATAACCTATACCTAGCCACTCATAGCCAAATTCATAATTTTTCTGTTTGAAACTGAAAGTATTGTGCAGTCAATGCACTGTAAAATATCTGCAATAAAAAAAGGATGAGCATGCATAAAGACACAAATCAAAGTAAGGTTATCCTCAGGATAGAAATGGCTCTACTCAGGATCTTTTCTCCTTTCACTCTTCGGGATTTATTATAATCATCCTGTATGGCAGCATCCAGCTGAGTTTCTATGCTGTACTTAAAGCTGACTTTCTGTTTCCACTATAGCACTTTTCTTTTTTATTGATTTTAGCTTCACTGTTATATTCATCTTTTTCTAAAATTAGGGCCATATATTTTCAGCTTTATGGTCTTCATCCTACACCTCATCCTTCCCACACCTCTTTCTAAATCACTTCACTAGTGCTAGGAGTAAAATGGATGTTTTTCATAAATTGGCTTAGCGTTTACTGTTGTTGGAGTTGTACATGGAGAGAAAGGAGGTAAAGTAGACTTTGCCACATGATAAAGTTAAAAAGGTACACTAGAAAGTATTTAAAAATGCAGTATTTTCAGTTTTCTTCATTTTGAGCACAAGAATATAATTGAATCAAAGCTGTCATACTCTTAACACAATTCTGTTTATATGAAGATTGATTTACTTCCTCTCTAGGAAAATCTAAAATAATCAATTAAAGATATATTTTGATTAATTTCACTGTGATTATTTAAAATGACAATAGAAATTAATAAAAAGTATATACATAAGAAAATAATTATTCAGTCGCTTGCCGAAGAAATAAAGTACTTCAAATCTGAGCTTTTTCTCAGCCTGTCATTCATTCCAGGAGTGTTTGCCTAACCATGGGGTTAAGTTATATGTAAGATCTGAGTGCTTCCATTCTTGTTGTCCAAATTAAGGCCTAAGGAATGCCCAAAAACTAGAAGTAAATGGAGTCATATAAATACAAAACTGATTTCAACTTATTAGATAGTGGAAGTTCAGGAACAGGTAGGTTCTGATTGAAAGAACTGTCAAGAATCAAGGTAAAATAATAACTCAATATGGCAACAACAAGGCCCAAAATAAAACTTTATTTATAAGGTCAAATGGAAGTCCTATTTAATATATATAGAAAACTAAGAACCCTTAACACATCCCTTCCTGGTTTATTCTGGAGACTTCTCAAGATCGTACCTGAAGGATTGTGCTTAAAACCAAAGTCTCAGGTTCCCTGTAAGCAATTTTGTGAGAAATCTAGAGCTATTCAAAGTTATAATGAGCTTAAATTCACCAGAAGATCAGGCCACTTGCAGCTCATGATTCAGGAACCCTAAAGTGCTGTATTGTTGCAATTCTACTCCATTTGGGTTGTTAAACCCCTGTTCTGGGTTGCCAGACAACTAAATTTCTGAGGTGGGTCACAATCAGCACTGATTCCTGACTGGTTTATCTCCATCTCACCAGGATTTTTAGGTATCCTAATTAAAAACACTCTGAGCATACCTTTTTTTATAGCGTTGTTTAACACCAGCTGGCAACTAAGCATCACACAGCTGTTCCATCCCTCCCCTGCCCCAGCAGATAATTGGAAGAGTAAAATCAAGAAAACTTGGAAAATGGGATAAAGAAAATTTAATAGTACTAATAGTACTAATAATTTAAAATATTAATAAAAAAGAGAGGGAAATAAAGTCCCAGAAAGAGCAGCAATCAAATTAATATTGCTGCTGACCACCAGCTGACTGAGACTCAACCAGTTGATGAGCAGCAGACTCCCTAACTTTTCTTCCAAATTTATTTGCTGACCAAGATGTCATATGGTATGGAATATTCCTTTGGTCAGTTGTTCCATCTGTGTTCCCTCCCAGCTTCTTGCACACCCCCAGCCTGCTCTCTGGTAGGATGGAGATAGAAGCAGAAAAGGCCCTAAGGCTGTGTTAGGGCTGTCCAGCAGTAACTAAAACATTCCTGTTTTCAACACTGCTTCCAGTACAAAAACATAGTCCAATACTGGCTACAGTAAAGATCAACTCAATCCCTGCCAAAACAGCAGTTTAAAAGATTCACATGCAAGGCGACACAGTGAAAGACACACTAGCAAAATAAAAACACTGAATTTTGAGTGACATATCGTGTGATACCAGTAAGACTTACCTTTTATTTTGGAAGTTTGCTCATCTATATACCTCATTTATTTAAATTGCAATTTCTGTGTGCATACCAGTAAATTTAACTAAGGTTTATGTTGCCAGATACACTGTTATACTTAATTTGGGGATTTCAAGGGGGTTTTTTTACAACTTTTAATAGCATTACACTTCAAAAACAATAACATGTTGAAGCGATGATATTCTGATATAATGAATACACTCAAGTGCCTCACAACTAAATGTGTCAGACACCTGTTGCACATTTTTGCCTACGTTTTCCCTGCATTATCTAATCTTTAGAGACACGGACTGTTTATGTCTAAACATCCTTTAACAAAATGCTTAGACAGTTTGTTGCAATCTATGTTTCTTTATGTATTGGATCCTTTAGATTAAGAGGATTGTGAGCAGCAAACCTCTACAAAAAACACTGAAGAAAAACTCATTGGAGACTGGGAAGGGAAATGAGCCCATGAAGGTCAGGGAATATGTAGCGTGTGACTGACCAGAGCTATTGAAATGAAGGCTGATTTTATTCCAACACAGAAGGCATCAGCAGGTGGGTTTTGTTTCAGATAAAAAAGCTATGTCATTTGAGTAGATCAGCTGGTGGGTTACATGTTTCTTTTTATCATTAAGAATGGGAATGTACCCCTGAGTTATTCGACCAGCAATGTGGAGACAATAAACATTGTTCAGGCTAACACTGAGTATAAAACCTGAAAAACTGACGAAAGAGTTTTGAAGATAGCAAGGAGTTTGAGATGATGTCAACCAATGTTTTTCTTCATAGCTAATAGGGACACACAGTGTTGTGATGGTAAGTATATAATAGGCTGGTAATCGGGATGACATGGTTTCTGTGATTGAACTGTTTATTAGCATCATTATGTTTTGTTGAGTGTATCCTATAATTTTGCTGAGTTTCCAATGTATTTTGTATCATTCTGACAAATCAGAAATACTGTGTTACATCAACTATCTTTAAATAAGTAAATTTTGTTATACATTGCACCTTCCACACATGGAATATCTAAAAGGTTCTGGTCAGAGACTATTGGACTGTGAGAAAGATCTGGAAACCTCATGTGCCATTATCCAACCAAATATTTTATGTTATATAATATTAAAACTTGGATTATTGCATTATTGTCTAATTTCAATTAGCTTTTTTCCTCACTGCCTCAATTTTATTTTTTTTTTATTTTTCTGATGCTGTATTTTTAAAACAGAAGTGAATACTTCTGTTAATTCCAGCTGTGCTTTGGCCTGAACTCGATTCTCTGTGAGGTCAGATATTAGCAACTGCAGAGAATCAATCTCTTACAGGAGTTATTTCTAACATTTTAACTACCTGCTAGAGGTGATAGGTGGCAGTATGCAAAAGCCACAAGTTAACATATAAGGCTGTAAAATTTCAGATGAGTCAAAAGGTTATTCTTAGAAATATTAAGTGATTTAGACTAACAGTTTGCCTAAAGTAAGGTTTCCTGCTTTAGTATTTTGATTTTAGAAATTTTCTCTTTGCCCCAGCTGTTTTTTAGACATCACCACGCTATTTAGGACTTCCCCACAATGCTCCAGGAGTGTTTTACTCTTACCACAGTTTCCCTGTTTAGTTGTTGCTGTATTTCTTTCTCCAATTATTATTCAGAGTCTCCATGAATGATTGAGATTTTTCATCTTCCTAACATTACTCCAACCCAACTTACTACCAGTTTAATCCAGTAAATTTGTTGCGTTTCTTCAAGAAAAAGAATCAACCTTTTCTGATTTGTCCCATATATTATAGGACATTAGAATAAATGTCCTAGAATAATATTACTAATTATTATCCTATTTTACCATCAGAAAACTTAGAATTATAAAACAACCCAGTATACACATGTTTAAGATATTAAAATTACCAGCAAATCTGCATGTCTCTATTTCATAATCAAGTTTAGGCATTTTTAAAGGAAGTGATTTTGAAAATCCTTAAAAAGAACTTTTCAAAAGTCCTTTCAGCTGTATAAATTTCATTAGGAATTAAAAATAGACACTTCATAATATTAGTTAAATATGTTGTCCCATATTTTTAAAGAGCATGTTACATTGGGAAATACGTATGTAGACTTGCAGAGATTTTAAATGATGTTTAACAGGTCAGTTCAAGACAAGGACAAAAACCAATACTATAATTTTTCATCTGGTTTGTCTTTTCCTTCTGGTTTCACATTTGAAAAGAACATGACAATTAACAGGTGAAGAAGACAGATATATTTTGGTGGATTGTGACTTGGAGATTTGAAGATGAACATTCTCATTTGAGGAATTTTATTTACTTAAAAAAACCCCTATAACCTTAGGACTTCCAGTACTTTAGCTATTGAACAAGAACTTTTTGAAAGAATGCATTTATTGGTGAAAATTTCTTAAGTCTTTTTTCTTTTATATTTACACTTTATCCACACCTCTGTACCATCATCTTTATCCCCACGTATTGGTTTACTTTATTTTACACTATTACTTTAAATTTCTTCTATCAGTAAATAAATAAATAGGCAAGTATCTAAGTTACCTACAGCTAAATATTATTAACAGCTCAAAAACATTTATTTTGTGATAAAGTATGAGTACTCAAATTCTGATATATCTTAATTTCATTTGAAATTAAATTTTCAAACATCTGTGTTGGCTTTTTGTTCCTTAGCCACAAGTACTAGGTTGAACACCTGGAATTTTTTTTCATTTTCATGTGGTAAGTACTAAAAACTAGGTCACTTGGAATACCTATTCATGATATGCACTCAAGCAGCATGAGAAATGAGGGAATATAGAATACCTATTTCACAACTGCTACACATAAAAATTTATCTTCATGCTGAATAAAAATAAGGAGTTTAAAACCTAATTTTATAGAGGGGTTTCAAACTTTGAATGCTTGTCAAACTCTGACAAAATCAGAAACTTTCATTCCGAAATGTCTTTACTCAAGTTGCTACCTCCACTTTTCAAAATTTATGTGACCCGGGAAAGACTAGACTTTGTGTCCCTTTGCAAAATTTTGACTTGAACTCTGCAATTTTTCAGATGAATCCTATAGAGTTAATATCAGTAATAACAATCTGCAGTGGGGTGAAGCCTGCCTGAAAGCACTGCTACATCATTATATGATACTGGTATGTGACCGGAAAACAAGGAAAATGAAAGTAACTTAATTGAGGTGAGGCTTTCCCAAAAGCTGTAGATTATGTCTTCCCTGTCCAAATTTTTTTTATATATATAAAGTGCATATAAAAATAATATTCATGTGTAATATATATATTGGTAAGATATATAACATATCCATATATAGCAGGGTTGGGGAAAGGGACAAAAACAGACACAAAAATAAACCTATAGATGAATTATTAACAACTCCACATCTGTACACCATACTTGGGGTGGGGGACAGAAGCTGATAACAACTTGTGTAACAATTGACTTCTGATTTTTTTGATATTGGGTAAGTCACAGAAATTTGTCTGGGGTGATGGGACCAGCAAGGCTCTCATCAGCTTTTGAGACATTAGAAAGTAAAAAACAATGAAAAACAGTAGTCTTGTGCAGAAAACACATCCACAGATATCCATTTGCTGAAGGCAGAGAATCTTTTAACTACTGTCAAAGTGTTGCCAGATAAAGACATCCCTAGTACACCTAAAAAAAATTGTTATATGAAACATACACCTCAAAGACCCTTGTGTCTATCTGTTACAAATTTTGGTAGCAGTTTTGCCTTTCTTTATGTATTTCATGGTTAGAGAGCACCACCACAAAACCAAGGCTCTTACCACAACTCTTTGCAGATAAAGGTGATTCAAGCCCATTTTCTGGGATGCAAGGCAGTACTCAAACACCAATTTATAGGAAAAAACAATTAAATGCATTTAGACTAATGCTGCTCCTTCTTGTTCAAGCAGGGTTGCTCTACATAACGTAACATAGAATTCAGTATGCCAAAGGAGAATGAGTACTGGATGTACTGAGGATAAGAAGTACCAAATTACTCATCACCTAGTTATTTGGGAAAAGAGTGGACTGGGCTGGCCTTTGAGATTTTTTTTATATACTATTCATGTTTAAATTCCTAAATATTAAAGGAAAAATCAAACCACTATTTCAAAAAAGTATATTCCTTTTGCGTGCATGTATTGATCCAGTTTCACAGTTTTTTATTTATTTTTGAAATTTCAACTGCATAATAACTCTTTCACTTTAGTCTTTCTCACAAGGCAGTTAGGAATTTAGTTTGTGTTCTTGTAGAGGCTAAATTTTACTCATATTAACTTTTGTATTTATGTGGGGTATTCTAACTACAGTGTGTACTTAGCGTAATAACTCAGTAATTTTGCAAAAGAGGTGAATGTTTTCAAAAACTATTTACTGATATCTGGCCATTCTAGGAATAAAACACTTGAAGTCTTGATTCAGGCACTGAGACCTTGGAAAGACCAATAACGGAGTTTAATATTTTTTTACCTATCAAGTAGTTACAGATGGTGAATTTTATAGATCATTTTTTCAAGGCAGCTATTTCTTTCAGTGCATAGTAAACTGATTCCAATCCCTCAATCACATGTTCCAAATTGTGTTTTTGAGTTCAGTACCTTCATTCATAACTCCAAGGCATCTAGTTTTGATTATAATGTCTGGATTTTTCAATGGATTTTAATAGTTATGTATTGAAAAATTGTGAATGAGCTATACAATAAAACATGATATAATGAAAAGTTCTCTGCCTCAAAAATTTCAGCATAAAAACAAAGCAGAATTGAGACTAACTCTATAGGGAATAATGGAAATTCAGTTGTGGTTGGCAAATAAGTACTTTCTCCATTACAGTTTAACAAATGTTTAATTAATTTAATGTTCTTGCATACGGATATCAAATTACATATAAGAATTTAGAGATATCTTACTTTAACCAAACTGTGTCAAAGAACCCAGTTTCGAATAATAGCAGTAATTTTCAGCTCATTGGTGAGCACTGTGCTTTCAGAGCTGCTGCACTTCTATAGTAATCTACTGCAGAGAGAGGATGAAGTAAACCAAAGAGGGATATAATTAGAATTACTAATTCATTCCAGTGTATAAAAATGATCTTTTAATTATTATGGACATTTTCAACATTGTATCTATTTCCCACATCTCTGTGTAAAGGACCTGAAAAACCTGGATTCAATATCCTCAGCAGATAACCTGTGTAATCTCCTACAGCTATAGAAACCAAGTTAGATCTCTTAACTACACTTGAAATTCCATTTTATTTCTGGATGATAGAGAATATTTTAGATTTTGTAGTATCTTTTGCTATGTGCAGATTTATTTTGTCTGGTCTGAGGTCCAACCATCTGGTGGTCTGAGAAAGCTCAGACCATGTGTACATAGGTTAAAAAAACATGATAAAGGCTACTGTTCTAGTCCTGAGAATTACTTGGCTTCTGATTTAGGAAAGCACAGTTTTTTAACACAGGAATCTGCTTGTACTAGAAATTTGGCTTGTCTTTGGCCAAGGTGACAAGAAGTTCTATTTTTCAACTGCCTGCCAACTATGTGTGCAGTAGCAGAGATATTTCCTAAAATTACAGTGGATTTGTTGGTTTTATTTAGAGAATCTGGAATATTAATCAAGAAGAGTTATAATTGTTTCATTGGGCTAGATACAATAACTAACATGCACCTAATTAGAGATTTAGGCACAAAAATATATCTGTCAGAAGATAATCAGAATCTTCAAGCCTAGCTCTGAAGTTGTGAACTGCTCAGGAAGAAGCCTGGTGGGAATAAGTCTGATTTAGCCTGCTAAAGGCATAATGACAGTAACTGCACCTCCTCTTTCCCAATTCTACCCACAAACACACACACACACACGAACACATGTATATGCTATGACAATAAGGAGTAGCACATTAGAAATGCAGCACTGTATCCATGTTACAGAATAGCTGAGAGCCCTGAAGCAAATTTCATTATTCAGCCATGAAAGGATTTAATTATTCAACCCTTTTCAGCATAATGTCATGAATGGGTGATTTAGATTGCTTGAAGAACCACTGTCAAAGGTATTAGCAAAAGTTGTATTGTGATGATGTTGCAAAAGTGCGTTTTAGGAAATTTGATGGCAAAGTTCACTCTATTACAGCACAATCTTTTGAACAATGATTTAAAGTTATCAAGGCACAAATTGAAGTTACCACACTACGGGGTTATCTGTGATATTGGTTGTTTTACCAAAGGTCTGACAATGGTATCCTAGCTCAAGGGGAGATCACAGCCATGCACCCAACATTGCCTCACAGAAAGAGGTTGAAAAAAGCTCAGTCAGGCTGTCATGTTTATGGGATAAAGTGGTTGACTCATTGTCAAACTGCATGTGATAGGAAAAGTAGGCATGTGACCACTTGTATCCACAACTTCCTTTGTTCTTAAATAAATGAGTCTTAGAAAAGCCACATGCTATTTTTATGCCAATGACATGATCAGTTTTCAAGCTCATAAACATCTATCCTCACTGTATCTCTCAGGTCCTTTGTGGCTTTTTACAGGAGGGATTCAAACTAGAGGAGTTTTTGGTCTGGCTATGGCTCAGGCCTTTCCCTATGCCTAATTACTGCTGGTTTGGTTAAGGAGTTGAGTGCATGTGTCACAGACAACAATGCAATCAATTGTACCATGCAACAAATAGGAACTGATTCTACAAATTATAGAACTACAGAAAGGATCAGTGCGTTTTTCAGTTAATTGAATTACCACTTGACATTAAAATTAAAGGACATAGTTAATTTCTATCTGACCCATGCCATTGGAAAAATTAAAAGAACAACTCCAAAACCCCCCCATTAATTTAGATTTGATTTTACTGCAAGTGTGTGGTTTATCCAAAAAGGAACATTTAGGACATTAGAGGATTCAATCATATTCTTTATGATTAATTTTAAACTGTCAGGTACTCTGAGAAGCAGTTAAAAGGAGACTTAGTTCCTCTCATTTATAAGCAGAAATGAGAGGAAGAAGCCCATCTGTACTGCTCTCTCCGGCCATATCTTTTCAGATATTCTGTGCCGTATTATCCGTCCATACCACTAAAAGATTATCAACAAGATGAATAAAATAACATTCAAAATGACATTTTTAATTTTCAAAATGAAACTGCAAGTGTTTAAAACTCAGAAGTTTCCTATATATTTCATGATGACTTTTTGAACCAGTGTATGATTTTACAGAGAAAAAAAAAATAAACCTCAATTTCATTGAATCAACTTTGACTAGTAAAACAGTTTATTTGAAATTTATTGCAATAAACTCTGTTATATGCATACCTATCACCAAGTTATAACTCACATTCACACCTGACAATACACTTCCCAGATTTGCCAGTTGTCTGGTATGAAGCATGTTATTGCGTGTCTGCATGAGTAATTCAGTGTACAAATATTCTTTTTCAGTGCAAATTCACTGAAATGAATTTGTAATCAATATGTAATCAGTGTCCTGAAGAACATGGTTGGGAGCTCTCCTGATGATACATACAAAGCAGTTTTGCTCTCAGTGAATGCAGTAATGAATCTGGATGCCCGAGCACCACCAAGGCATCACCAATGGCAAATTCTGTGAAGACAGGAGGTCCTCCAGATGGTTTTCCACCTCATTGCTTGCTTGATGAAAGGGGACACCATTGATACAGATGCATTTTAGACTGGCTGCGGTTTCAAAGTTTACTTAATGAGAAACTACTTCTTGATTTTGTATCCTCATATCACTTTACTAATATCTGTCTCAGTGGCATCTACTAAGGGGCAGTTTCTTGTATCTCTCCATAGTTACTGTTGGCTTCTGATTTATCTGTACCTTTATTGTAGGCCCAGATATGGTCAGAGATCACTGTTGCACAGTGAAAGCACAATTAACATGTTTTTCTTCTCTCTTTTGGTCCCTTTTGTATGGAAAATTCCTGAATGATAAATGTTCTAAACACCTGGATTTATGTCACTATGCCCTATAAGCCTCTGTTGCTAAGATTATGTGGTATTTGGGGCTTGGAGATAAGGTGGTAACATTTACCTACCCTTTCCACAAATTTGAGTACAAATGTATTGTCATGGCACTGGATGATTTTATGTGGATCCTCCAGGAGAAAATATAGTTTATCTCCCCCTGTGGGATGCACCTGTGCTCCATAGACATTGTCAGGATATATCTGAGACTGATGGCTCCATGAGGTTGAGAGCTGTGAGTGCTGGGGGCTCCCCAGGGGTCTGTCAGGGCAGAGTTAGGCAACCAGGACTCATTCTATCCCTCCAGCTGGGAGTGGAGCAACCAGATAGTACTGGGTCCCTCCCAGCCCCATCATCATGTGTATTCCTGAGGACAGGAATGGCTCAAGGATGGGTCAGAACATGAGCCCACAGGTGGGGTTCAGGATCATGCCCTGTGAGCAGACCCAGAGCCAGACACAGTCCCACAATGTCTGGGCAAGGCCATGGGGAACAGGATGGGCCAAAGCCATGCAAAGATGTCAGCCCACAGACCAGGGTAGTATCAGGCAGAGCTCACTTACTTCTAAGCGGCATGATTTAAGATATTTACAGATGAAGTTGAAGTAGATAGCTGCTCTTTCATGCACTAATTCTTGGATCTTGACCTTTTACATAAAATTTGATTGCCATGTGGAATATTGACAGGTTTCTGAATAATAGACACTGATTGTGAAAACATAATTCACCATCAGTAGGTATCCATATACATCCTAAAATTAGTATCTATGTAGTTTTTCTTAACTTCAATTTGATATGTAGTGTCCATCTCCTTGAAATAATCACATGTTTTGTACTGTCAGTAAGAGGTCATGGTCACTGTCACTTACTGTCCTGTCCCTGTGAATCTTCTGCTTCAATTAAGTCTGTAGACTATAAACATCTGGGAAGCAGCAGAGTATGTTGTGTCTTTCTGTCAGCTGCTGGAAACATCAAGGCTTCTGAAATTTTCTTAGTAGAATGAGGTTTGGGTTTTTTTTGCTTTCTTTAAGCAAAGAAATATATGTTTTTATAAATCAGTGTTCAAACTCATAGCTGGGTTTGAAGAAGAACTGAAATCAAGCAGGTCCCTGACATATACTCTGAAACTGGGATGCAGGACTTGACCCTGATAGTCCTTTGAATGTAAAGAATATCCAATTATGAAACCTTTATGGATCTGGAATATAAGTGCTTCCACATTTCTAACTTTAAGAACCTGTCAACTCTTCCTGGAAATTCAGCTTTGTTCTCTTTGGTTTTGCCTTTCTCGTCTTTCTTTCTCCTTCCTTTTCTTTGTGTAAATAGCAATAAAGTTTTACCTTTTTTCTCCCATACAGTTGTTCTGTGCAACTCAATTTTTCCTGATAGTGCTTCAAAGCTTAATCAAGTCTTTTTTGTTTGTGGGGTTTTTTTTAATGCTAATGCAATGTTTGACAATGTTCTTTTTTTCTGTTTGTAGGAGGTGCTTTTTTGCCTAGTATACTCTCTTGTACAGGGATTACCTACACTGACAATTCCTGCATTACTTTAAATAATGTTTACTGAGTAATAAGAGAAAAGTTTCCTGGGTCCTAAAATCAAACAGGTTCTTTATTTATTGTAGTCATTACACATATTACACCACCGCTGACTCTTTCAGCCCACATAGAAACTTCCTAATTTGCCGTTGCCCACAACAAATGTGGCCTACAGGTTTCTTCCAGTTTCCAGACATTGTTTCAGATGAACCTTTAAACAACCTGCCCTGAGCTTCTTAAATCAGTAAAGCAGTAAATTGTTATTCAGTAAATGTGTGTCTCAGCATCTCACCTATTCCAAATGATCTTTCTCACCTTTTCCTTACGATAAGGTCTCAGTTTCTACACATTCTTATCAGGACTGGAGGCTGAGCCCTTGTGAAACAACACAGGTTGTCTAGTTTAAAGTTCTCACTGAGAGCAATTTCCCCATTGGGTGACTACAGGATATGTAGTAAAAGGTCACAGGAGATAATTCTTTGTAGGAAGCTGCTTAGCCTGATTACATTCAACATAATTTACATCTGGAATAAGAAACTCGTGAATATTAGGACAATAAAAATGATATATCAGCCTTCTGTCATGAATGTTTGCTACTTTCTGACCCCTTTTTGGTCTCTTGAACTGCACAGTTTCTGAGCTGGATGGTAATTACAGTATCTCACTATATAATATCTCTTGCAAATGTCATTACTCTTCAGCAGTGAAGACATGTTAGGAAAGAGACACAATTTTCTGAGCTGCTGACCACTACTGAACCACAATTCACTGTGAGAATATAGTGACTGTAAAAGTGATGACAATTCATCTTTAAAATGTTATAGAAGTTTTTTTTTTCCTTTTGATTATGGTTAAAGAAATCAGAAAGTCAAATTTTACTTTCTGTAAAAACATGTACAGATGAGTTTGAGAAACTATGATCCACATGTGAAGTTAGTCTTAAACTAGTAGGAAGACTGTAAAATACTTGTCAGAGCAGAAGCCAAGTACTCAGCATGGTTCAAATGGATGCCTCAAGGCGGCACCAAAGCCAGGTTCATTGAAATCTGATCTTCAGAACTAAAACATACTTGTGAATCTTCTCACACTTTTCGCCTTTGGAATGAGGAATCAGCCACACAGTGTTTGGAAAGCTATAAAACTTTCTAGGGTGCTTTGAAATCTTGGATGTAGGTGCATGCACACTGCTTTCCCATCTGCTAGATGTTTACCAGGAAAACTCTAACTCAATTCAACCTGTGGACACCCACATACTAGCTGAAGTCAGAGAGTGCATGGTTGAAGACCATGCTGCTGGAGACTGAGTCCTGCTTCCTCTTATTTTGTGTTGTAGCATTTTGTTGTTGTAGGTTTAGAAAATTATTTTGATGATATTACAGATTGTTGCCATGACATCCTTAATATTTGCACTGCAGAGGAATTTGCAAAAAATAACATCCCGAAATCTACTGTTATTGCAATACAATAATCCTCCCATTGCTCTTACTCCAAAGCATGATGGAAATGTGGGCAGGGTCTTCAATTCTTACATTCTAGACCACAGACCCATATTATGTTTTATATTGTGTGTTTGTCATTTCTAATTTGGCTCTGTGCTAATTGCACAGCTGAGCCTCCACTCCCTGTACATTTTGAACATCAATGCATTTCATACTTTATGCTGCTACTGACTACAGCTCACATCCCTTTTCCCTCCCAGCTGTGTATTCGGTGCTCAAAGAGCTTTTCACTACGCTTTACTTTAGCGGAGGAATAATAGACCACATTTTTCAACATTTTCTCAAATTCGTACTGCTTGTTGACGACTACCTGTAGTTTTTGCATGTTGTTGTTAATCTCCTATTAAGAACGCCTTTATCACATAGAAATTGAAAGTGAAAATCCCAAACACACAACTCTGCAATGCTTAGTGATTCAGGCATGGTGAGGAGGTGGTAATAAACACCTGACATACTCTGTAGTTATCTCCTGCACATTATTGTATGGCATGTTTTTCCACTATATTTTATGATATTTATCCACAGCTGTCAGTGCAGCTGTGGCAATGTTCAGTTCTGTGGCTGAATGCTAGATAAAGATGTACATGTGGGCTTCCAAAGCCAGGAACAAAACAAGGAAGAACAGAGAGCTCTGCAAGGAACTGGCAGCTTGAACTGGCAGCTTTCTGAGCAAGGCTGACCCAGCTTGGTTTTTGCCAGTCAGAGAGTTGAAGTAGTTACCAACAATGCTGAAAAGATTGTGTGTGCTTCTGTCTTTGCCACCACTGTTGGTGGTAAAGGGAACAAAAATCCAGATTGCTGTAAATGCAGACCCACTATCAGTGGGTATGTGACTACTACAGCAGCCTGATCCCTGCAAATCAATGGACCCTGACAGTATGCATCCAAGGGAGCTGTTAGAAGAGCCAACTGACATTGTTGCGAGGCCATTCTCCATAATCTTTGAAAAGTCATTGCAAGAAGGCTAATGTCACCCTCATTTAAGAAGGGTTTAAAGGAGGTTTCAGGAAATTTTAAGCTCAGCAGTCATACTTTAGTCCCTGGGAAAGTTATAGAGTGAATCTAGCTAGGGGTTATCACAAGTCTAACAAAGCATGTGCTTGAGAAAAGCCAGCATGGATTCATCAAGGGTAATTTTTTCTTGACAAATCTGATAGCCCTCTGTGACAAAATAACCTGCTTAGTTGATGTGGTGTGAGCACAGGTCACTGTATCCAAGGCTTTTGCTGTGGTGTCCCACAGACTCCCCGGAAAACTTGATGATAGGCGAGTGTACCAAGAACTATCTGAAAAAAACAGACGAGAGAAACATGAAGTTTTTCTGTTCACCAGACCATTCTTACTGGTTTTTTTTTTTGGGGGGGGGGGGATTCCTTATTTTAAAAATATTCCTGTCTTTTCATAATCCAAAGGACACATATGCCTTCTTAATAATATCTAATATATGCTGGTTATTAAAGAATGATAAGTACAGGTGGAAGTTTCTGTTTGGTACTTGGATATGATGAAACTGATGAAAGTGCGCCTCCTATTTGCTGTGTATTTTCTGTTTTCAGTTTAGTGTAGAACTAGATAGAATTATGCATGTCTTTATTGATGACACTGTTTCACTAGTATGAATAATTAAATACCCAATACTTGCAAAAGAACAGATTCAATAGCCTGCAAGTTGGAACGGTTAAGGAAAATTGAGGTTAACATCATTGTTTCAAGAAAAAATACCGTCATTTGCTGGAGAAAAACAGCTCAAATACAAGAAGGGGAGATTAATCATTTAGAGCTGTCTCATGTTTATTGATTATTAGAGACTAAGCCAGAATAACATAAACTGTAAGATAAGAACTTGTGTTTTCTATATCCTTTATGAGTATATAGACACTTGAATGTTTCCAAAAAGAATGAGGGCATGTTCCTCTGGGCTTTTTATTATAAATTATATTTTGGTGTTGAGAAAAAAAATCCTAATTAAAATAATATTGAAACCAGATACTACAGAGTATCTTAGTAAAAAGTTTAGGAGGTTATCATCTTAAATTCAATATCACTGCAAATGTTGGCTTATTATGATAATATTTCATATCAATATCTGAGTCCCTTCTCTCACTTGTAAACTTTTTCTGAGGATATCAAGGTAACAGATTACAAATAATTTTGTCTTCACACAATCATCAGAAAAATAAAAAAGAAAAAAGAATACTGGAATAATACTGGAATACTGGAATAATGACAACTGAGCATACTCTGTTATTCCAAAGTTTTGATATGTTTTTCTGTTTAGTTGTTTGGTTGTTTGGTTGGGTTTTGGTGCATTTCGGTGATGGTTTGTCTGAGGGGGACAGCTGATGGTTTGTGCATGTTTGTGGATTTTTATTCTGAAAACAACACTAACACAATTTGAGAGATGGCTTGCACTTCCAGGAGAGAAATAACTGTCTTCTAGTGAACACTGACAGATAAAGAGACTTTCTGGCACAAGGTTTTGGGAGAGCATCCTAACTCCCAGAATTATTGAAAAAGTGCTGATGTGTTTTCATAGAACTTTTGAGTTTGAATAATTTTATAACTTATAATTTCATTCATTTATAAAAGAATATCTGGGATGTTCTGAACTTTATTACCAAGGAGTTCAGGCGCTAAAAATTTGTTTGTCGGCCGCTATAGATTTTTTTACTTTAAAGTAATTTGAAGAAAAAAAGTTGAGAGAAATTGTGTGTACTATTAGTCTGTAATGAGAATGACAAAAATGAAGACAGGAACACATAAGAAAACACTTTCTTTAGGAAGCACCAAGGCCAGTTCTGTGTTAGGATCTGGTTATTAAAATTAACATAGAGATGCCCAAATTAAGGTGCAAACAAGACTATATGCCAAAGTCAATAGTATGGATTATATTTAACAGTAAATGTGAGGGGGAGAGAGAGAAAGAAAAAGAGGTGGTAGGAGAGGAAGTGACAGAGACACAGATTAAGAGGGAAATGTTAGCACCACATGAATCCTTATGGTGTCCCACTGATCTTTTTCTGATCTTCTCAGTGGTGAGGGTCCCTTGAAACAGATTGATACCCATTTGGACTGGTGGGAGTGCCCAGGTACCTCTCTGGGTGGGGGACAAGTTTGACACTGTCTCTTGCAGCAGACTCTGGATCCATTGCATCACTTTGTGTCACACGCAGGACTGGTGCAGCCTCAGGAATCAGTTAGGGGGAGGGGGCACTTTGGGATCTTTGATGGTTTATGAGACTTCTCAGCTGCCTTTTAAGTGAATGTCCTGTGTGTGTGGCCCTCCCAGGATGGGGGGGTTTTACAGCTGAGCCAGTTTGTGTAAGGGAGGATGGCTGCTCACTCTCTCTGATCAGAGGTTACACCACACACCCAAAACTCTTCTCCTCCCCCTTTGGTTGGGGGCATGTGTGGGAACCTGACCTCAGCAGATGAGACTGTGGGCTACAGCCTCCCCCATCCTGAACCCAGCCAGAGCTGATTTTGCAGGACAGCTGCTGGGTTTGGCTTTCCTGGTAGATGCATTCATCTCCTCACCCTTATTTACTTCCTAGACATCAGAAGATTGAACAATACTGTAATTTTTATCTGATATCAAGTTCCCTTAGGAGGCTTAACTCACAGTCCAAAGTTCCAGGCAGAAGGTATATTCAGGGAGGAGTGGGCTTTGGGGGTCATAGTTTCTTTATACAGTATTTTCATAGCCAACGAAACTCCTTCATAATAATGTTTAAGCCATTAACCCTAACATTTCAGTCTCTTTCACGCTGGGCTCAGGTGAATGAGACAGTTGCCTTGGGAACAGACTGCTGGGGAAGTAAAACTGTTGAAACACTGTTGCTTTCTTTCTCCTATCAGATGCCAAAAAAAGGATTTCCCTCTGTGTATCCCCATCTCTGTGATAAACTGACATCTGATGAAGGAAGAGGAGAGAGGTGTGACCCTTCCCAACAGCAGTAGTCATTGCCCAATTCCCATAACTTCCCTCCAACAGCCACAGAGCAAGTCAAGTCTCCAAATGATTTACTCCTGTCTTTGACCTTCCCCTTCTCCAGGTAAGAGAAGTCTGGTTCTTCAACTCCAGGGTAACAATGATAATTCTGTGCAAACTTCTGAGGAGCCTTTAACTGGTTTTCAGAAATAGTAATTACAGAAAAACAGAAAGAAATTCCAGTTATTAAATGCTTAATGCTATAACCCCGTACTTAACAAAAGGAAATACTCTCATCCAAGAAACTATATGAGTACACTGAACATCCCTAGATAAGAAAAAATAAAGTAGCAGGTCCCACATTCATGGATTGTATTAAAGTTTCCTAAAATGTTTAAAATAAAGCCAAGTCTGTTGATTTATTTAGCACTTTTATATCTGTCAGAGAGTCTGCCAGAAGCAATTTGGTCTTGAGAAGTCATAGCCAAATCCCAAAGGTTTGCATTCTGCAGGACTGGGTGAAATTAGATGATGTTTTGACCAATTCCCTACTTTTTCCTAAATATGAACTTGGAATGGTCAGCTGTGACATCTACAGCAGAGGAGCCTATAGATTTCTTTTGAAATTCACCTTTTTCAGGCAGGAGGCAGATAAAATGATATTTCTGTCTTTAATAAATATTTTACTGTGTAAAAATACTACATTTCTGACATTGATATAGTTCAAGAAACCTTACTGACAGGTTCTTGAATTGCAACAAAATTGTTTTTCTCTAAAAAACCCCAGCCAAAACAGTCAGACAATACTGCAGCTTATTTAATTTTTAATAAATTGTTGTATCTGATACTTGTTCCACACTGGTTGCTATACATCACAAAATCATAGAACCGTATAATATTCTTAGTAGGAAGGGATCCATGAGGATCATCAAAGGGACAAAATATAACTAAATTTTCCACGTTGGTGTATTCATTGCCCAAAAATTGTACTAATGCTTTACCTTCTACAATGTTTGGAGAAAATGTCATCTGAATTGAGTATGGAATACTGGTATTCGCTATTATAAATAAGCAAAACAAGGTATATAGATACACACACAAGCATAAATTGAGTATGCATGATTGATAAGAATGACTCAGCACCCCAGATAGCAGAAATTGTTCCATAATATGATTGCTGCAGCTCAGTTACCTCATTTCATTTTATCAACAATTGGAAACAGGTCTTATTTCAATAAATATGTTGCATTTCAAAATGGTATTAAATATGCTCCTAAGTCCTCTACCCATGTATTGTGTCACCAAAAGTTTATTAAGAATTTAAACATATTTTTTGTATGCTTTCTGATTCATACATTGCCTAAACCAAGAATATAGCTGGGGATCACACTCCCTAATATCTCCAGAAAACTGTGACATTTTACCTATGAGATATTTAGCCTTAGATTTTTCCTTATGTTTTGTTCCAACAAAGTTTTTCTGTTTCTCTTGTGAAAGTTGGAAAGGACTCTATCAGTTTTAAATCATCATAAACAATTTAAGATATCTATCTCTGGGCTACATCTGACAGTTATGTAAGCAATGATGTATGTGTGCTAGCAGAACTGGATTAACCCAAAACTAGATTGTGCTGACAAAGAGGGTCTTGTGAATCAGCCAAGCTTCCCTGGATAGTGTACAGTAGTGGTAGTTTCTTCATGACTTGAGGCAAAAGAGAAAAAAAAAGAGAAGAAAAAAAAGGGGCAGAAGAAAAGGCTCGAATCTTCCAGAGAGAAAATAATAGGAACAGTATGTCAATTATCATGGAATTGAATATACATCTCTTGCATATTCAGGAAAGTGCCAGAACAGTACTTTGTTCAAGAAAAATATCCCCAAGCCTAATAACCTAGGAAATTCTAGAATTAAGGTTGCTTTTCAACAGTGCATCTCCTTGTAACTTTGCAACTACATAAAAATTGTACAATTGCATCATTTCCTTCCAGCCACTTCTTCTTACCCCCAGGACTATGTCATGAAGTGTGTAAAATGGATGATTCTCATGGGGGGAAAAGAAGTGAATTCAATATTTTTTCTTATCTTTTTATTTTCCCTCTACAGCTGTATATTTCATTTATTATACTGTATTGAAACCATGTCCTCAAGAACAGTTACTGCTCTTCTTGTAGCTTTTCCTAGCACAGTCATCGCTATGGCAACAGAGTATTTCACAAGCATGGAGAAACTTATTTCACAAATTTCTGCAGAAGTGAGGTTTGTAACTAATGTTCTGTATCTAAAAATGGCAAAATACTAAATTATATTAACTGATAAATTATGTTAGCACTACAGAAAATTCTACTCAAAGACTATTTTGTATATTTCTTTTCAACCGAAGTTTTAACTGACTGTATGTACCTTTAAAAAATAAAATTTAATATACAGAGCTACTTGAATATACAGCATTCTAAAGAAGAATACTAAGAGTAGCCAGAAAAATCCTAGAATACTAAAAGCAGCCAGAAAAACTGAGCAGATGTCACAAATTATGAGTAGATAGTAAACATTCTCAAAAGTCATTCTGAGCCTTTTTTTGAGAGGCAAATAATGCACAGTAGAAACCACATGAATACTTGTAGTAATATGAATACAGTAAGTAAAGTAGCAGAGCTGCTGTGCATGAAGTCAGTAAAGTTTAAAATCATAGGGAAATATTACTGACCATATGATAGCATAGACAGAACAGGAATGAGATGTGAAAATTTCAAGTATAATCACTTAGTAAAACTCAGACACATAATAAACTCAGAACATCCCCTCATATCGATTGCTGAATTCTGTCTAGGAAGAAATCAGAATGGAAGGAACTTATTACAGGGATTCCTCAAAGAGGTTTGAGGAGCAAATTTCTGTTGCTCTTTTTGTTTATTAAATATAAAAAGTAGGAATGTCTGGCTGCAATTTAAAGACATTGTAATGAATACCAAGTGCAACACTGTTGCAATGTAGAAAGGAATGTTATCACTTTAGGGCTAAAATATCAGAAATAGATTAAAACATTATTATATGAAATAAAATATAAAATTAGGCATTCAGAAAAAATGTAGGAACTTTTCTTGGAAGCACTTAAGGAAAAACAGACTTGGAGGTAGATGAACCAGCTTATTAAAAAAACCCATAAAATTTCAGATTATGTATTTTTTGCAGAAGAAGGAAGTTCCAGTTCAAGAAAATGAAGTGGATTTTCAGTGTTTTGAAACCTTTTCGTTTAATTTCTCTCAGTGAGCAGTTCTGAGTCTTCCCTGTGGAGAGTGGAAATTACCTATCTGCAGATATTAGGCTGTGTGCTAAAAATACCTTACCCAGAAATTTGGAAACTATTCAGTATCTTTTGGTATGGTCACTTTCAGGAAAGTGAAACTTTTGACTCTGAGGATTAGTTCGATACCTGTTTATACGAAGGATAGGAACAGGTTTATATTTAAAAGAAAGTGGCAGAACTATTAATTGTTTATTTTGAATGGAAGCCTCCAAAAAATATGAGATTAAGCTGGCTAGCTCTTCCAGTCTTTCATGTCACTTCAGCTAAAAAGAAGTATTCAGCTGACAAACAAAAGTTCTGTTTATTTTTAATCAAAATTTGATTATATTTTGATATCTGGTTATTCATATTTGTTAAAAAAATGTTTTCAAGGAGTAGTATAATGATAACAACAATCTTTAATTCGCAATAATCACAGAAGATTAAAAAGTGTTGGGAATTCCATTAAAAGAGTTCTAAGTCACTATGGAAAACTAGATAATGCCTCTCAGAGCTAGTTTATGGCATTTCAGCAGTGAAGGCACAATTGCATGTCGCTGTTAACAAAGAGGAGCTGGAGATTCTGTGTGGTACCTGCTTCTAGCACAGGTTGGGGAGAAAAGGAAAGAGCTTGCAAAAGGACTGAGGGGAGGAGAGATTCCTGCAGGTTTGGGCTCAGTATTCCTGTTGGCCTCAAGGAAGGGATAAAGCTGACACACACACACACTGAAGGGAAAGGTGATCATAAGCTCTAGTTCTCACTGCACAACAGTATCCTTCATCTTGTGATCCTGGTGGAGACATCCTAAGGGTTATTATGCCTTTATAATTACCTTCTTTTCCTATGCCTGTTTTTCCTGATGCTGCTATGTATAATTTTGAAAGTAATTACAGTTATTTTTCACATAACATTATACAGTGCAAGCTACATGACATGTATTATATTACATCATAATTATATTACTTATAACTGTATTTACGGGTAAATACATATAATGCTGCTCTGAATTTGCTGTAACAAAAATAATCCATGTAACTCTTTGAGAGTTATTTTGCTTTCTGCAAAATTTGACTTAGACCATATTACAGTAAAAATTTGTATTGTTCCACCAGTATTGTTCCACCAAAAAGGAGGAGACAAATCTATCTCTTTTAAAGCTCACTTTGCTGTGCCACAGATGAGTACCTAAGGACAAAAAACAATCTTGTTTTTTCTGAAAAATTGACCCTTATATTTTGTATGTTTCTGTTTAATAAATCAGTCTACTGACTTTGAGAGTCTGATGTAAAGTAGAGAATTGTGAAGTTGGAAAATATAATCTTCTATTGATTTCGCTATTAACTTCATGTTCAGAATTGAACATCCCTCTCATTTTGGGGACCTAAACATTAAAAAGCTATTAAATCTCATCCCAGTTTTATGCATAAATGGAGCTTTATCTCACTAAGATGATTTCAAGATGAAATATTATAAATATCTTAAACGATGACTGACTTAATTATTAAAATTATGATGGAAGATATATTTCGCTGATATATATATATTAAAGAAAATTAGATTGATTTTGTAACCTTTAACATGACAAAGCACTGAACTAAATATATTCAAAAGAATTATAGGATTAATTGGGAAAACAGAGAAATATGAGACTTAGTCTAGTCTACTTATTTTTATTGAAGAAAATAGCTTTTTGGTTCTAGCTTGACTTAGGAGGGGCATTGTTTGTTCATTAGAATAGTTAATAAATTTAATATTGGCATACAGGTTTTATGCATGCAAGAAAATGTTTCCTTTTACAGCTCTTTCAGTAAATTTCTCTTCCTGATACTATTTTCTTTACATAGGGAATGTATAGTTATATAAATATGAATAAATAAATAAATAAATAAATAAATAAATAAATGCATCCTAAGGCGTTTGAAGTGTCTGATAAAATAGTGCCTTAGGCAACTGTTTGGTAATTTGCCATTGTGATTTTTTTCCAAATTAAAAAAAAAAAAAAGGTTGCTTTTTTTTGGTTATACGCATGTATACATACATACATACATATATATATATATATCCACCAAGACCTTGATTCTCCCTTCAGTTTGGTTTTATATTGAGTCCACATCAAACCCAACAGTAACCTAGACCAACAAGGGAATAGCTTTCTTTCTCCCTCTGCTAGATTAATTGATCTGCTAGAAAATTCTTGAGCTCTAATCAGCTTTCTGGCCTCTTAGAGACCATTTCCTCACTACCTGCTTGACCCATTTGTAGCAAAATAAGTTTTTAAATTATCATTTCACTGGATATATATCACTTTTCTGGTTTTTTATAACTTATATTTTTACTCTTCACTTTTTCATTTACCAGAGCTGTTCTTATTAGTGCTCTCATTCTTGGTAAATAAAAATATCTATTGGCATTATGACTGAACGTTTGGTTTGTTCTCACATGCAGACTGTCTACATGAATGATCTCTCACTGTCTTTAGCTCACAGAAAAGAGCTGGCTGATGAAAAAATTCCAGGAATAAGGCAAATAAGATTTTAGCCTTATTCATAAGAGACATTCACATATTTTGTTCACTAAGTGTAAATATAAAGTAAACCCTTAAGCACTTAATGGAGCCATGATCTCCTCTCTCCTGACTTGCTTTTTATCCTCTTATCTATCTTACCTTAGATTATTTTTTTATTCTTATCTTGCCCTTCTTTAGACAGAGAATTGGAAATATCATTCCTAAAATCAGAACAGAACAGAATAATTTATTTCTGTTTCTCTCCTAAGAGATTAAAGTTGAAAGCTTGAAATCCAAAAGGCTGAGGAAGGTATCAGTGTTTGATCTTCTCATGTTGGCCAGCCACATCCTTTAATCACTTTTACTTTAGATTACAGCCCTAGTAGTGCTGCTGTTCCTTAGGTCTGTCATGAATCTAGGCTTGACATACCACAGTTATGAGACTTGAGTTATGTCTGAACCTTACAGTTATGATATCTCTTGAGAAACAAATGTAGAGCAAAATCTCATTAGAATCAGTGATTCCTTTTGCTGCTTCTGAACTGCTTCTTGTACTGATTAAAGCAACCAGTGACTGAAACTTGGTAAGTTTAACATGGTGGTGGTGGGGGGGGGTTGTCACAATGTTAATGATGACATATGTTCTGGCAGTTTTGAAGCATGAAACTGGTGCATTTGAAAATACAGGATAATACATGTAAAACATAGGAAAAACACTGGATAAGCAAACCCAGCAGATATTTTTGTCGTGGCATGAATAACTTGCATTTACTTTATCACTCTAGCCTGCGTAGGAAAAAGGTAGACAATCTCTGATTGCACCAGTGCATGACAGAACAACTAATGAAGGAAGTACCACACATTGAAAATCTACTTATTACATGGTTGAGTGATCTTGGAAGCAAAGGAAAACAGCAAGTAGACAGAATAATACAACACAGACAAGATTGAAAGTGTACTGACTTCTTTTAATGTACTTGTCATTTTGATTAGCTCTTCTTTTGTTGTGATGGCCACTTGAGAAGTCAATTCAGTTATGTATGTTTATGCCAGGTTTTAGTAGACCCTTCCAGACAAACTTTGACTTGGCAAAAAATGGGTCTTATCTCAAAAGGATCAAGGTCCTTAAGCAATAGCTTCAGCAGGAAAAAAGTAGCGGGAATAAAAAAAATAAATACCTTATGTATTTATGTGATTGGGAATAATTCTGATCCACTTATCTACTGGGAAAAAATTTAAATTCAGGCTTAAATAAGAAAATAAGCAATAGTTTTCAAACCACTTCTGCCAAAGAAATAATGCAGACCATAATATCTTTCTCTAGTTTCTCCTTCACAGACAATAGATGAATTAATTTCAGGCAGGAATTCCCTGATGCGGAACATGGAAGTTACACAGAAAATGAATTGAACCTGGTAAAAATGCAGAGTGGTTTTTCAGCTGTATTGATTTCTAAGGAAGGGTGCTGAAGGAAGTGATGGCAACTTTTATTAGATAAACAGAAAGGACTAATCTCCCACTTTAAAAATATCAGTGTTCACTTTCCCAGACGACATTATCGTATAGGAAATCTTTAGGTATTCTGTTCTGTTCTGTTCTGTTCTGTTCTGTTCTGTTCTGAAAGGTTATCGTTAGTTATTAAATTTTATAAGTGGCTTAGAACAGGTTTTATACAGAAAAAAATGAAATTTATTACATCCCACATGATGAGTTTCCTTGAAAATGTGGCTATTTTTTACAAAATGTCATTAGAAGTTAGATTTATTGAAAAAAAATCCCAAAAAACTAGTCTAACTTGCAGCTGCTTAGCCTAGTTGAGTATTTAGTATACTGCACTAACTATTCCACAGACATGGAAAAAGGTTGCAAAATCATGTTAGTTAAATTAAGAATTAATGAAAAAGAGCAAGGTACATCTATTAGTTTGCCAGGCTGCAAGGATGTGAAGACTCACTGTCATAACCTATTTTGGCTGCATAATTGTTATCTCTAAAAGATGGCCCTGATAATTTTCAATGCAATTCATCTAATTTTCATTTCTTAACATCTGCAATTCAACAGGTTTAGGCTTGTCTTGGGACTTAATTTCATTCTAAGTAGTTTAAAAACACTTTCATCATAGTAATTCCATTGTTTTTATCATAGTTCATCATTGTTCCTTTTCTCTAATTCAAGTAAAATAATAAAATTATATCTGTCTGTCATGAGATTATTTTCTTTTAATTCAAATAGCTGAAATAAATGCAATTGCCAATAATTCAACCAAATTTAAATTCTATGTATTTGTTCTGAAATACCTAATACACTGATATTTTCAGGCCAAAGTATTATAGACACTACTCTTTTAAAAAAGTTGCAAGTAATGTATTCAGTTACATACATTATCTGTGCAATACAAACCCATATCCAAGTGTAATGCAAATCTCACTTGTTTCATTGGTGCTTCAACATATGTATGAACTATATGCATGTACACACATATGCTTTAAAGAATTAATAACACTCTAGTTTCCTAATTTTTTTCCTGTTTAATTCATATTTTATTTATAAGTACTTTCCTCTGATAATATTTTTACAAAGTTTTCCTGTCACTGATGATTTTCTCCTGAAGCATCTCAAAGAAAAACGTTTGAGACTATAAATTTCAAAATGTTTAGAGGTTTTCTCACTGCAATCTCCTGCTGGTAGGATGTCTGTCTGTCATCAAAGCCTGCCCCTTGTGCTGATAGATCCCTTATGACTGACTGTACTGTAATTGATCCTCAGAAAAATAAACTTTACATACTGTGTTTGACATTTTTTTAATCATAATGTAAAACAATAAAAAAATATACATCAATTACTTTAATAAAGACATACTATGGTTTTGAAACCAGTGATTTATTATAATTAGTGTACTGGACTATTTAATTTCCCTTCTTGGAAATGAAGTATTAAACTCAAAAACTTTCAAGTGAAGTTGAAACTTAAATCAATCAACACCGTTTCTCTAAACACAGTATTTCCTCAATATATAGTTAAGGCACTGAGGATGATGGGCAATCTTTGCAAGATTTAACTCTGTCTTGACTTGGAAACTGTCTCAGTGTGTTCTATGTATAAGCAGAATCTGTACATTACATTAAAAAAAAAGTGATTCCTTCTACAACCTAACTACATCCCATAGCTCTTTAATTCTTTATTACACTATAAAATGGTTCTGAGATGATCAGATTCAAAGTCTTGGGTTACAGAATGGAATACAGTTTATTTCCACAATGAATTATGTTTTGAAAACTGTTATTTTTAAAGTTAGGTTAAGTGCTTCTTTTTAAGCCATGAAGTAGGCACCATTGAGAACTCATAAAGAGTTAACAATCAATTGTCCACAGACTGCTTAAGTCAGCAATTAAAGATTTTGAAGTTAATGGAATTTCTGTATACTTCATGCTGTGGGAATGTTTTTGTTTGACTGTTATTTCTTTAATTGAAGAAGCACAATAGTGAATGAGATTTTTATGACAGGAGACTTGTTTCCTTTCCAATTTTGAGTTGTTTCCCATTGAAATTGTAAAAGAACCAGCCAGTCTGCTAGCCTATGAAGCATAAAAGGTTTAATTGTCTCTTCTGGCCATGTTGGCATAGTGGATGGAAAACCTGGTGCTCTGAGAAAAGAGCCTGTGGCAGGGCAGGATACTGCTCCACTGAATTGTTTTTTGTTTTATCTTGCCTGACCCTTTTCTGTCTTCTGTTAAGACCCTGTGAAAAAATAGGGAGAGGAAGAAGGCAGGCAAAGCAAAGACATCAAGAGTTTAGCAGTTCTGTATGAAAATGTCCCAGATTTTCAGAGCTCAATAGATCAGCTGCATGTGACTTAATCTGGAAGCTTTACTTTTAACAGCAAGGTGATCAAGACAGTTAGGTGTCAGATGTTTGTATTTTTTTTTCTGACATAATAGTGCTGGATGGTACTTCACTGGGAATCTTTAACTGTGGAGAAAATGTCAAATAAGATTACCTTCAAGACACACAAAAATGGGTCTCAGCTACACTGAGGTAAGCTATGCTTGCAGATATTTTTATAGTATGGTTTGATGATTATAGGTAACATGAAGTACAGATAACATCTTCAGCAGAAGACAAGTGATGTCCTACTTTTTTCAGAATAAATAGTCTTGAAATAAATAGGAAGAGAGCATACAAAGGGACTCAACTAAAATAGATTTAAAATTAGAATGCATTTTTATTACAGATCTATTTATTCCTTTCAGCATAAGTTATATAAGACATACCTTTCAAAGGCATGAAAAGCTACCGGTTTCTTCTCAAAAAACCAGAAGTGCAAACAGATACAAAGTTGTTACCATAAAACAACAACAAAAAAACCGCCAAAACCAAAAAAAACACAAAAAAACCCCACAAAAAAAAAAAAAAAAAAACCCAACAAAAACATGTTCAAACTAAGTGCTGTAATTAAATTATTTTTTAAGAGTTATTGGGAAAAAAAAAATCTTATTTCCAAGGGAAAACGTTTTCTAATTTTTACTCATTTTATCTGAAAATTAATACACCATTGAGATAGATCACAATTACAAGATAAAAGGTAACTTTTCAGGAAAATGCTTTCAAAAACATTGGCAGCACATCATTATCTTTTGTTATACTCTCTGAATTTTTCTTATAGAAGAGAACGATGAGAAAAAAATTGAGAGACAAAGATAAAAAAGAATGTAAAATTAGTATTTATTTCTGTTATTTCTTTGTACTTGATGGAAAAACTATGATAATTTACTTCATAAGTTAATCACTATATCAGAATTTCTCTATAATCCATTGTGTATATACAAAAGCAAAACTCATAGGACACAAGTTGTTTGAAGATAGAGTATGCTTTAAATTTTTCATATAAATTTCACAAGTTAAATGAGAACAGTTCTGGGTATTTTGTTTTTCTTAAAGTGTACTCTCTCACCAACTTATCTTAAAAAAAAACCAAAAAAAACAAAACCAACCTTGTAGAAACATTGAAATCTTTGAAACAAAGTGAAATATTCTGGAATGTTAAACATTTTCACTACAGCCACTATGCTACCTACCCCATAATTGATTTTATTGAGAATTTCTACTTAAGTACTTTCTCACTCAATGAGAACATCACAGTCAACAAACCTTACATTTGCCACAGAAATGGCCCATATTCAAACACTTTTCTTTAATGACTGGAGACATATACCAAAGCAAGGTGGTATTCTACACTCTAATGAAATAAATGATTTTGAGACACTATAATTCATAGAAGTGGCTTAGAGATTAAATAAAAACCAACATACTGGAGGTACTAATACCATTATATGGTATTAATTTTTAATGCCAGAAGGTATAACTGAGACTACATTCTCTCATTTTCTATGTGACGTGTAAGTGACTGCAGATAAACAAGACTTGCCACACCATAGTGTCATACTTTACCTTCCAGTTGTTTTCTAGAGTTCATTTAAATTATGTTTGTATCACCTAAGGACACTAGCGACTATGTACTGATGTGAGAAAGGGACCTGCAAGTCATGGAGTGCAGAAAATATCTTCACAGGAACAGTGTTTCCTGCAGGTCCAGAAAATTATTCCCTGCTATTTGGTGGCTGTGAGTCTGCTTTTGTAGTACTGTGTCCAGTTTTTATTCCCTGGTGCAAGAAACATAGTGATGTGCTGGAATGAATATGTCAGAGAACCACCATAATGATTAGGAGTATGGAGCACAATATGTTTAAGAAGCTGAGATACCTGAGCATGCAGCATTAAGATCAGGCTTAGGAAAAATATTAATGAAGTTTTATGCAAAGAAAAGGGATAGACTCTTCTTGGAGATGTGTAAGAAGTGACGAGAAACTCTGGAGTAGTTGCAAATGACAGAAACTCTGATATTTGGAAAAATAAATCAGATACTAGGATAAAGTTTTTCACCACTAAAATACCAAAAACCGCAACAGTATCCCAGAGAGGCTGGGGATGGAATCCCCATCCCTGAGGATGACAGATTTTAAATTCAAGATTCTTAATACCTTGATCTATTTGGTGCTGCTTGAAGTGAGGTCTTGGACTAAATTACTTTTAGAAATTCTTTTTAAATTATTCTATGATTGTGGGATACACTAACCTAAGTGTCTAAATTAGGAAAAAGGTGTCTCTGTATATTTTCCTAGATCTCTGAAGGGGTTAAGAGAAATGTAGTCTAGGTGCCCCAAATGGCTTTCTGGAGAATTAAGTGTGACTCCTGGGGAAACAAAAGAAGACTGGGAAATGCATTGTCTTAAGGTGGGAACAGAGATTTTCCTATGCTTACTAAGGGAAGTATAGTGTGAGAAGGATTTTTTTAGACTGGTTTCCAACTCTCAGTCTTTGTCTGTGTCCATTATTCAAGAGCTTTATTTGGTGTGTATATAGAGTGAGAAAATGAATGGAATATGGGAGGCATAGGGTATAAAATATATGATACAGAGGAGAGGAAGAAGTCTATAAGGGGGATGTTTGGAATTTAGAATCTCCTTTTCTGTAGTTGCATACAGTTTGGTATAGAACTTCTTAAATTCACCAAAAAAAATTATATACTGCACATATTTTTTTTTTTCCTTTTACTGTGTGAATAAATCACAATAAAACACCAAATAACAGATTTTTAATTTTTCCATTCCACAGGACTTTTATGTATGTGTCACAGATTATTGGTTGTTCATTTCATTTTGTATTTCAGGGAGAATATTCTATTGAGGTACTAAAGGAAGTTAGACAGAATCACAAAAGCATAACAAAAATATACTTTAAGTTCTGTCTGCATTCTGTTATGAAAAGAGCCCTGGCCATGTTTTTCAAAAGTATTTCAAATAATTACAATAAATGTCATGTATACACAGCCTAATTAACAGATTAAACTTCCTGATACACAATTTAAGTTTACCATAGCAAATGATGCACAGATTTAAGAAATGAGAGACCATTAAAAAAAAGAGAGAGTGTATAGAATCTCACAGAGAACCTAAAAAATTTCCTCTTGCATTTTTTTCCCTTACATATATGTCCCTGCAACTAGGGACAGAGTAATTATAGTATTCTAAAGAATGTAAGACTGAACTGTTCTTTGGCATAATGCCACCTAATGAGAGACAGAATAACTACCCTAAATAGGCCGAAAGCTAGCACTTCATTGATTGGGTTCCTATCATCATTTCATCCTTTAGAATCCAGCATTCCAAACACCCTCCTTTTCTCTGGACTTTCCTGATTTCCCTTAATCAACCAGGAAAATTTACTTAAATTGAACTGAAGAAGTATTGTGATTTCAAATATTTCATATGTTTTGAAGCTGTATAGCACATCTTACACAGCAGAATCCCTGTAGGATCTTATTTCATGAAACTTGGGTCATATCACAGTAGGCAGTCACATTTGTAAGCTATCAAAAGTAAAAGGAGATGAACAAAGCAAACTAAAATTTGAGGTGTTTCTTGCCTGTGACAATACATACAATAAGCAACGGATGATGATGGACGATTCCCAAGTTCTCCTCTTACTTCAACTTATAAATCAATAAAAACATTTTATCAGTAACACTGAACTCTGTCCCTGTCTGAGTGGGAAGGAAACAGAACATTTTAACCCACAGATTTTTTTTCTTTTCTCCAAGGCATAGACAAAATGGCATTAGTGACAGAAGGGTACTGCTCCCTGGCAGAGCTTCATTGAATTACAACAAAGAGAGAAGTGTGACCAGAGGCTGGAAAGAGGCAGCTGACTCAATGGAGACAAGGAGATACTATATGAAATTCTCACAGCGAAAGCTCTTCTAAAGGCACCAGACAATTTTCTTTCAAAGCAAGAAATCCACCCTGAAACTTCACCTATTTTGTGGCCTTTCACTTGTTGATCCTTTTACCACCTCAATGAAAAAACTCTTGAGATTATCAGTTTGCTAAAAATCAGAAGGTATTGATGAAAGGCTTTTTCATGCAATTAGTGATTTGAACTAAATGTACAACAATATAATTTTTACTTTCTCTTATTGGCTATAGTGGAAAGTTACTCCAAAATGGTTCCATATTTGTTAATGGAGAAAAAATATGAATCATATCCCACCTATTGAGTGAAGCTCCTACAAGACTAATCTGTACATACCTTGTTTGGGCTTTTATCTTAATAAATGTGTATGCTCAGAAATAGACTACTGTAAATGAGACTATACTTAAGAACATGTAAGTTTTATCTAATATCTTGCTAGAGAATTCACCTGTTCTTTTCCATATTTCTGTTTAATTTATGGTGGATGCACTGATTAAGATTATAAACAGTAAAGTATTTTATTTGCTGATATTTTTCAGTGATAAAATAAAAAAAATGCACTTTACAAAGTAAAATTTCACTCTCATACACTAAAATTTACCACAGTGTATTTTCCTATAATAAACATTTAGATTTTCTCATTTTGGTTACTTTTAAATATATTGTAAGTGTTCTACCATGGATTTCCTACCATTTTCCCCTAACACTTTCTGCCACAAAGTCACTTAAGAAAAGAAGTGAGACTAATAAATCAAGAAATTAACAAGGAAAATAGTGTGATCACCTACTTGAAATTAGCAGACATATGCCATGCTCCATGGATGGCTGTTTTGCATCCAGCAAAACCCAGGTATTCGATGCAATCAATCATTCTATTCTTCAATTTCTTTAAATATGTTGTATTAATAGGCTAGTGATTTTTTTTTTTAAATTTTATTTCTGATGCAATCTTCTTGGTTTATATTTGTACCTCAACCCATAAAGCTGTACTCAAGTATGCCTCAGACTGAAGGGACTAAGATACATTTCTTGCCTTTTGTTTACTGTTTTGTCACATAGCTTTTTCTGCATCTTAAAGGACTGTAAAGCCAAAATGCAGCATTAAGAGCCAACCATAAAAAATGCAATGTTTCAGAAAAATCTCCACAAATGTGGAGTCATCACCACAGTAAGAAGGGAAGTGCTTCTATTTGATAGCATACATGTGTGCTTTATTAACAAGTAAAGTTAGCTCCCTAATTCTCACCTAGCACAGATATTACAAAGGCATATTATTACTGTTGATTACAATAGATACCTCTATAGCAGTAAAAAGAACAAAATATAGACCTGAATACTAATACAAAATTGTCCATATAGTTTATTGTAAGGACAACCCTTTGGCTGTGGCCCAAATTAGGTACACTGTGTAAAAAAATTACCAGTTTTAGTCTGGGTATAATATTAATGCTGAAAACTTGCTTCTTACAGTAATTTTGCAGGCAGGCAGGTTTTTCTTTTTTGTTTTGGTTTTTTTTCGTTTGTTTTTTGGGTTTTTTTTTGGGGGGGGGTTGTTTGTTTGTTTGTTTGTTTTTTTGGGGGGGGTTTTTTGGTTGTTTGGTTTGGTTTGGTTTTTTTGGTAGTTCAGTAAAAAATTGAACTCCATGAAAAAACTTGTTACTGCTTTGATAAGAGCTCAAAACCTACCCCATTTTATTTATATAATTAATGGACAATATTATTTTCAGAGAGATTGATAGAAAGCTTCCAACAGGAAAATCAAAAAGAAAGAAAAAATCTATTATCTATAAGGTTGGAATAATTTTCTCATATTTATATATTTTCACTATAAAAGTCATAAAATGTCATTGATATGCCATTCATCAGTTTTTTGGTTGGGGGAAATTTATGTTACCTCATAGAAATTGATGACATTGAAGTGATATGTATTACTGCAATATTATTTTTCAACTGTATCTATCACACTTCACTGTCATTTCTGCTACTTTCTGATCATGTTCATATACCCCAGAAACTAGCACAGGACATTATTCTGCCTCCAGGATAAAAACATTTTCTTTTTGGCACTCTAAATCTTCCCTCCAGGCCAAGGAAGGAGTTAAATCTAAATCTCTTTCTGAACTGGATGAGTTAGCCACTAATCTGTTTTGTTTAAAATAGTGCACAATAGTGGTCACAGCTTTTCTTCTGCATGTGCTGTTTTCTAAAAAGCAGTTTTTCCTGTAAGAAAATGGATATTTTGACTTTCTTTAGACACGCTTTCCACACCAAATAGGACTCTTCAAAGCCCTCTGTACTGCAACCTCAACCACGAGTAGTTGTAAGTGCTAAACTGTAATAAATTTGAATGGCCTTAAGTGTGCAATAAACACAATGGAAAGTACATAAATTAGGAATCTGATAAAACAGAGGTCTTTTAATCTAACTTCATCCAAAATTTAGGCAAGCAGTCTTAAAAAAAAATTGTCTATATTTCCTTTAGAATCTTAGACACCCGTCTTCAAATAAATTCACTTGGCGAGTAGCTGAGAAAAATGTGCAAATATTAGATGGTTAAATTAAATTACATCAGTCCTATTCCTTTGAAAAAAGAAAAAAGCATCGGAGAAATATCTATCTAGTAGTTCCAGATGTACTAGGTGGTTCTTGGATTATAGTTTTGAACTCAAGGTTTCAGTTTGTCCAACATCTTCTTTGTTTGCTTAGTAGCATTGTCACTAAAGGATAGAAAAGTACCTAAAAGTGCTTACAGAATTAGATGCAAACATCTAATTGAAGGCTTCTCACCCTTTTTGTACAAAACCTAGTTGTTAGTGCAGCAAGTCAGGAATCCAGGTTTGACCTAAGGGTATTCAGAACTACAGCTTTCATGATGAAAGGCTTGGGCTGCTTCATGGATCTCTTGCTCTGTGCAGAACGAAATGAGCAAGATGGAAGCCCAGTGAAATTAATATTGTCGATGGCTACAACACACAATATTCAAGCATGGGACTCACGTCTCTGATTATGTGTACTTTTTGTTTGGTGACTGAATAATACAAATATGTAAACAATTTAAACAATGGAAACCAGAGCCCTTTTATCTTGTTTAGAGTTCTACTGATAGAATTTGCATTCTTTTAACTACTTTCCCTAATCTTATGATACTTGCATTATAATTTTGACAGCAGTGTTACAGGAAAGATAAAGAATTCATTAGCCTGACGATAGTAATTTACAAATTAGTGACGAAAACTTCTATTCTGCTTGAATTATTTTTTTTCTCACAGCCTGCAGACTTAGCAGCCTTTATCCTCTTACACAGCTCCAAGTATTCATTGGTTTAGAGGCCATTGATTATGGTAATTGTATTAAACACTTTTTTTGGGTGTGTTCGGAATACTGAGAACACAGTAAAGTAACTAAAAGTTAGGAAAAGTTTACTGCTGACTAACTGACAAAACTTTAATCTTAGTAAAAAGAATCTTAGTGGTAATGGATTGGGTTCTGAGATGCTTATCTTTTCTCAAATGGCAGCATCTTGGGCATGACCTGTGGCAGAAAGCTACGCAACAAAGGCAAGCTTATATGTGAAAATTGTGTTCCTATGTACCAGAGAGGAATAGGTTATAGGTTAATTTTGGTTCTTTGATTGCCCCCTTAGTTTTAAGTATGTTAAGCCTGAATAAAATCTAGTGTAGGTAATTGAGGTTGCTCTTCTTGAGATGTCACCTGGATCATCATATCAAGTTGAACTATCTGCCTTTTAAATTTGCATACAGAACTGATTTGGGACATTAGCTTTTCTGTGTAAATTGTCAATATACTTCCAAATATTAAAGAGTAAAATTAACTATAAAATTACAATTCATTAAATTGACTCTTTAAAATGTCATTCATAATCCTTTGTTGCAATGTTCCAGTATTCCAGTAGAAGATTATACTAGTTGTGTATACAGTAACTGTAGAAATAGTCTACTTGTGCACCTGCTGATCAGCTTTGTAAGACAGTAGTTGACATTTGAAATTGCTTGTTTACACCGGAAATTTAAAGGTGGCAAATATCTGTAGATATGTCAGCTAGCCTAAGATAAAATAGAAAAAAAAATTTAATGAACAATTTGGAAAATGGAAGTGTTGGAAACTGTGGGCACTGTTTAATGAAGATCCATGGGCTAACTTAATTAATTTTTCTCTGAAGAAAAATTTAGAATTCTCAAAATTTATTTACATGGTGTTTTCAAGAATTTTTTTTTTTCAAAAGCAGAGCACAAAAAGGCCCACAAACATAAAGAGTAAACTATCTTTCATGGGAAAGGAAACAATAAATTGCTACTTAGAAAAACACCTAGCTTTATGTGGTTTGATATACACAAGAAAACCATAAACATCTAATCTATGGAATAAATTCATTTGTGAAACTGGGCAATCTAATTTTTTTCATTAGTCTTCAAGGCTTAAATGGGACCTTCAGCAAAGTCTGTTTTTCATCATGTAATTTGCCTGTTTTAGAAACCTTCAGTTCTAATCACTGTGAAACTCAAAAAAGATCAAATATTAAAAGTATTATGATGTCTGTTGAAAGCACACTATTTCTACTTAAGGATGGTTTCTGTTTGTTTTTTGTTTTTTTTTAATTTTAGGATTCAATAGGTGTATTCATTTTAGACAGCAATTGAGACTGTAAATATAATAGTGAAATACCTTCTCAGGGTTTGGAAAAATTGTTGTCTTTCTTCTCAAGATAGCTTTCATGGAAACGACCTTCACTGTACTATTTTCTGTACAATTCCTATTTCAGAGATACATATATGTCATCATACGGAAGAAAGAACCATTTATTTTGTCCTGTTCCTTTTTGATGGTGGTTTTGTAGACAGACTTGAAAATCGATGACAACCAAACTTTCATCCAAGTGTTTGATCAATGCCCCATCTGCTGTTCTCAGTTTCTTTGCCTTTGTGACCACTTCTGTGTCAGAGTAGGAGTATACACCTGTAGTATGTTATGTTAATGTTAAATGTTAAATGTTAAATGTTAAATGTTAAATGTTAAATGTTAAATGTTAAATGTTAAATGTTAAATGTTAAATGTTAAATGTTAACCCATCAATTTAGCAAGACAACATTCCCAATATGACATTGCACTTGAAATTTAAAATGCAAGTATTAGATTCTTCCAGTAACCAATAATTTTTTTTATCAATCAACTAGAAATAAATACTGTTTCTTAGTATGTAAAATTATTTATATGTGCTCAATAAATCTCTAAAACTGGGGAATTTAACTGCAGTTTTTATTCTGGAAACTTCAGGACTCAGGCTGGATTTTCCAGTTAAGTGTGTTTTGACATCAAGGAATTTCTCTGCTCTGCAACTTTTAAAATTTAATACAATCTTTACAATCTCTAAATACTGAAGCAATGCTATTTTTATATCTTCATAGAAAAGAGCAGTATCAGGAGAAACATACCTTTTTTTCAGATGGCACCTGTTATTAAAGTAAACAATAAAGCCCTAAACTGTTCTGATTTGAGCAACTTCTGTCTTTGAGACTGTTTTGAACTTGACGATAATGGAAGCCTCTGTCTTCAATGAGCCACACAAAGAATTCACATGTCAGTGATTTGAGTTCCTGCTGTTGGATTAACTAAATTAATTTTAAGAACTTTTATCCTCTTCTGAAATTCCCACCATTTATGCAAATCCCTTCACTTCAGGAAACTTTAATTAATAGCCAACCCAGTAAGAGCCAGTGATATGGGTCTGTATAGTGACTTACATTATATAGACTTACATTGCATATTACCTCCATATTGTCTGAGACTGGCACTTCAGAAAAGCAGTGATTGCAATAGACATCATATAAGAAGTAAACAAACTTATTTCAAAAATAATTTATAATACAAAAAATATTTTTGCAGAATTTTTCTACTTGCTTTCTAGAAGCAAGTGGAAAAAGAAAAGAAAAAATGGACAAATCTCCTTAAAAACTATTCTCTGGAGTAGTTTCGTATCCATCTCTATAGATGTTCTACTTCTTGCTTTATCCTTTAATCTTCTTCTGTGAACAGCTGTAGGTTTAAGTCTCTCCTGAATTTTTATCAAGGAACAACTTTCAATGGTACTTTGATATTTATTTAATGACTTTGGAAGGCCTTCTCAGTCTTTTCTGGAAATGTACCTTCCTTCTGAAATCTTAGACTACAGTGTAATTGATAAAGGTGAAGTAAGTGTCTGTTTTTATTATTTTCTTTCTTTGAAAACTGCATCTCAGCAATCTCACCTTTTCAATGCTCAACTCAGTCAGAGATGGACACCACTATGGTGTGTCCTGTTCTTTGGCGATCAGGTTGGTCAAACAAGATTGACCTGTAGTGAGCCCATGCTAAGTACTCCTGATAACCCTCATCTCATTCTTGTGGATAAAGATACCTTTCAGAATGAATATATCCTGTATGAATAGATGAGATAGTTCTTGTAATATTTTTAATCATTCTTCAAAGATTGGAGAGCTTTGAAGCTTGGAGTTCCTATTTTGGAGGTGGAGAGTCTTGATAAAACATGGTTTTAGACAAGACTTGAGACCCTGTTTAAGAGAAAAAAACCACATGATTTTAGCTTTCAGCTTGTATCTCTGCTGTTTTAGTGGGACTTAAATATTTGCTTAGACATAATAAGAATTTTCAAGTGGGTTTTTTTTTAATTTGGTTTAAAGATGGCACATAGAAAATCAAGATGAAAGGAGTAAAATTAACATTCAGAGTCCCACCTATAAAATTATATGTCAAATGTAGACTATATTTTATTTTTACATTGAACTAACAGTAAGCAAAAAAAAAAAAAAAAAGCCATAGCTCTTCTAGTCTATTAAGCAAAAATATGAAAATTGCCACTTTTAAATGAAACTTGCCAATCTGTGTGAAATGACACATTTGTATTTATAATGAGTAAAAAGGTATCAAAAGGAAAAGTCCAACTAAACTATGCCATATCTCTGAAAGAGTAGTTTTCCCCAACTCTTTCTAGAAATAATGGAGCATAATTGTATCAAAAAGATATTGTCCACATGCCCTTGGAAGTTTAATTGTGCGGAAGATGAAAATTAAATTGACAGTAAATAACAATAGCTTCTTGAAATTTCTTATTCTTTTATTTTTTTAAGGGATTTACAGTAAAAGGGCTGAAAACAAACAAAATTCACAATATAATTTCTTTTGTTATTTGATTGCTTTCTGCTGAAAAATAGGAGGAACTTTTACTTATTCCTCCAAATGAAAATCCCATGACTTATAACAAACCATTCAGTGTAAATTCACCACTAATATAAACATCATTTATTCAAACTTCTTCTCTGAAAAATCCGTAGAATCTACTACGTACCCAAAAGTACCTGATAGTGTTGTTTAAAAGTGTTTTGTATTAAGAAACCAAACAAACAGTAGTGATAAAATACCTGGGACCTTAATGTCAGGTTTTGACAGAAATGGCTGTAAACCCACATATGCTTCCCATATGTTGCATGATGTATGCTTAAATAGGAATACAGGCAGACAGGAAGCTTTATGCTGTGTCAATGGTGCTCATTATCACAGTTTTATACCTCTGGAACACATGACAGTTTTTGTTCATTGTATTAATGGATAAGATTATAAATCACAGCTTACAGTCACAGCTATATGTACTGTGGATGCATGAATCTTTGGCCTGGGAGGCATGATATAAGTACTAAAAATAACATGACCTAAAATAATAGTAGATGGAAGACATATTTGCTAGAGTTTAATCTACTCACTCAATTTTCTGCTATTTAAAATCTAATTAATGCAAGGAATGTATTGTAAACTCACTAAAGCTGCTAAATCATATGAAATAGATAAAAAAAGTGAGCCAGACAACAAACAGCAAATAAAATGAAAAAGGACTGTCCATCAAGTCCATTTTTATACTGTGCTGATGTACAGTATAAAAAATTAAGATAGTGTCTTGGTCACCCAGAAAGGGTTTGCAATTTTTGAACCTGTCATTTCCATTACTAGCTTGGAATTAGCTGGAATGCTCTCATTCAAAGAAGTGAGGTCAATGGCTCAATGTCCAAGTGGAGAACCAGTGATGAGTGACATTTCTCAGGGGTCAGTATTGGGATTGGCACTAATAAACATTGTTGGTGACACTTGAGTACATACTCAGCAAGTGTTTGCAAGACAACACCAAGCTGTGTGGTGCAGTCAAACATGCTGGAGGGAATGGATGACATCTAGAGGGACATTGGCAGGCTTGAGAGGTTGGCCTGTGCGTATCTCAGGAAATTAAACAAGGCAAGCAGAAATACAATCTGTGCAGAGAAAAGACTAAGAGCAGCCCTCAGGAGAAGGACTTGGGGGTGTTGGTGAATGAAAAGCTCAACAGGAGCTGGCAATGTGCACTTGCAGCCTGGAACTTGGGGTGGATTAAGAAAAGCTTGTCCAGCAGGTTGAGGGAAGTGATTCTGCCCCTATACTCCACTGTAATGAGGTTCCCAACACAAGAAAGACATGAACTGGTTGGAGCACGTCCAAAGAACATCACAAACAAGATCAGAGAGCTGGTGCACCTGTCCTATTAAGACAGGCTGAGATAATTGGGGCTGTTCAGTGTGGAGAAGAGGTTTCAGAAAGACCTTTTGGCAGCCTTCCAGTACTTGAGGAAACTGACAGGAAAGATGGAAAGGGACTTTACAATGATATGTACATGTAGGACAAGGGGTAATGGCTTCCAACTGAATGAGGGTAGATTTAGACTAGATATTGCAAAGAAATTCTTTGCTGGAATGTGTTCGATGTCAGGTTGCGTGGGGCATTGAGAAAGCTGGTCCAGTTGGAGATATCCCTGTCCATGATGGGGGGTTAGAACGAGATGACCTTTAAGGTCTCCTCCAATCCAAACTATTCCATGATGAATCCTTGTTTGTGTCTGTTTTGACAATGACGATTTCGCAGAAGCATCTCTTCATTTTACCTTGCAGTAGAGGCAGAATGTGTGATGTGAGGTTTTATAATATCAGCATATTTGTAACACTGATAAATATTAATATGACAATATTAGATATGCACCGTGTGAAGCTAAAAAAGGAGAATACATTAAAAACAAATTGAATTATATTAGAATGCTAAATCTTCAAATCAACACTGAGTCCTGGGCTAGTATTCTTATATAAGTCAGTTGTTATACTATTGTTAATATTTTTTGAGGTGACTTCTATTAAACTTTAAAACTGTGGAGGAGGAAAACTAAGACAATGAAACAGAATGGCAGCAGAATACTTCTCAAGTAAGATTACACAGCCCTTTGATAAGAATTAGAATATTGTGTTCCTATCTGTTAACAGCATATTATTCTTTATTACAGCACTTGAAATATCATGGAGAAGTTCAGCAGAGTATATATCAGAGCTACAAAACATGAACTGGGCTTTGAAAAAAATATCCATCCTAGAGGAAGATGAATTATAAGACACTTAAAAATATATTACTTTTAAAACTTGTGTTATTTTTAATAATTTTTTAAGTGTTCAGATAATAAATGATACCAACTGTAACTGATATTTTTGAATTCCAAGATGATGCAAAAGAGGATGTAATTTAAGTCTTACAAGGAATAAATCTCAAAACAGGATGTCTTTATCTATTTGGATATATGAATAATTCAAATAAATGACTAACTTATTAATTATTCCTACCTCATAAAGTAGAAAGTAGTCTTACCATGATGTGAATCTGCATTCCCAGCTCCAATACACTTAGTAGAATTATGCTTTGTTTCTTTTCCTGTATCACAGAATCAGAGAATCACAGAATGGATCAGGTTGGAAGGGACCACAGTGAGTCAAGCTCTCCAATCTTGCTGCTCAAGCAGGGTCATCCTAGAGCACATAGCACAGAATTGTATCCAGATGGTTCGTGAATATCTCCAGTGAGGAAGACTTCATGACCTCAATCAGTTCCCAATCCATCCCACTGTCCATTTGTCCGAGCCACAATTCTTGACTTGGCCTGTGAGGATTTTATGAAAGAATCTCACTCTCTTTCTTTTTTTAAATAATTGAATGCTTTAATGTTTGAGTTAAATTTATAGCATATATGTAAGGTGATTTGACAAAGCAAAACAAATGGTGAAAAATGCAATTATCATTATATTATTTATGTTCTCCTAGGACAAAGAAGAAATGTTGAATAAGGAATGTCTCCTTTGCAAAGAAGTGCTTTTGAAATTAAACAAAGCAACATTTTTAATACTTTTCTTTTTCAGTATTTCAATGCATATAAAAATCTGTCATAATAAAGCCACCTATCTTGTCTTCTTTCATACAGTCCCTTCCTTTTGCCACTGTGCTTTGAGAGCAGTAGATGTACCACCAATTAGCATTTCATAGCCTCTTGGGATTTTGTGTCCTATTTATTTAAGAATAAAGAAAATTCAATTCTAAAATTACATTTTCATCCAGACTTATCCCATCTTCATCCATTTAGCTTGTTCATATGAAATGGAAGGAATTCTAGAGTGAATGGGACAGACTATGGTGCTAATGAACATTTCTGCCTTTGCCAGCTAAAATTATCTGAGAAGATTCCTCATGGATAGTCAAAATCTATTTTTAAGGGTTTTCACTTTCATGAGATTTGTAAACACAAACACAAAAATTGAGACAACGTAACTAAACTTCATAATTGACTGGAGAAAGCCAAGGGAACCCCAAAATAAGTGAGAAGTTGGCAAGAGCAAAAACGCAGATACAACCAGTATGGTCAGTGCTACGTTCTCCGTTTATTCTGGCTAAGATGGCAGGTTATATACATTGCTACATAGTTTACATTCACAGGTGTTCTTCCATTGGCACACAGCACAGAGGAAAATGCAAACACACTTTGTTGAATAAACTCTTAAAGCAGCTACTGTGTCCCCACCAAGTGCTATTTTCTAGTATCTGCTAGATTTCTAGATACTACTACTATTTTCTAGTATCTGCTAGAAAAACCCTTTGCCCTTGTTACCAGCTTAAGGTGCAATTTCTTGCTGTGCTACAGTCTTGGCAGCTGAAATATCAGCTGCGCCACGAATCTTACAGGCCTTAACTCTGGGGCCTAATCTGGGTGATTCAATCACAGTCCAAATACAGATCATGTCCACCTTCCCTAAGAAATTCCGCTACAGACTGGAAAAATAATGCAGGTTTTGCAGAGATAAAGTACAAAGATAACCTGCTAGATAAGCAAATTTATGGAACTCTTAGAGAAGGCTTCAGATTTCGGAACTGTAGGTTGACAACTAAATGCAGAATGTTTAAAAAAGCAAATTGCATTAATAGGATAGTTATGTTAAATGAGTTGCTTTCATCAGGAGAAAAAAAGGAATAGAACTGGGGAGCTGATTTGTATTTGTAGTGATAATTCAACAAGATTAATATCTTCTTTTGTATTTCAGAAGAAAGCTTTGAGAAGCATAATTGATTAAATTGGTTTTGATTCAGATACCATAATGTGACTAGAAGATAAATTATTTTTTTTAAGTATTCATGTCTAGAATATTTGTACCATAGTGTAAAATTTTCCTCACTTGATGTTTTCTGTCATAGGCCCAAGAACATTTCTCAATTTTATAGTTACAGAGATTTCCTGGATAATAGTTCCAATAGAAGAGAGACAAGTCTAAAAGAGATCCCCAGTGCATCTGAGGAAAATGAAGATCATAAGTGTTTTGGGATGAGTGATCACATGAAAACCCTGAGGCTGTTCAGATTAGAACATTTGAAAATAGAGTAATTATTCAAGATGACTAGTAGATAGTGTTCTTTTTCGTATTTTTCACTTACATTTTTTTCTGTGCTTGGTTTCAGTTCAAGATTGATATCTCAACTGAGGTATGTGTATGGGGGCAAAGTATTTAAAATCACATTACAGTTAATGGCAATGTAGTCAATAAAGTAATCGGAGAAACACGGATGACATGTAGGGGGCACCTTGGTTGTATTCCTTCAACTTTAATATTTTCCTTGTAAGGAGAATTTGCTTTGGCTAGAATTTTTTAAATTACTGTGGCTAGAAAAAGCCATTAGCAGTCTAAATATCTTATATATACGCTCCTGAATGAAACCTTTTTGTGTAGTTTCATCAAAAATCAACTTTGTGAACTCCAAAACCCTGCTAGCATGAAAAATGAATTGCAGTTTGTAGATACAGTTGGGACATTTGTTGCTCTTTATGAAACAATGTTAATGTAATTTACTTGTGGTGTCCATCATTGAAACTATGGCAGAGTTCTAATTTACTGCAATTAGCTGTGTTGACCAAAATCAGGATTCAGTAATCTAAACAGAACTTTTTAAAGATATTTGAGACACTCTACTGTTCCTTTGATATCTCTAATTGCTACAAAATACTGTGGTTTCTCTAAAAGGTCTTATGCCTTATTTATCTATTCCAGAACTGTAGTGCCAATGCATCTCGTTACAACCTAATCAATACACATATCATCAAGAGGATAAAAGTCCCCTTGTTTTAATCTGGTTTCTGAAAAAAATTAGCATCTATTATCTGAGTCATATATTATTATTTATATTGGGAATTTGAAAACAAGATATATAAAAAAATTCTGTATCTCTTGATTTCATTTTTCCTAATGAGAAGACATGATGTTGATTTGTCAGTGATCAATCCATTAGTTGGAAGACCTATGTAACACTTGTTTACCTAACAAGTGGTATTATGACACTTGTTTACCTAACAAGTGGTATTATGTAAATAGAAGATATAAAAATAATTTGAAGTTGTGTACAGTTTTGTGGGAAAAAAATGCAATAGTAACATTAAAAAATTGCAGTCTTCTTACAAGGACATCTTATTGCACACTTCCAAATATGCCTTGTTAGACAGTTCACTAATGGCATTTCAGACCCTCAAAAATGTCAGGAACTTCAACATTGAGTTCATATGAGTTTTGAACTCAAGAGAAAGAGGTTCCTCACAGCTTGAGATCATTAATTTGCAGACTATTTGTCAGTTGCCTGGTAAGCAGATGGAATGTACTCATCAGGATGCAATTTAAATGTGAAACAAATTAAAAAGAAAGAAAATTTAAAATTATGTCACCAAGCTGGGAGGACTTCCAAATACTTATATCCATGAGAATTTAATAGATTGGAAGCTGATTAAAAAAAAAAAAAGGCAATACCCCAAATGAAATCACTTAAAAAAAAAAAACTCTAGCTTCTATCTTCATTTTGTGAGCTTTTCCATAGAAAGTTCTAGCTGATGACTTAGTTCAGGATAGGAAAAGTCTTTCAGTCATGAAAAACAGCTTCAAGATATAATTCTGTAAGAAACAGTACATAGTCTAACATGTTTTCTTACTTTGGTGACTTTTTAAGCTTGATACTTTAAATCTGAATCAAAAGCACAGTTTTCAGTATGCTCTCTACATTGGACAAAGGATAAACTAGCTTTATAAAATTGTTTTAAACATATGTGACTCTAAAACTGCTATGAAAATAGTTTTCCAGTCTTTTTCTGAATTGTTCTGATTTAAAATACAAGACAGTATCATGATCCAATACTCCTATGTAAACTGAATTATAACAAAATCATGAGATTAATCCTTTCAGTGTTCAAGATTTTTTCACCCGCACTTGATACGCGTCAGGACTGATACGTAGAAGCTGAAGTATTTCTGGTAGTCATCTTTTTTTGAACAGCTTCTGTTTGCAGTCTGTTGTCTCAGACAACAGGAGAGGGAGAGGGAGTCATGAAATATTGGAATACATACTAACGGTGCTATATGTAAGGATTTATCTTTTCTATTTTTTGGTGTAATATGTAAGATTATTTATATTCTGTATATTATAATATACATATATAATATGTATATTATATTTATATTCTGTTTATGTAAGTACATGTACTTGTGAAAATGTGTCTATCTCCACATGTTTAGATAGGTATTCATACAGTCCTAAGGGTCGATTCAGTTCTTCTGTTATTTGTCCTGCAATGTATCTTTTTTAAAACAATATATATACATATATATTAGTCACAATTTCCAGCCTGCTTTACCTCCTAAATTAAAATTTTTAGTCATGTGATTTAAAGGGAAAAATCCTAATGATAAAATAAGGTTCTTTCATGCTTCTTGGTCACATTTTGTTTTGCTTTTCAAATTTGTATTACTAGTCATAACTCTAAACATCTGGTTGAACTGTAAAACAATGGCAGTTTTTCATTTCAGTATGTCATTAAGATATTACACCTGAATTTAGTCACTCATCACAAGTAAAAAATGCAATTCTTATTAAAGTCAAAATCAGCTTTGGGATTTAATCTTTCTTGATTGGTTAGAACTTTTACAGTGTTTATATGAGTGATGAAATTAGGTCTAATTTATCCAGTTTGATGTATCTCCCCAGTCACATTTACAAAGATGGAAATATGTTAAATGAGTTACATAGATGAAGAAAAAATATGTCCCTTAAGAAATTCCCCTTGATGTATATAATTAAGTGTCTTGTTAGAGACAACTCTAGTGATTTTCTTCTGCTAAAACAATATTTTCTCCTAATTTATTCTAATTAAGTGGATTGTCATGAGGTCACTTATTTGGCTGCTCATCATTCTTTGAAGATCTTTCTATGAACCAAACACAAAGTGGCACAATTATTCCTGTCAAAACCAAGGCTTTCTACTTCAATATAAATGTATTGAAACTACTTTTTTCTCTTTCCATTATTTCAGCAGAAAAATCACTGAGCTAGTCATGTTGAGTGCTGACTAATTTAGATAGTGAACTGTATGGCACAGGCCGCAGAGGAGGGAATATCATGTGTGGCGCAGGAGAACCTCAGTAACAAAACAGAAGAAACTTGCACAAATCACTCTTCCCCAGGATGACCCCTTTTCTCTGGGCTACTCTCATGCCTCCATCCCTCAGCCCTCAGCCGCAGGTCCACAAAAGGGGATGGTTTTTCAGGTGATGATTGCCAGAGAGGGACAACCTCCAGAGCTGGAGTTGCAGCAGGAGAGGCAGCAGCTGCCAGCCCCAGGGCAGTGGTTAAAGCTGTGACAACCCAGCCCAGGCCAGGTCAGCCTGAGCCACCTCTCCGAAGGGTCAGCACCAGGAGCAGGCCACCCCACTGATAAAGACAGAAATAATTCTTACCAGACTACAAGCGATGTCCTGTAGGTATCCCTGAAGACCTCACAATAAAAATTATGTACTCTCGAAGGCAGAAACTTAAATTTAGGGTTATTGCAGTTAGATAGACTGATTTCCTCTGAAACATTTGCTTAACTTGCAAGTGAAGCAAACTGAAGTGATAGCAAAAGGAAGAGGAAAAGGAAAATCAATTTAACAAATGCCTACATTTTGTTGCCTGAAATTTTTAGAAGATAGAGAATCCTCAATCTATTTGCATTCTTACTAATTGAGATTGTTTTCCTGTATATATGTAATTTTCAAATGGAATAATTAATCTGAGAAAAAGTAAAATATAAATGTAATGAACAGATGTGGAAAAACTGAAAAGCATTGCTGAAACTGTACAATGTATGGGTAGGTCTTTTCTATTTAGCATCAGCATCCTTGTTCTTGTTAAGGTGTGAAATTGTCAAAAGAAATATTGGATGTCTCCATTGTGAATAAAAAATTATCCTCTACATTGAAATTAGGGTGACATTGGTATATAATAGCAGAAGAGCAGACTAAAATTTTAAAATATCAAATAGTTTGTTATTAGGTTTTGAAACCAAAAAAAAAACCTACTTGCTTTACCTACCTCCTCATTGAGGAAGCAAAAACATCAACAGTTTCCAAGAATTCTTATTGCTAATCTAATCAGATTGTTTAAATATTTTTGGATACTGACATAACCAAATAGGTTGCACAACTGTTCAAGGATTATTTGTTAGCAGATTTTTCTTGATGAATCAGACCAAAGGTACATCATGCTCATCTATTGACTTCTAGAGTGTTCAAAGCTACATGTATGTAGAACAGTACTGGAAAAGGGCCAGCCTTACTTCTGAGAGTTTAATTCAACCTTCAATTATCTGGAGATCAGGGAGTTTCTGAGCCAGATGTAGTATCTGTCACAAAACTGATGTCTTTTCTGTGACATCTCTTCCCTGCCATCCCTGGAGCCCATACATACCACAACATTCTGAAACGTTGAATTCTATAACTTATCTAGAAATTATGAGGGGATTCCTCTGCCTTTGTTTTTTGGTTCTTCAGTCTCTATAGGGATACCTAAGGTAGCCAATTCCTCCACTCTAGAGACTCCAGCTTTATTTGATGTCCCTGTTACTGCTTAAAAGGTATTAAGTAAGGTATTAAATATAACTTGTTCCCTGATTTGTACTAATACTAGTTAGTGCCACTGATAATCAGAGTTTTAACAACTCATTACACTTCAGAATGGAAAATCTGAAATTGAGGGGAAACAGAGGACAAATGAACTTTTAGTTAAAGGAAATTTAGACTTGCAAACACTTGTTCACACACACAAAAAAATTCTAACAGTAATAGATTTCATTGTATGAATTTTATGTTATGAACCAAGTCTGTGTTCTGAATGACAGAGGACTTGTAATGATTCTTAAAAAGGAACACCCAATTTCTAAAATATCCTGTATCCATTGTTTTAGGAGATGTGGTAAAGAAGTTATGAAATAATTATTTCTTTAAGTGTCAGTTATGTTTACTAATTTCTTATGACTTCTAGTGTAAACATATCAATAAATGCATTATTCTTTCTCTTTCTTTGTGTGTTTGTATTAGTTTCCTTGTGGATTCAGTGAAATTTCTAATAAGATAATTTGTGGAGATGAGCCAAAAGACCGTTTTTACTTCAAAGCTGTAAACTCATGATTTGTCTCTGGCTGATGTTTCCTGGTTTTTAGGGTAAAAAGGTTTCGAAATTTTGTGATGTTTTTTGTTAAAATGCTGTATTTGGAATTTTGTTTTATTTCTGACTAAAGAGATGAAATTGGTGTTTTATTCTGCTTCCAGTACATCTTTTTTAAAAGACATTAAACGTTCAAGGAGGTCTGAACTGTCACAAAATCAGTGTTAGAGGCTATAGATGGAGAGACAGCAGTTTTTATAGTGCTTCAAAGCAAGAAAAAAAGCTATTTTTTTTGAAGTCAGTGCATTCCAGACTACTGACTGCAATTTAGCAGTTCTTTCTAGACAGCTCTGCTGATCTGGGACCTGACCTAATACCCATAAAGGTTACTTGTAGTTTGTCAGTGTAGACATTAGATGAATTCTGTTAGGATCTTTTGCTGTGGAAGAAAGCCTTCAGATTTAAACTGGCCATCTCTGATAAACTGCTAAGCAAATACTGGTTACATTATATAGTAGGTGAAAAGAGAAAGATATGATCAAAGACAGCCGTAAAGAAAGGCTGGGTAGAAAGATAACTATAGAAAATCATGAAGGTATGCTGTAGGGCATAGGTGAATTGAGTCTATTGATTTTTATATGTTGCACTATAACTTCTGTTCACAGCTAGATGGTGTTTCCCAGTACAGAGTGAGCTATTTGCTGTCACACAGTCGAGTGTAATTTCTTAGTCATTAATGTCTGTCATATTTTGTTGAGTGAATTGGACACTGGAACCAAGATCATCATTGTTTAAGTTGCACCAAAGCACTCTATGAGCTTTCTTAATTAAATGGCATTCTACCATCATTGGTAAACTGTACTGACTGAGACTCAGAGCACACGCAGGTTTTTGAAAACACTCTGTGAATTCGTACTTTAGCAATTTAACAACGCTTTTCTGAGGCCACTATCATTTTAATTTAAGCTACAAGATCAAGGTGAAAAAAGAATATTTTCAAAATTAAGGATTTTTGTTTATTTAAATGAACATTTTGATTTTGCCAGCTTTTAAAAATAATTAAGATTATAATAAAGCTTTCCACTCAATTTCTGCTTTGGATTAGTCTCTAGGGTGTTTTATTCTTCCCTCAGGTAACCCATTTACATCCTGAGGTAACCCATTTATACATAATTTAAAAATGGTGTTGCTTTTTTGTTTTATTTTGTTGGTTTGGGTTTGGTTTGGTCTTTTTTTCCATCATATATCACATTACCTTTGTTTCAGCATTTGCTGCGGTTGCATAGCCTGCATGGTGCAATAGAAAAACATCACTATCTTGTATTTTGCATTTCCTGATGTTTGAGTAACTAAAACAATGTGTACTTTGCAAAGGTTTCCAAAGGCTGCCTTTTCAAAAAAGGTTCATTAGATAGTAACTTAATATATTATTGTTATTTTAATAGTACTATATATCTTTCACGACTGAAGAAAATTTTGACATTTTAGTAAGAAAGGATAAAATTCAGCAATTAAAGGTGAATCATCAGGAGATGTTGATGCTCTAGAGTACCACAATCTATAGCAATGTGTCACCACCAAATGTAAGTGATGTCTAATGCCATACAAAGAAGTCATTATTACCACCCACTGTTGCCTCTAATGTACCACAAAGGTATTTATAAGACTATTCTCTTAACCTTATGTCATTTATATAGGAATACACAATGACTACCACATTCAAATACATGCTATCGTAATTAAGACAAGAGAATGAGGCCCCTGGGGGATTTACTGAAATACAAAAAATTATTTACTTTTTTTAAAATGGGAAAAGATTAGTTCAAGTGTAAGATTGTTATTTCTCAAGGAACCAGAAAGAAGAATATAAAGTGCAATAGACAGAATTTCTGCTGTTAATATTTGCATTTTTTAATATGAATAAATAAATAAATAAATAAATAAATAAATAAATCTTCAATATTATTTATTTATATAAACATTACATGTAAATGCCTAGAGATAATTTTTTATATGTATATATAAATTCAGGAAGCATAGCTGCTAGTGTCATGGTCTGTGTCAAAAAAGAATTGCTTGAGAGGCTTATGGACTGGTTATTAGCATTGTTCACTAAAACTAAATAAAAAATATTATTAAGTCTCCTCAGGTTTGTGAACACACTGAAATGATAACTTTCTGAGTAAAAGAATATGCATTTGTTTAGAGGCTTTCCAACATGCTTTCTTTTAAAACAACAACATTTTCCCTCTTCAGTTACATCAAAAGAAAAAAGTCTGTGATGTGGAAAGAGAAATATGTCTGGACACAGAAGAGTTTTAAAACTAATGATAATGTTTAAACATCTGTCTTTAATATTTGGACTGTGATCCCACTGCTCTTCATTTAGGTTTATTAAGATCGCTTTCTGTGCTAAATTCTTAGGCAGGGTTATATTATTTTTTTGAAGAATCAGGTATCAAATAGTTGCTGCAGTGCCTAAGCTCAGTATCTAGGCTCTTTGCCACATTTCACAACCATAATTCTGTATATTAATTTTGCTTTGTGCTTTAGCCCAATATCTACAGGCATGAGAACTTCCTTATTAGTCTATTCATAACTGAATACTTATATTTATTTGGTATTAAAAATACTTCCAAATATCATGACACTGATTCGAAGTTGTGAAAAATTGAAATATGTAGATCCTTTTACATGAAATGATATAACTTGTATGTCTTCCCATGTGGGGGTGATGTTTATACCACATGTAAGTCCCTTGCCTTGCATTGCCTTGCCGTTCCTTCCCATCCTTTACCTTCCCTGACTTGCCTTCCCTGCTTGCCCTCCAAAAGATAATTTCATAATTAAATAAAATATCATTATGAGTCTGTATATGTGAGAAATTTCTCACCCTAATTTTGGCGTTTTCTAAATGTAATTGCTGACTTCTTGAAATTATTTTGTTTTTCTGTTTTCATTCACATGTTGATTATATGGGTTTATGGGTAATAAAGCTGAAATTGTTGTGAATAAAGAGTTTCCAGACCATTAAAGCCAAACAGAAGAGCAGAATAATCCATTTCATATATTAGAAATAAATAAATAAATAAATATTTTAAACTAATTCTTCAATTTCATCACAAAGATTTCCTTGAAATGTTCAAAGAAATATAGTTATTGCATGACATTTTAAATTCACAGCTTTTCAAGGGAAAATGAAGACCATTCAAATAGTTTTGTTCGTATTCACGCCTATTCCCTTTTCTTTGTTTTTATCAACACTACAAGCATTCTCGTTTTTCATGGCTTCAGTTTCTTCATGGTACAAAGAATAGATATTCCATGAAAATTATGTTAAAATAACAGAGAAATTCCATGAATATTCATAGAGCTAATTATTATTCTTGCTTCTTGATCGTGAGAAAACATGGGAAAGTTTGTTAATGCAGAAAATAATGTAAAAAAGGGGTTTGAAGTAGGAGTTTGTGTATTTTAGTTGTAGTTCTCAACATTTAAATTTCTATTCAGGGTGAGCTATTCACAAAAATTGTGCCAGTTACTTTGAAGGGGGCCAGGGCAGAGGAATAACAAAAAGCCCATCAACAACAAAACTAATTATACATCATTCAAATAAGATGAAAGAATCACAGGAATATTATAAATCTTTAGACATTAGATACCAGTTTAGTAATAACATTCTTGAAAGGCCTAGGTCTTCCTTCCATGTGCTACAGTGACCTTCAGAAATTGCTGAGGTCAGCTAAGAGGCTACAGGAAAAAGAGGGTCCGTCAAGTACTAAAAAAATATTTGAAGTGAGCTCTGATCTGCATGAGGAAAAGGCATCTGCTCAGCCTTACCTTACAAGCAGTCTTTCAACACCCTTCCCATTTAGAAAATTTCTATGTACAGGACAGGTCCAACTTTCATTCCAATCTGCTGGGTCACCCAGGCCGTGTCCTAGCTGCCATTCAGGATGAGACCTGGCTGCATGCTAAAATCTCACATGTATTAACTTCCTTCAGAAGGCAAACCAAATATTCTGGCAGGGTGAGTGCTTGCATACAATTTAGTAAATGACGGGAAGAAAAAGACAGGGAGACTGAACACATTGTATAGCATTCTTGCCCTGTCTCCTCAAACCATTTTGTGCAGGACAGAAGTAATGAAGATGCTAAAGCTTTTGTGTTCCTCTGTACAACAAAGTACCAGATACTTGTAACAGACACTGCAAAAAAAGAATTAATAGCATTGCCTATTACTTGTGTGCATGCAAAAATGCTGGTGTGTTTATGTACATACAGTTAATCTGCTTCCTGTATGGATTTTTGCTGGCCATGGGTTAAAATATTTTCAATAAAACTATTTGGAAAAAAAAAAAAAGTCTTCATAAGGAGTTGATGAAGAAATCAAATTAAGAAAACCCAAAAAAGATCTATGCAGATTGTAATTTCAGTGTGAAAAAAAACCCTTTGCCTCAAGATATATCAGTGATCAGTTGATTTTGATACATACTTTTTTTAAGTGCTTCTGTATAATTTTTTTTTTTTGCTGTTGCCAGACTAGTGCTCCTAGTCATTTTATCTCTGTAGTAATGAGAGCTTTTCTTAACTAGGTCATCTAATAGAAAGTGGAATTATATTTTAAGACAGCTTTTTTGTTATTGGGTGCTGACAGGTATTTGTTTATGATCCTGCAGAATGACATCACACGGTCACCATCATCCACTCCCCAGTTCCTTAGCTCTACCATAATGTAATACTGGCATAATTTTCTGGCTCCTGGCACGTTGTGTATCATTGACATCACACAAATGGACTGCAAAACATTAATGGGTCAGAATTCTTGTGCAGTTTTCTGATGTATTGAATAATGATTTGTCTGTGTCTGAGTTCATCACTGCATGCTTCCTTTAGAGCCAATGAAAGAAACAAGTTTCTTGAAAAAGAAATTATTTTAGTTTAGAATTAGGCTTTTGTATTTTTGCAGATGATTTTGTCATAACACTACACTTTCACTGACTGTGCAGGGAGGAACAGACTGTTAAGATGACTAAACATACATGGACACCAATACTGGAAATTACTACAGTTAGGTGGGGTGCAACCTATCTAGATCCTCTTTATAGGAAATGAAAAGGTATGACACTTCAAGGGAATGATTCATCTTTTCACAAAGTAGTCATCCACAATGGTGAATAGATGAATCGCTGAATCACACTTCTGCTTTTCTACATGGTTTTATTTCATTGAATTCTCAAAATGTCCCTTGGATGGAAATTATTAAATTTATTTCCTATGTGTCCAAGTAATGGTTAGAGTCAATTTGAGAAGAGTATACAAACCCTTGTACACAACCATTTTTTTCTCAACTTCTCTGATACAATTGTATTTAATTATTTTAAAAATGTTTTCATTTATACGTAAAAAATATTTACTTATATGCTTGGATTTTCTTCATGCATGCAGTTATAACTCTTTCAAGAAGATGGTAAATATTTCTTAATTATGTATTAATTATCTGTTACTCAATACTACACTTAAGTTAGAAAAAGTAACAGTAACATTGATGAAAATTTGCACAAATGAAGCACAAATAAAATTTTTAGTATTAAAAAAAATGTGTGCATATTAATATTTAGCTTCAAGGGTCAGAGAGGACCTTGGCCTGTATTCTACTGTGGTTCATTACAACAATTTTTGTCCATTATTTGTAATGTTAAATATAATCTTTGTCAAAAATAGTCAATATCAGACTTGTCCTGGTACCACAGATACCAGAAGTTTATTATATTCTGATAAATGGCATAAGCATAAAAATAAATATATCTTTTCCTTCTTTAATGAATATTTCATTAGAAGTCTATCCAAGATGAAATTCTGTAAAATATTCAAACTCTACTAAAACACCAATATGTCTTTTACATCAATTATTTTTAAGAATTCATTCAAATATTTCTGACTTTTCCCCCTAACAGTTGTTCCTCCCCTGACAGGAGAAAGAATAAGGCTTGTTTCATTTGAGATAGACAACTTGTTTCGACATGCTTTTCTTGCTCCTAACCGTAGAGTGAGGGAGGTCTTTAAAACATATTCCAAAGAATGTCGACTTGCTTTTTTCAAAGTTGTAAGAGTCTTGTAGAGAGTAAAAGACAGACGAGTTTTATTGAGAGCATGACAGCCAGAATTTTGCCAAGAAATATGACCCTTAATCTTGGGGCATAATATTGAAAAAACTCATGTTTTGTGTTGAAATTCTTCCTTCTAGATGCCTAGTAAGTTGATAATTGCCATTGAGTTTGCTCTTTAGAGAAAGCTGTGAGCAATAACTTGATAAAAATTTATTTTCTCATGATGAGTTAAAAAGAAGCGACACATCAACTACTTCTCAATTTAATTTTTAATGAAAAGTTAAGTAGGCAAAATTACTGAGGAAAAGATGCAGTCCTTCATTTTCTGCAGCAGAAAGTAAGGTAAATAAATAATTATAATTGGCGTAAATAAACTGAATACTTGAAAACTCTGAGGGAGATCACAACCTATTGATCTACATCATTTAATAAAAAGTTATAAATAAAATCTGGTTATGTGTTTTATATGAAAAATACCATAGAACAGAGCTCTAGACAAGACAATACTATGCAATTTTTGTTCATATTATGGAGATAAATATAGCAATATTGCTTAAATAACAGTGCTAACCATTTTTTCAATGCCATGCCCATAATCTTATTTAATTTTCCATAACTGCTTTTTCTACTTCCTTAAAATTTTTTAACACATGTTCTGTCCTCTTATAAATGTGATGTCCTGACATGGTAGCGCCTGCATAGCCATACATAAATTATAGGTTCATCACACATAATTTATTCACAAAAGCAAGCTTGAATAGTCCAGAAGGGTTAGAGAATACAATTATGTCCACAGAAAAGGCTCTTTGGGCTGAAATGCCAAGACATGTTCCTTCAGAGTTGCAATGAAAGTGATATACCTGGTATAATTTAAGAGCTCGTTCTGAAAACCAAAGAGAGCCTGATTCAAAGTTTATCTTACAATATGTTTCACCCCCATTTAATGCTCATCAAGGATCCTGAAGGATAAAATTAAATTGATTCTGCACTAAAATTCTATGATCCTTTAAAGAATTAATGTAATGATATCACACTGATCATATTTTGGGCACCATTAAAAAGGTAACATAATTAACGTACAAGTTGTGTATTTTCTTGTCTCTATTTTTAGCCACAGGAAATCTTACTAAAACTATATTCTGACTAAAACTGTATTCTGTGGAAATGAAATATGATCTTGTAGTTTTACTACAAAAAAGCTGGTGGTCATTGTCCAAATTCCCAGTATCCAAATTACTGAGTCTTTTTACCACAGATACGACATAAAGCAGAGCTTACATTGTTTTACTTAGGAGTCCAAGAGTGTTGCTCGATTGACATGCCAAGGACCCACGAATGTGAGTACATGATCAAATGATCAAGAACCACATTAGATCAGTTTGGCTTAACCACAAAATTTTAGCCATGGTTCATGAAGCAAACGTTTGCAATTTTCTCAGCTGTATAAATGTTTATGGTGAGAGCTAAGGTGTTTTACCCATGGGTAGTAGTACACAGATACATAGATGATGAGCTAGAACAAACTAACTGTTTAATGTAACAGTGGTATTTTGACGGAAGAGCTACAATGCCAAGAAACAGTAGAACACTGAATTAGACATTAATTTGAGAGAGAAAACAACAGCAAAAAATACCCATCATTAAGATAAACACAGAATTCAAGAATCTGGTTCAATAATTAAACTTGAAGAAATGGACAACACAAAAATAAAATTATGGCATGGTTCAATTAGCAAAGTGATCTCCTCTGGAAAATTCAGGAAAATGAGATTATTCTAAGGACCTATTTCTACTTTGAACTTAATGGCAAAAGTCCAGCTGAAATTACTGTGAGCAAAAACAAGCCTAAACAATGAAAGAAAGAGTCTGGCAATATTTCAGGACTCCATCAGTTTTAATGATTCATGCAGTGCCAAGTATTTGGGTATGTGAGACTGAAAAATGAACAGTTTCTCCTCACATATTCCTACTACAGGTATAGACATTTAGGAGAGATTGGAACACATTCATACGCCTACAGTAAATACTGTTATCATGAAAGTTTTCCTGTTTGTAAAATTGGCTAATTAGTGTAGAAATATGCTGAAGTGGAAAAAAAAAATCTAAGCATATAACCAAACCAAAATTTTGAATAAATGTTCTTCTAGAATTTATTGAAAGAATGATATATTTTTGTTGGCTTTCACACCTGTGTCACATGGTAATTTACAAAGATGTAACCTAAACAAAAGGAATTTTTCCTTTCAAAAGTCAATGGTATCATAAACAGGAACCTCTTGAGAAGGTTGGCAAAATTTCTTCTGACACAATGAGTGAAAAAAGAAATCCAGTTCTAGAATTGTGATGACTGATAGTATATTTGGGCATTGGTTGGAAAAACCCCAAGTTCATTGAACTAGTGATTTCAATGAAGTGAGTTTTCCACCTTTTGTATATATTATATATTTTGTATATACATTCTGTATATGTTAGATTACTATAATATATATATTTGCATAATTATTATATATAGGATAATTACATTATGTCCAAAATTAGTATCCAACAGTAGGAGATAAAACGTTTATCAGATAAGTAATTTATTCAATGTGTGGCTTTTTTTCTCAAAAAAATATTATTTAAACCTCCTTACAGAATATTTTTGTCTCCTAAAGAAGGAAAGATGAACAATATGGTCAGGGTTATTATTATTAACCCATTGAAATATTAATGAAGAATCATTTCTAAAAGATTTGTCTCTAAAAAGAGTAGAAAGTTTTTATGGAGTTAAGTCAAATCTCTGTTGCAGAAATAATTAATATCTGCCAAAAATTATATTGTCATTCTGTTATGATAACTCACATATCCTAAAAGGAAAAACTGCGGTCCTGGAACTAAGCCAATGAGCTTCCTGTTTGGTCAAAATAAAGGCAGAGTACATGACAGGATGCTATGGGTTAACAGGTAACATTTCCTAAGAGCTAATATTGAATTAAATAAACCTCTGCTCTGATTTTATGTAGAAATTCTGAGGGAGAATTATAGAAATACTTTTTAAGGATCATATTGCTCACCCAGGAAATATTTTGTATTATTAGTTCAACTCCTTTTTATTTTTTTAAAAAATATTGCAATTGATTGATTGATTAGTCTTTTCCCTTATTACTGCATCCTTCTTACAAGTTGTTCTGGGATGTAGTTTAAAGATGGAAAGTCAGCCAAACTGGCGTTGTCCTCATAATGAATTTCATTGATATCTGCCATTCATTTTAACTAATCAATAATAATTCCATTTTAAGAATATTACTGACTTTACTTAAAAATGATTATAAGGTATTTGAAACTTAAAAGAATTACCTTTTTTTCTAGTTACATTGTTTGGGTTTTTTTTGTGGGTTTGCAATTTTTTTTTTTAATTTGCTGGTTTGTTGTTGGGTTTTTTAAGGGTAGTTAGGACAGGACTAGACTCTGAGTGAAATAAGCGAAATAAGTGCTTCCCCAATGACATGGGAGGGGCTCAAAAGGCTGTTTTTCATTCATCCATAGTAATACTGCTTTAATATTTCACACACTGATTTTGGGTGACATTTTAGTCAGTGAAACTGATATTCTGCCAGACTAAGGGTTTGGAGTGATAGCTGGAAACACCAAAGCTTTGCAAGTTCTGGAAAAGGCAAACCGAAACCGATGGCATATGTTACATTGTATGACAATTCAGATGCCACATCATGATTCAGTTTTCCATGCACCAGGAAGCCAGTGCTCTAGCCAGAGCAAATCAATCAGCCACCTCAAGACAAGCCATTTCTTGTCACAAATCCAGAGGTCCAAGCATACCCCAGGATGGAATTTAGGGGAATTCACAAAGTCCTGCTTATATTTAACTTCAGGTTCGAAACTGAATTAATCAGGTACCTAAAATTCTTGTTATGCTTATTGCAAGAATTGCCTACCCCCCTGAGTCCACAGGCAAGCAGTCTTTGGGATTAATGGTGTTTTGTTGGGATCAGCTTTCTATGCTCTCAATCTATCTCAATTAAATAAACTTTACCTTTCCAGGAAGTACTGCTCTGCGATCTATATCTTAGAGGTAAGCCTGGCCTGATACAGTTGGCCTGACTCTTTTTTTTTTTTCTCAAATACAGTTCTGTGGTGTTTCAGTTGTATCCATGCATGGATGTGTAAGTATATGTCTTGATGTATATCTATATCTATATCTATATCTATATCTATGTCTATATCTATATCTATCTATATCTATATCTATATCTATATCTATATCTATATCTATATCTATATCTATATCTATATCTATATCTATATCTATATCTATATCTATAGATAGATAGATAGATATCCCCTAAGAATTTTATCTGCTGTCACATTCTGTGAATCTCCTCCTATTATTTATTGCTTAAGTGTTTTGCAAGCATGAAAATAAGTGAACTTTAAAGCTTTATATGCCTTTTCACTTTGTATATACAGTGAAAATTCTGGATTTTTTCTTCTAGAGATTTTTAAAACTGCAGGGGGAAAAAAAAGAAAAAAGGAACGTAAAGGAGTTTATATTAAATTTTCTGGGTTAGTTTTATTTTTAGCAGCAATGGATGTTGAGACCTGTTGCCGTAATTATAATAGTTTTCTTAGAAATTGAGCTATGCCTGTATTAAAATTACCTTCAGCTAGCTTATTTATAGGCAAAATATGTATTTTATGAGTAATTTATAAAAAATGCCCCAGCTCATGAATGTTGAATATAGTCTTTTCTATTCTGCTAGTCTCCTCTCATACTCAGCAAACAAGGCTGACTATATTAATGAATAGGATCATCAACTACCAAATGTGGGGTTGCTTTTTTTTCCTCAGGACACTAAAGCCTGTTTATGTCTTTGGCTCCAGTAGCTATAGAGTCTGCAGCATTATGTATGTGAGGCTGAGTAGAATGTTAATGATATTAAGTATTTCAGACTAAATTACATCACAAATACAACACAAGTTTCTGATAAGTGGTGGTTGCACTGCCTGGTTTTAACACAGAATGAAAAATACAGAGGCATAGTCCTGCTGTTTGTAGAGTAAATGAGCACAGTAAATAAGTGACTTTGATTTTTTTGATTTGTTGAACAAAATGCAAATATATGCATAAACAGAAAGGTTAAACTGGGGGAGAGAGAAATAAAACGAAGGAAGAAAAAGGAAGAGAAAAGCTGCTTTTCAACCTGAAATTCCCACCTCCACGAATTTAAATGTGTTTCTATAAAATTTTAATGCTTCTCCAAAGAATTATTATATGCTGATGTCTTTTTAGTGATACAAATTCTGCAATCCCTAATATCATTATATCATTTTAAGCAGATCTGTTTAAGGTTTCTGTCATGAACAGCAGCTTTCAACCACACTGAGTAGAGCACCTTGGTGAGTAGGTGACATTTTAGGCAAATTCACACTTAATTATCCTTTCTTGTACATGCATGACTCTTTCGGGATTTAATGATGGCCTGCTCTTTAGCATTTTTAAATTCAATATTGTATTTTTTTTTCACTGGAGCAATCAATGTTTGACCATGCTGAAAATCTTATTATAAACAATGACAGGAGTGATGACTAAGATCTGTAGAGAAGTCACAACAACACAGCACATTCTTCCAGCCTTATCAATGTTAATGCTCAAAGCATAAATTAGAGGAAACAAATATATATCAGTCAAGGAAGAAATCTATATACATTTAAAGGTATTTTAACACAATTTTTTTATACAATATGTAAAACACTTCACTGGGAAAAAAATATATTAAATGTTGGTTTGTTCATCAAATTTCAACAAAGATGCTTACAAATTACAAAGCAAAAATCATTTATTTCTAATGAAATTTAAGAAGCTATAAAGCACTTAAAAAACCTAAACAAACCCAAACCTGAATACCTTGTGATCTGAAGCTATTTTAGGTAGTTGACAGAAATTTATGACATATTGCCATGGCAACAATGGGCTACCTCAATAAGGCATTGCTTGTGAAGAGAATATTCTTATGATGCATTATAATGCTTATAATTATTTCTCAAAAATCTACATGTTGTGTACAAATTAAAATCTGTCCTTTTCTTTTTTTCCCCTCTTCTTCTTATATGTCACAATAAGTTTTTTTTTTCCTTGACATTTTAAAGGATTCTACCCATGATAAGTTTCAATCGTGCTCAATTAGTCCGCTAGATGGAGCATCTAGCATTTCCAGAAAAAAGGGAAAAAAAGGCATTTAGGAAGCTAATTTTCACAAATATGTGTTAGTCACTGAAAGTTTAGGAATAGAAGGAAGTAAATCACAGTCAATTTAAACTACTGTCTACAAGGCAGTCTTTGATGCAGCCCCATTTACCAAAATAACTTATTTGAAGAATGATTTAAATACAAAAAAAAATTAAATAAAATAATTTTTTAAAAATCCACAAACAGAAAAGAAAGTAGGGGGATGGGGGCTAAAGAAGAGAAATGCTTTCAAGATTCTCCAGTAAGATTTCAATGCTTTTCTTCATTCTTTCAGATCATATGTTTCAATTTATATAAGCAGCCTGCAGAAATCTTTGGAGGACAGTTTATATTAATGCTGCAGAAGACTAATTTCTGTGAAAAAGAAAAAGAAATGATAATGAAGCCTGTGTAGACTACTGTGAGTGAGAAAAGGGGGGAAATATGAAAGATACGCTTCAATGAAAGGGAAACAGCAGTGGATATTGTACTGCCATAGGAAGGCTGTGAAAATCAGGCAGGAGCTCCAAAGCGTTCTTTCAGTTCAGTGAGCACTGAGAAAGTAAAGCTGAGCAGCTGTGAGTTCAGAGGTAGTAGGTCAGCACTGATCTGCTCAATCCACAGGCTTGGGCACACCAATGATGTGCATCATCTGGGAGGTTGAAATCAATGAGACACTAAGTAAAAGTTCCCTTACTGCCCCTACCTTCTTTCCCTTACTCCTGGACACAAGGCATTTATTTTCATCGGCTAAATAAGAATGGATTTCTTAAAAGCTGGCTTCTGGCCAGGTTAATTTATGCATACGCAAATGTATGCTTCACCAATTTACTAAAACCCATCATTTAAGGCTGTTCAAATGTGCAGCTGTTTAAATGAGGTTGGAAGCAATTTTACCACACGATGCTGATGTCAGTTAAAAGCTGAGTATTAGCAAAATGGGAAGGCATCAATGGAGTGTGTCTCCTACAGTGATCTGTGTTCCCCAGTGTCTAATGGATCAGGGAGACAGATATGCCTAGCTCATCGTCCTGTAAAGTTAAACTCAGATCTATTACCTATTACAGACATGTATGCATAAGAGGGCAAGCATTTTAAGTAGAACAAGAATTGTTTTGGTTCTGGCAAACATCCAGGGTGAGTCTGAATGGAGACTTTCAGGAAAAACAGGATGCAAAACTGCCAAGTGTAAAAATGGCTACAAACGATAGTTTATGTGGGGGAAAAAAAAATTAAAAAAGCACACTCAGAAATCTAGACATATCAATCAGATAATGTAGGTAAAGAATGCATACCCCAGGGGGAGATCCCAGGAAAAGAGAATGTCATGTTGTATTAAAGCTCTGGGAAAGATCTACATCAGTTCTGGATATGAATTATCAGCTTTATGTGCTGATGACAATGTAAATTCCTTTTAGATGAAACGAAGTGCTCAGAAATAATTGTAAACTGCTCTGAATTATGCAGATAAATGGTTATTCAAGGCAAAAGTTTGTTCATCGGCAAATGGCCCTGATTCACACTGAATCATATTAAAAAATCTTCTTTTTCTGTGTTGGTTATATCTATGGCAGATTTTGATTTCTATTCCACATGTTTTAAGTATGAGGAGACAGATACAAAACCACAGGATTTTTTTCTTTACAAAATATGAAGGATCCGTATTTAACTGTCCTATGGGCAAATAAATAGCAGACCAAAAGAGAAATTAAAGAATATAAATAAATATTGAACAAAAGCTGTTTATTGCATGCTTGAAAAATTTATGATAAAGATTTGAAATTTGTATTATACTATTAAATTGACAGTCCAATAAAATTATGTAGGTTATCATTGATGTATCTGACATTTGGATAATGATTTGGATAATGATTTTAATTTTTGAATGTTTAGCTCCTGTCTTTTTGCAATCTTAAAAGAATCTCAAAAAGATGGAAAGTTAGAGGATTTGCAAGAGCATGTAGTGACAAGAGAAGGGAAATGGATTCAAACTGAAAAAGGGTAGGATTAGATTAGATAATAAAAAGAAATTATTTGTTGTGAGAGTGATGAGGCAGTGGAACAGGTTGCCCAGGGAAGTTTTGGATGCCCAATCTCTGGAAGTGTTCAAGACCAGGCTGGATGGAGCTTCGAGCAACCTCATCTTCTGAAAAGTGTCCCCGTCCATGGCAGGGGGCTGGAACTAGATTATCCTTAGGTCCCTTCCAATCCAAACCATTCTATGATTCCATGACAGTTTCTTATCAACAGTCCTGCTGAAACAGCATTTTTCAATTCTTGTTTTGCAGTATGACACTCCTATCTATGAAATTGCCTGAGATGCGTTTTTCTTGAAATCCTTCTGTTCTCCAGCTTCCTTTGGGGTGTTAAAAAAAAAAGGAAAAAAAAGGTAAAAACTTCTACTTCTGATTGTCTTTGTTTTATATATGTATATTTTTTCCCCATAAATTTGCATTGTTCACATTGTGTTCAATTTTTAAAACAATTTAGTTGGGATAGTTTCATTACTTTCAGTTGCAGCTGGGAAGACGCCCCTTGAATCTAACAGGCTGCTGTACTAATTCTGTGAGAGGTTAGTTTAAAAGAATGGTTAATTGAGAATAAAATTAGTTACTTTCTAGAAACACAACATCTGAATTAACTGAGAAGAATGTAACAATTTCTGGACTTTTTAAACATGGGCTGTTAACTTCCTTGGCCATAATTGCTTCTTTGGAGCTATTATGCTCTCATGTAAATACATATTTAGAGGCATTTCAGAAATGAGATTATGGGCCTACTAGACCATGGCTATGCCAAAGGATTTACAGCACATACTATAATAGAGCTGACAAAAGTCATGTATAAAGTATTATAAGCCACTCTGAATGTCTTAGCTGCTTAACTTCTTCAACACAACAATAGGCTGTGAAAACACTGTGACTTTGAAAAAAATTACGTTTATATTAATCATAGAAACACTTTCGCAAGTTTTAAACTCTGTCATTGTCCCATATTCATAGGAACAATAGCTAATTCTGAAAGCTACTTCACATCAGAAAACCTACATTTAGTGGAAGTAATATAGTAGAAACAACCTCAACAGCTTTCTCATCTCAGATAGTTACTCTACAGGACTGTGCTTGGAAATGTAGGAGTAAAACAAGACAAGCAGGCAGAGTCTTAATAAGACAAGTTTCACTGCAGAGAAGAGGGCTGAGTTCACAGTTGAGGTGCTGTACTGGGATTATAGGTCAACAATAAATCTTAATATTTTCTGTATCTCAGAACCATATTATCATCCAAATGTGATAGTATAACATAACACTGGTGATTTCACACTTAATTTCAAGTTATATTTGAAAATTATAGTTAAGACATTGTAAAATATTTTACTATCTTGATCCCGACTTAACTTACCAAATTAAAACATGGCATTTGACTCAACTGCTTAAATAGTCTTTTTTACTCATGAACAGTTGTTCAATTTAAATGACTTTTATATGAGCATTAAGGTTTTTGATGACTAGGATACGTAGTTAAATCACAAAGCAAAATTATTTTTGAAGGAAAAAAAGGTAATTTAGGAAACCATCCATTCAGTGAGTACAGTATTATGTGACTTGGAGAAAATTCAGAAACTGACCTAAAGTATTCTAATAAACATAGTAAAGAAAGTTTAATAATAAAAAAAAAAGGTTGATAAATAAAACAAAGTTTCATGGTCTGACTTTGGCTGGCAATCCACAAGTAAAAGACGTATGTAAAGGATGTAAAGGATGTAAAGGATAATCTACAGTTTGTCTTAGCCATTGTTTTAAGCAAATTGCTTGTCTAATTCTAATAATAATTGTAAATATGTTCAAATTAATCATATTTACAAAAGAATTTATTACTATAAACTATAAACTTTATAAATTTATAATTTTATGACCACTATATGGTGGATAAACATATTGAGAACTACCTGAGGGAACAAGTGGTTCAGGCTTGTCAAAGGTTTGCTATGTGCTGCATACTTTGATGATGTCCTATAATGCAAATTGATTAGGATTGCATCATATGCTAAAAAGTACAAGGCAGACTGGCAGATATAGGGGCTGATCATTCACTAAAATTTTTTGGGCAGTTTGGCTGCCCTTTTTTAACTATCACTGATTCCTGTGAAGATGGCATTAGGCAAAATTAGGAATTTTTTTCAAACTAAAAAAAAAAAAAAAATATAGGCTAGCCAGGGTTTTTTTTGTATTTTTTTACTGAATTCTTGCAAAATATGGAAAAAAAAATCATTTTGATTTTTCTAGTAACTGTAAAACTCAACCCTCTGATCTTCAAATTGTTTCAAGTCAATAAACAAATCAAAGAAGGTACCTTTTCTAAACTCCTCTTACAGGCTGTCTAATACATAAGTAAGGGCAACTAATTAATCCTTCTGATGTATATGTGAGTTGACTGCAAGACGGAGACAGTCCCTCCTGTGCAAGACAATATCATGTTCATCACCACTTGAGGAAGCAGAACATACATTGGTCTGTGGGACTCCATGAGATGCAGCCCAAAGTCCTGAAGGAATCGACTGATGTTGTCAAGCCACTCTTCATAATATTTGAAAAGTCATGGCAGTCAGGTAAATCCCAGGTAATACCCCTGAATAAGTAATCAGCCCTGGAGCTGCTTTAGTACAGCTACAACCATGGGATAAAGAGATTTGGCCGGAGAACTGATGTGACTTTTCTACATGGAAGATTTTTTTTTTATTTCAGCCAGTAAACTACCTATGTTGTATTTTAGGAGGACTCTTATTCTACATTCTCTGAGAATTATTCCTCTATATAGTCCCTTTAAAGCCCAGATAAATTAACTTTTCAGGTCTGAATTTTGTTTTACCATTTTTATCTTTATGTATTCTTAAACTTAAATAATTTTTCTGTTGCTGCCAGCTTATCTTTTAATATTTTACTTTGAATATTTTAACAATTTAAATTCTTCTCTTTGCAAGTTTGCAAAAAACACCATCAAATATTATTCTCAGGGTCAATATACCTTCAGGTATCCTGCTGCAGGATAAGGAAATAGACTACAAGATCTTTTGAAAACTCATTTCTGTTTCATAATTAGGTGATCTTCAAAAATTGGGTCATATTTGACTTATTAAAAAAATATAAAAAGTTGTAGTAATTCAAAATCATTTGTATTTCCATTGCATTAAATGCGCAAATTTTCCAAGGAGTTTTTATTCTTATTCCTATTTTATTCTTGAAATATGACATTTTGAAATTTCTCCCCAAATCACATTTTATGTCATTATATATTTAGTTACCAAAGTAATTTTAGAAATGACATTTAATTTCAAAATTATTTTGAAGCAATATCTTAACATGATTTTTTCTTTGAAACTTTGAATTGAAGCACACTTTGTCTTTGCATTCTCTAATTAAGAAATCACAATGTTTCTCAAAATCTTGTTTCCTATGGAAAAATGTGAATTTCAACAAAAAACCCACAACAATTTTGCCTCCCCTCTTCCTCCAGGAAATCTGTTTTTTTAAAGAAATTTAATGGATGTACTGATTAAGGACTGTTCAGTTCTTACTAATTCTTCATTTAATATTGCATACTTTTGACCCAGAAATGTGAAATCACAGCATAGCATATAGTAAGACCCTAGGATCCATGTACGTATGTGCCATATATGTATAAATTAATTTATGAGGGAAATGGCTCATTTGAGCTAAAAAAGTGCTTGATAATAAGGTATTTTATAATGTATAATGTATAAAATATTTTATATCCAGAAAAAAATTTCCACTTACTTAGAGAAATACTAAACTTCATGCTGAAAACTGCAAAGAACCCTTCAATCGGTGCTAGGGTAGGAAAACTAAAAAGAAATCCAAAAATAACAAATTCAAGCAAAACCAACACACAATCAAGAAATAAAGCCACTCAAACTGAAGCCCAAGGACATGATGAGAAAACCAGGAGGAAAAAAGAGGAGGTAATTTTGTGAGTGCTCAGCTAATGAATCCTGGTTTCCATGGATTTGATCTTTATGCCTGTGCCTAAGAGGAGTCCAATCTAAAGCTTTCCCTTTATCTGAAGTGTTCATGATTTCTTTTCTGTGTGGATTATATGACATTGAATAAAGGTGGTGTTTATACTGCAGCTTTCTCTCAAGAACAGTTCAGCTGGGAGTGTATCCTCTATTTTGCTGTCATCTTTCACGAAAGGTACAGAAACTTAATAACCTTTTGAAGACCAGGAGTTTCCCAAATTTAACGGAGAATGTGATTGAAATTGTCTAGTTGTTCAGCGGCTGTTTGAGGTGCAAACAGTCAGACAATCAACCAGGCAAACACACACCAGACTGTGATTATGTAGCACCCATACGAAAACATGTTATAAAGATCCAAGTGGAAAGGCTGGTGAGATAAGGAAAGAGCAAGCTTTGACAAACTGCAGCCAAAAATAACTTCAATAGCTTCTTCAGTATTGGAAGTAGTCAAGTCCAGGGGACCAATTCTAACCAGTTTTTAAGGCTCAAATCTATGAGCTCAAGTACACACTGTGTAAGTCCTGTCTTTACATAAATCTACTGTCACGGGTAAGAGGAAATACTATGCTACCTATGCAATATAAAACAGAATTTATCTACTTCTGTCAAGACAGCATTTCTTATATCCAAAGAGTAAAAGGCAGCATTATGAGAGAATGTCTATTAAGTAATCTTTCCTAAGTAATCATTGACCAGCATGACATCTCGTGCTGCAAGTGCTTCCATCAGTAGAATAAGTGACCAAGATTATTATGAAAACAGAATAAATCTCTCTATTTTTGCCCAGGCTTACATTGGCTTTTTGCAAATAAAGTTTTCATTTTATTTAGATCTATGAGGGTTTTTTGCTCTTGTTGATGGACTAGAACCAGAAGAATTTTTGCAATTACTTGAACGGCCAAGCAACCACTCAAGTGGTGCGTTTAAAATGTTCAGTTAAAAATATTGTCACACTACTTCTTCCTTCATTCATAGCAACTACCAAAACCAAGAGGAGTGGAGACGCTAAATTAGGTGAATAATCACCTGAATGCAACCTGGCTATGAAGCAACTGAACTGAGGTGTTTCAGTATATTCCTGTAGCTGGCAATTTGCTCTTACTTTTGCTATATTGTTCAATCAAATAGTGAAAATATAATGAAAATTCAGTCATTATTTTCTTGGGAGCAAAAAGATAATTTTCAAGTATCAGATTTCTTTTAGAAAGTTCACCCACAATCAGTTCAATTTAAATTTGCAGTCTCGCTTCAGTTTGCACCATAACACAATATTTCATTTTGTAGCGTTGAGAATGAACCAGTCTGCCTCTTCTATTTATCTGATAAGCATCTGTGGAGCTATGAAAAATCATGTAAATTGTTTGCCCTGCTTCTGTTGTGTAATAAGGCAGGCACTTCCAGAAGGCAAATTATCCCTAAGGCTCTTATCCAAGAGGGGCTGCCCTGTGGGCATGAACATGTCTCTGCATTGATACTGAATAAGCCTGGATGACTAGCTTACTCCACATGATTGTAAGGCAGCTAAAACTGCATGGCTGAATCTCATCTCTAGAGTTTATCCTTGGCATGTACATAAAGGAAAAGATGGATTTGAGGAGAGAATGTCTAGAGCCTACAAACTCCACATATAATTAGATTAATGAGAATTCTCCAGAGGTTCCATCAAAGGAGGAAATTATTTGTCTAATCCAAGTCTCCCAAATGTAAGATTCTCAGTGGCCTCAGTAGAATTTATATTATGGTGTAGCTTACGTTTTTTTTTTTTTTTTGCTCATTTGTATGAAAATATTTACACCAAAATGTAAAGTAAATAAATGAAAAAGGCATTAAAGATAGGGATTATTTTACTTAAGCTTATACATCAAACAACTAGTTATCTTAGGCTAAAATAATAATCCTGGGTACTTTCTGCAGCTTTGTGAAAATAAATAGACAATGTCAAAGGGTAATATATCTCACTAAGTTTAGGCAGCCATCTTGAGCCAAGAAGACTCTCTCCTGGATGTATCTATCTTTCTCCACTGAATAAAATGGAGCAGGCAGTGATTAGTTCAGAATTCAACCCTTTGCTTTTAGGAATCCAACTCAGGCAAACTGACCACCTGAATAAACTGGATAATTTTTTAACTTTTTTCCTTACCAGTTTCATTGCTGGTCATTCAGCAAAATACCTATACCTAGAGCAACCTTTGTCAACAAAAGGGTTATATTTCATAAACTTCAGAGGGAAAGGAAAGAATAGCCTATAAAAGTGGAATACAGGGTTTCTTTCTCTCAACTTGCCCTCAACTTCCAAGGATTGAGATTTTTCAGAGATAGGACAGTTTCCCACAAAGTACAGTCCTTTTATTGACATCTGCATGGCACAGATGGCATCACCTGTATACTGTTGAACAGACTCATGGTCTATATTTAATGAAAATATTTAATAAGTCACAAAAAAACCCTAACACCTAAACACAAAATTGAAAAAATTCACAGTACTTATGTGAATCCAACATTTAGGATTGCATAATTGTAATTTGTTAACACAAATAATATTCATCATAATTTACAAAGTTCAGACTTATAAGGCTGCACATCAGTCCATCCCTATGCTCCAAAGAAGATTAATAAATATCAGTTATTCCAGATGCTCACTAAGTTTTAAAAGCCATCAGTGAGAAGATAAAAACTTCTTTTGCTATGTAGAATATAACTTTTTCATTTTTTTGGAGAAGGGTTTTTACTCTTTATATTTGAATATATATGTTTTAATAATTGAAAATCAGGCCTTTTTTCTTGTTCTACACCTCAGCAAGTGTTTGTCATCAATTGATGGCTGCTGCTGCTCACCAATTCATTGAATAAATACCCTTACTCACCAGCTGGAGTAGGAGGTTCTCAGGGGAAATCAAAATCCCAGCAAGAGGGATTAAAAACTATTGCACCTAAAAATATGAGTGTGAGTGGCATTCAATGCCTCCTGATGCATAATTTCTTTGTCACTAACCTTATGTCTGCTATAACTAAGCAGAATTATGTCTAGGTTGGACTTGAACATATCTGATATGTCCTCCCAGAGAGTCAAGGTTTTTATATTTTTTCTTGATCCCCGAGTTGCTTCTTGATGATAAGGCTATTGATCTGCTTTTTCACTGCTTTTTTGTTCCTCCATCCGTCATTTAATCTTCTTAAGGTTTAAGGCACTGTGAAGAGCAAATTTCTTGAGTTAGTGTCTTTATCATATTCATTGCAGACATTTTTAACATTGTTTCTACTTCATGTTGATACAAAAATGCCACCTTATTTGGACACATGATTCTCAGTGCACTTCAGTACTGTATGAGTAACAATGACTCTAGCTGATTAAGCTAAATGCTTTTTGCACCTCCAATATGCTGGATAATTTTTAGCAATTTTCATTAGAATAGGCATTAAAAAAATATATTTTTTTTATAGAAGTCTTTTAAACTACAGATCACTGGGTTCCTCCTAAGTCTTACATTCAACTTCTCTTATGAATTTCATAAACAAAGTGATAGATTTTGTTGCTTTCTTCTCTGTGTATTGTAATTTGCCTCAAATTATCTCTATTTTTCTCTTATTTTCACTAGTCAGCTCAGGGAAATCTTTTCTCCTAAGTAGTTGCTTATTTTTTTCTTGCTGATATGTTAAGATAGAAAAAGAAATCAGGTCTCATAGCAAGACTACATAGACAGCTGAACACCTCTTTGAGGGAGGGAGCCTCATAAGCATTCCTTTTTGATTATTGTCTAGAAAATAATTCAAATTTTTAGTGATGGTTTACAACCACACTTTATTTGTTCTCATGTTCCTTTATCAAAACTGTATCCGCAGCAACCCACATCACAGACACTTTTCCACAACAAACCTAGCTTTCTGATCAGTTCTATGTTTCTTAGTGTTTTTACTTCCATACAAACCTTCTGTGTTGTGGATAGGTATAGGTAGGATAGACAGGATAGATATACTATTTAATTTCAATTATGTGACTTTAGAAACATGCAAAAACTTTGAATCATGTAATAATTCAGGTCTGAAGTAACCTCAGGACATCTTGAATTCATCCTTCCACACAAAGCTGTCAGTTATTGTTCAGACCAGGTTGCTCAGGGCTTTAACCTCTTGGGTCTTCAACACCATGAAGGACAGAGACTGCACAACCTTTCTGGGTAACTGGGACCACTGCTGGACCATCTACATGGTGAAAGAAATGTTCCCTACATCCAGTCTGAAACTCTTTTTTTGCAATTTGTGCTCATTGTCTTCTCTTACTGATCTGAATATTGACAAACTCGACTCCACCTCAGAGCTATGGTTTAAAGAGATTGTTTCCACAAAAAGGAAATTGAATAAATGGATCTATCACAAAACCTCTTTTACATCCTCCAAGCAAACACAAACAAAGGCTGCTAACATCCAGGACAGTGTAGGAATAGTGTCACATATTATGGCTATGCTTCAGAATATGAAATGTATCTGAAAGAGAGTATTTTTCCCAGGATAATTATCAAGCTATCTACATCTATCAGTTAAAAGGTCTAAATCCATTAAAGAAAGGTGGGTTTACAGGAATTATTAGACTTCAAAGGAGCACACAGAACATGAAGTAAACCTTCATGGTGTTGTCTATACATTTCTGATTGGAATATGTTCTATCATAGAATCCTGTCATAGAAATCCTATTCAAGATTGTATCACCACTTTCTGCATAATAGAGATAATACCTACCTAGCAAAGATATTTTAAAATTTAATATATTCAGTTTTGAACAACAACCTCAGATTCTACAATAACCAAAAGCTTAAGGGTACATTAGAAACATAATATGTAATGCAAGTATCATTATATTCACATGTTTTGTAAGCTAGAGAATTTGATCTTTCTGAAGCTTTTTTTAAAGGCTCAAAGACAAAATACATGTTCAACATGTTTGAATAAGGACAGACAAGTAAATTTATCACACATGCCAAAGAGATGTGTGGAATAAGAAAGAAAATAGGGAAGTCTATTGGGTGATACAGATGAATGCCCACTTACAATAGTATAACAAAACAACATGACAGGTGAAATGAGTTTTTGAACAGCTGAGCAGTATTATTCTCACTCTTATTAATGTTTTTTGAATTTTTTTGACAAAATTTTAGATGTTGAAAAATATCCATCAAGTAAAATACTGGGGGGTTTTGGTTTGTTTGTTTTTTGTTTTGTTTTGTTTAATTTTGTTTTGTTTTGTTTTTTGACTGCTGAGTATCTCCATTAGTCACTTACTTTTAAAGTTTATAAGGGTGGCCTTGGGGCCTTGGATTTCCTTTAACTTCTTTTACTTCAGCCCTAGGTAGAAGAAGAACTTTATCAGTTTACCATTTTGAATCTTCTTATGACCAAATACATAATAGCTAAGTACTGATAACTGTAATTCTTCAGTCAGTTCAGTCTCAGGCATTTTCATTACAAAATCCTCTCTCAAACTCTGAAACTGTTCTGCAATGTGAACTGGTACACGGTAAATGGGAATGATAGAGAGATTCACTTCAAAACCAGACTTTTCATAGCATTTTTATTTTAATTTTAAATCCCACTCCAACTGATGGATGGGTGAAGGAAAATCCCATTTCCACATGGCATCATTTTTGTTATATGAGTGCTCCCCTCAGCAGATACTGGTGGATTTTCCTTCTCTAAAGAGTTCAGGAATTCCTGAAACTGAGGATAGATCCTTGAGTTGCTTATCTCAGCAACAAGTTTGTCCTACATCTTCACTATACACAGCATTTCTCTAAATATGAGGAAATGTTTAATTTAGGAACTAAGTAATGTCATTCTTCTTTACTTGTCTTGAGCACATCTATGGTTATCCTTTATGAAGGATGGCTTCACTTTTGGAGTTAATCTCCCAGCAGTCCTCACAGCCTGTGTTTTGGCTTCACAAATCTGCTCTTTAGGATGTAAACTGGATTCATTTTTGAATGAGGCTAGACTGAAGAATGCCTTGAACATCATCTAATGTGTTTCAGCTGTTTAGAGTCATCTAGTCCACAGGAGCAGACTACAGCTAAACTGAAATAAAAATGTTCAAACATATAGTGTGGATGGGTTGTCCTCTGAAATGACTATTTCACTCTATGATATTGTGTCACATTATTTCTTAATATAGACAGAATCATATCTGATTAAAGTATGATACTGTCTAATTTCAATGGTCAAAACTCACAGATGGTGATATGATTATCATTAGTGTTAAAATAAATCAATAATTTGATTTAACATGAGAAAGGTTGAGGTTTTCATGACGTCCATTTTTACTATATCTAAATAAGTTCCATGTGGAATAAACCTCAAGCAGTGAATTCTCTACTAATTTCAAGGAATTCTCAGACATATCAGGTTATAGAAATATCTGTTTGTGGATTTTTTTTAATATGTGCTTTATAGAAATGTATCTCTCTATATTTAGATAGATGCACTTACTTATAAATAAATGCCCACTTAAGATTTGTTTTTCCCTTTGCCTGCATATGGAAGCAGGGCCAGCAGAACAGGTTGGTTGGTTGGATTTTTTATTTCTACTTGTATTTCTTGGTGGCTTTTCCTGAAATAAATTTTAGTAACCTAGATTATTTTTCACTCAGTTCCACAATCGACAAACTAAAGAAAGAATGTGAGAATTGTATTATTTTCTAGTCCGGATCAGAAAAATATTTTTCAGTTCCATAAAAGAAAAAGAAAGCATGTAGTTTCAAAACAGTTTATTACTATTCTGATGTAAAATCTAAATGACACTTTTGGAGAATGTATTTTTCTTTGTGAGAAGGTTATGATAGATATTCTCTCAGCCTACCCAATGCCCAGACAATAACCCACTGGCTAGAACATTTAACTTGGGAGTGGGAGTAACCAATCTGCTTGTTTATGACAGATTAGGTTCCCACAGATTCCATCCCACATAGCAGGCAAAATTCTTGTTCATCAAATTATAGCATCAGCCTCTTTTAAAATGTCAGATTCTTCTTTGGCATATCTTTCTTTCTCTATAAACAGCTAAATGGAATATAAATTCTACAGTATGGAGATTATGGTGGATTTTTAAGAATAGGGACCATATTCTAATACCTGTTCTGTCTGATTCAAAGCAGAAATTAGATTTTAGCCTTTGTATGTCCCTTGAGTATTTTGTAAATTTTCACACCTGAAAATGTCCTAGCCCTAAACAATGAATTGAAACATTACAATACAACTGTCTTTATTTTTATTGTCTCTTCCTGAAAGTTGATTACTGTAAAGCCACCCCTCCCCTTTGATGGGCCTCTGTGATATCTATCTGACTCATCTCACTGCTTATCAAAACGGAATCCGTGGCCATTATGCCTGCATTATTTTTTAATGTTGCAACAATGGTAAGGAAATGTATGTGAATATGCCAGTGCAATTCTCTCCACAAAATAAAGTAGATCTGAGTTAGTAAGGAAGACTGGAAGGTTTATGAAAATGAATAAGTGATTATTCTAAACTTTATTAACTGGTATGTATATCACAATGTTTTATGTACAGATGTGAATAAAACATATATATTTTAGTATGTTTCACTGTGTATGAAAAATATGGATAAATAGGATAATAGGATAAATAGGAAAATGCATAGGAAAGAACGATTATAAGAAACACTGAACAAAATGTCTTCAAAGCCAAAACATCTATATTTGAAAGGACTGTGAATCAATAAGAATGTGTTTCCACAAAATATTGTTATCACTAATCAGAACACAGAACAGAAATTCAAGGAAATATCTTACAAATGCGTAAATAAACACTGCTAAATAAATCAATAGCTAGTACATAATAAGATACTTAAATGCACTGAGGATATGGAGAACATATGGAATGAAGACAAATTGCTCAGTCCTATAATTGTCATTTCCAGTTTCAGCACAGTGATAATTGGCAGGAGAAAATTAAAAATTAACATGGAGTTATGATTATGGAAAATAAAACTAATATTAAAGAATACTGAAACTAAACATAATTCTTTCCAAAACACTAGTGTATATCTTTCTTATTGCTTGAAATGGCCTTGAGAGAGCTAGCTGAGGTGTGCTTCAAATATAGTTATACAATGAAAAACACAGCGATAAATTGCCACCAATTTGGGTTCAAAAAAAGCATAAGAGAAGATGTTTCTGAACTTAGTTAAATGGCAAGAGAAAAGAAGATGAAAGAAATAACTGGTATGTTGCTTAGACTTTTGTGTCCTTACAGTCACCAAGACCTATTTTCGGCCTATTTTAGCACTGGCTTTATGTGTGTATGAAAACCAGAAAACCAGTAGTATTTCCCTTCTTTGGGGAACTTTCTGTCTACAGAACTCAAAGTGCCACAGAGGACTAAAGCTGCAAAAAAATTATGCTCATTATGTGAGTTGTCTTGACCAATGTTTTCAGGAAAAAACTGGGGTGCTGGCCACATTATGAAAATGCAGTCCAGGATGTCAGTGATTGTTAATGCATATTTATTTTATAAGTATGTCTTCATCACACAATTTATGTTGCCTGCTATAAAGAGGACTGCAAATATAGCAATTATTTTCTTTTAAAAAACAACAAAGCCCAGCAGTGTGAGACCTGAGTTCTTCAAAACACAAGGACTTGCAGTAATTTCTTTAATATTTAATTCATGTAGGGAACAACTGCCTGTCTCTCTACTTAAAAATCTTTAATTTATCCTTTTTTTCCACTGACATGGTTTTAAAACAGAAAATGCCTCTTTATGAACGAAGTGTGCATGGGAAATTTTCAGAGACAAAAAATCATCATATCATTACCATCACTTTTATGCCCAGCTAGGAAAAATACATTGACATCTTCTTGGCTGCCCTCCTAGAATGGTCTTGTCATTTTCATTCTCTGCTTGCAGAGAAAAAAAAACCCCAAAATTAACATAAGCCTACAAGGCAGGGAGCCACACAACCATAACCCACTTTGAGCAGAGGGAGCTGGAGGAAAGCCCTGTGCTGGCACTCTGGCCTCTGGCTTGGCCCAAAGGTGGGGACCCTGAGTGCTGGACCTGATGCTCACTGCCCTGGGGGTGCTGCTCAGTCGTGTTTTCCCTCTGCCAGGATAAAAAGGCACCCACTGGAGTCTTCCGGCTTGGACATTGTCAAACCAGTACTTCATTTTAGTTTGACCAGGAGTAAAACTCTGGAAATTCCAGTCTGAAGGGGAGTCTATTGTTTAACTTGTCTTTCTTTGTTTGTTTGTTTCTTTATTTTCCCCTTCTTTGTTTGATTTTAATCTTCAGTTGGATTATGAGTATAGAGCTTTGTCTTTTTCTTTTTTTTTATTCTCTTCCTAATATATAGGAATCCTTAAATTTTCCAGAGTTTTGTTATTTTTTAAATTTTATTTTGTCGTGGAAATTTCTTATTTGTGTGGGTGTACACATAATGTTAACATATTAAAAGATATGAATGCATACAATATAAATAGAATATATATCTATTTATTTATAGAACTTGTGCATTGATGAAGGCTCTTATATCCATACATAACATCATGCAGTATTTACATGGCTCTTAAGGTTCAATGCTTAATCTGTCACAGTTAGTACAACTTTTGCTATTGATTTAACTGAGGGCAAATGTTGCCATGCCTGTTTTTCAAGCCCGCTAGCCTCGGCACAGGTAACAGTTTTCTTTCGGTGGGATCTTTTTCGCTCAAGGTGCTCCTGCATGGTGATTGGCTGGAGGATGAAAAGGGGAGACTCCGGAGACGCTGGGTCAATCGAGTTTATTGGAACCCCGGCGTGGGGTCCTCACCTTGAGTGTCAGCATGCTGAAGACGCCAGCTGACTCGTGGGTGAGACCTTATAACTGGGGGTGTTACAAAGAAAGGGAAACAATGAGGTTTTACAGGGACGTGGCTCATATCGTAAACAAACATACAAAACAACCATACAATGAACATTAGAAGGTGACAATCAGAATTTTGTCCAATCACTCGATGCTTCTCTCAGAATCTTCCAGAAGTGGGGAGAGACCCCAAAAATGATAGACAGCAACAGGAGGCAGTCTGTGAAGTGATGGACAGTTAACTGTCTTTGGGGGGAAAACTTAGGGAGGATACAGAACCAATTACAGAACTGTTACTGGGGAAAAAAACGGGATAAATCAAATGTGGGTAACAAAAAGAAGTACAGAGAACAAACCAATTTACAAAGAACATTAACTTATGAATTAAACTTAAAATTAAAAAATGCATTCCCACAGGCTAGGTTTAAGAATTTTTTACTAAACCTGAAGAAATAACGTTTTCATTTAATAAATAGAAACAAAATTTAGGGAGAGGGTACTTGTTTACATTTAACAGAAACAGAATACACCATACATTACTTGACACAATTCAAAATACAAAACTACGATGAGAAAATTTCCTTCTGAAAAAATATTGGCAATTCCAAATATTCTGGGTCATTTCACAACTTAGGGAGGTTTAGATCGGATATCAGGAAGAATTTCTTTGTGGAAAGGGCTTTTAAGCATTAATATGGGCTGCCCATGGAGGTGGTAAAGTTATCATTCTGGGAGGTGTTCAAGAAACAACTTGCTATGGCACTTAAGTGTCATGGTCTAGCTGACAAGATGGTGATTGGTCAGAGGTGGAATTCAATGGTCTGAGATGTCTTTTCGCACCTAAATGATTCTGTGATTAAGGATTAATTTCAATACTGGTATTAATTGTAACACTAAAAGCAAAGAAACAGAAGACACATTTCAAAATGCAAAATGAAATGTTTAAGTCTTGATAACATGAAACGTTTATTTAGAATCTGGGAAAATGGAAGAGTTTCAGATGAAAGTTTTTACAGAGTGCAGCATAATTTTCTCTAAACTGCCAGTAATAAAATTCAGATTGACTGGAGAGGAAAGTTAGATTCAAACTATGTCATTATGAAGACATGCTCATATTTAGCTGTTTACTGTATTAAATATTTTTGCTCTATAGAGAAAAAGGATAGCTGTCATAATTATTTTTAGCTCCATTTTTTGTATTGTTGATTTGGGCTTTTCATGTGGGCAGTTTATTTTGATTAGGAGTAATTTTATTCACATACATTATATGAGTAATTTCAGCATATTTTTATCTTGATAAGCTAGAAGTGCTTCCGTATTTTACATGGAGTGTTAACATCTGAGGATAGTGCCCCTTTGTATAGCTCAGCAGTGGTTAAGAAATATCTATCATCATCAAAGTAATAAAAATATATTTATTCTTACAAAATTCTGTCACTTTGGAAGTGATGGAACTGTTATTTCTACATTTAAGAAAATGTTGATTTTTTGTGCAACTAGTCTTTAATATTTAATTTATTCAGAGGTCTAAGATTAGATAGATTATAAAGCATTTTCAATAAGGTTTTATGGTATAACAAATAACCCTTTCATGCAGTAAAGTGATGGAAAAAAAGAAATATATTTTTCTGTCTTCCTTTGTTATATTAGCTTGTTGCTTAGTGTATTTAGAGACAAAGGAAGAAGTAGGGAAACTAAGTTGACACTACATATTGAACACAGTCTCAGCTCTTGGTTTCCAAACTACTTCTTCCATCTGTACTTCCATGTGTAGATGGAAGCCTGTGCTTCTAGACATTATGACATAATTTTACAGGATCATTATGGAAAATTGTATATTACTTGAAAATAGCTAAGTGCTTGCTTGACATAAGTAGCTAGAAATGTTAGGCAGCAAGTTGAACTCAGTTTGAACTATATGGCTATGTTTAAGTCGAAGAGGGATCATAGTGAAACACAGAGCTAACAATCTAATAATAGTTAGAATAGACTGAGCTGTAGTTTAAATATAGCTTAAAAACTAATAGCTAGAGCAAACAGCCCATAAACTGCAACAACCTTGTTATAACATGAACTACAGAACTGATGGAAAACCCCACTGAAAGCAACCTAAGAGAAGATGACCATCTGATGACCTCTTGGTAATGAAAGAGCAAACCAATGAAGAGTGAGAAGACCCATGATCCTAATACTTCTGTTGGTCCAGATAGTTGCATGAGGGATGGGGACTTTAGATTTTAAGAGTATAGTTGCCAAGGAATTTCTTTGTTCTGGGTCCCTCTTTTGAGGCATCTATCTTGAGCTACCAAGTAACATAACTGATCTGTGCCAGTAAAACTATCTGGTGGAGGTGAGAACCTATTGTCAAAAATCTCTATAACAATCATAATGGTGCATATGAACAACTATGGACATGCTGGGCATACTATGACAAGCTTGATTACCATTTTATCATATCCCACTGACATTCACAGTGAGGGCCAAGATGATACAGTGTCATGGCTAGAAGAGTACGTATGATTTACCACCTATAGGCATCCTCTTGGAGCAATAATAGTATTTGAAATTTACAACATTTCTCTAGCAATTTGATTAGACCATGTTAAAGTGTCAATTAATTACAAACAAATAATTTGATTTATTGCTGGTAGGTGACTCAGGTCCTACATTTTAGCACTGGCTGTAGACATTTAAACCATCAAAATATGGTGGCTGTCAAGCTACTTTCCAGCCTGCCCTGGATTCTCAGAAGTCCTTAGGACTGCTGTTACCATTGCTGAGTTGGATGTGAAACATAATGCAAAATCTTAGTTTTTAATATATATATTATACTTTTACTATTATCACTATAACACACTAAAAAAAAAGAAAAATTAAAGCAAAATTTTCATTATGCTGTCATTATTCATGCATTCCATAGACACACAGGCTGTAACAACCAGAAAGGAACAGGTAAATCTGAGTAATTGAGGCTTCTTCAAATAGAACAAAAGTCATTGAAGTACTTAGTCTTTTTGGTTTCATTAATATTTTGAAAATTTCAGAATTTGATCAGTGGATCCTGTGCAAGACCATAGTGAACAGTTTCTTTAGCATTTTTTGTTCAAAAAACCTTTTTTTCCTCAGGTATGTTGAGGTACTACAAATTCTTGGAGGCAATTTTGCTCAGACCAGTACTACATAGGAAGAAAAAATCAGCAAGCTGAACAGCCGAAATAAAGTCTAGCAAGCAAGCTTTATAATTTTCTTTAGAAAATAATATTTTTGCCTTTCAAAATTAGAAAGTATTCACCAAATCCATATTTTTCTTATTGAGAAATACTTTCTATGTGTGTATCCATGATCTATAAGGAAAACTTTTTTAACTGGAAAAAACCCAGAGGATCTTAATGGAATTCATTCTTTGGGAAATCACTTACATTTTCAACATCCAAAAAGTGCTACAAATGCAAATTAATAAGCTGTTTTCTTATTAAATATTACTAGTAGTATAAGGAAATAAATGAATGCTAACCTGTATAAATCATCAGGAGGAAATGTCCATCTTTATTAATAGTCTGACCAGGGATTAAAAGCAACACAAAAATAAATTTCAAAGTGACATATTCAGAACCAAAAACTAATTATTTTACTTGTATTAAAAAAAATCATAATTGTACTTCTGTATGATTTTAGAGTTTCCTTTCTTCCTCGAAGAAATCTCCCAAGAAGAAAGTATTTTCCCCTTCACCTAAAACAATCCCCTCCTGCTGATTAACATTGCAACATCAGAAAACAGAAGGCAGCTCTTCTAAACACAAGAAGTCAGAGCATAAAGTACTAAGCCTTAGTTGACAGGAAAAAGTGGAAATTTAAATCCAAGTTACAGTCCAAATTGTAGTTTAGAAGTGCTAGAAAACTCCACAGGACTCTCTGAAAGGTGTGTGTGTGTTGAATCACCAGATTGTATTTTCCCAAATCATAAACGAAATAAGGTATCATGTAAGAGGTTCTTATAAAGATTAGTAAATGCTGTTACTTGTTACTTAGTAGTGAGCTGTAAAGTTGCTGCATGTATAGCATTTAATTATACTTTCAGAATTATAGAATGGTTGAAGTTGGAAGGGGCTGCTGGATGGGGTCTGGTTCAATCCCCCTGCTCAAGCAGAGCTCTTGAGCATCTTCAAAGATGGGGGTTCCACAACATTCCTGGCCAACCTGTGCTACGCCCACAGTGCAAAAATATCTTCTGATGTTCAGATGTCAGATGTACTGTGTTCTACTTTGTGCCCGTTGCCTTTGATCCTGTCACTGGGAACCAGTGAACAAGCCTGGAAATCTTTTTCGCACCCTCTCTCCAAGTATTTCCACACATTGATGAGACCCTTTCTGGGCCTTTTTATTTTCAGGATGAATAGTCCCGGTTTTCTCAGAGGTTTCTCATAAGAGAGATGCTCCAGACTCCCAATAATCTTCATGGTTCTTCACAGACTGTCTCCTGTGTCTCTGTTTTACTGAGGATCCAGGCACACAACGTTTCAGGTTTGGCCTAATCAGTGCTAAGTAAAGGGGAGGGATCATGTCCCTTGCTGTGTTGACAATGTTCTTCTTGATGCAGTCAAGGGTACATTTAGCTGCCTTTGACAAAAGGGCATTTTGGTGGCTCATGTTCAGCTTTGTGCCCACCAGTGTCCCAAGGTCCTTCCAGCCTTTTCAGCTGTGCAACCTCCAAGCACGTACTGGTACCTGGGGTTGCTCCCCAGGTGCAGGATTTTGCAATTCCCTTTTTTGAACTTCATGATGTTCCAACAAACCCAATTCTGTATTTTTATGGTGTATATATTTTATTATACATTGACACAAAACCAAACCAACCAGCCAACCAACCAATCAAAATTTGATCCAGTCCTCTTATTTCAGGTTATTCAAAGAGTTAATGTATGTAGTTCCTTTTTCATGCAGCACATAGAAAGGATGAAGTGAAAATATGTTTAAAACATATTTTTGAATCTTTGAAATATAAATTTCCAAACTAGAATTTGTTATTGTTTCAAGATATTCACAGTGAATATCTTAACAGTGATATATTTAATCATAGAGATGTTAAGAAAACTATACAACTACAGGATAGGGGACTTAAAATGGATTGTGCATTAAAATGCCTCTATTGCAACTTCTGTCATACTTACTGCCACAGAAGAATTTTCAGTATATTATACTAAGGTTTGGGAAGGCTACCCCAATGATAAGTAAACAAACACACATGACCAAAAAGAAGAAAAAAATAGTACCATTGAATGCAATCTGATTCTTTGCTGGAGAAAAAGATCTTAAACTACTTATACGTGATAGTATATTAATAAATGCATGATGGTATATTTTATGGAAGTGATGAAGCCATAATCATATCCAGGTTCTTCCCAGCACCATGCAATTAATTTACTACTGGGGATGATATTGTGTAGTACAAGTCTTGTGTAAGAATTGTGCTTAAAGGGTAAGCAAAAGAGAAAAAGAAAAACTGTGCAAAATTTATTTTTGAAAGACTTTTGTCTTGGTTTGGGAAGACAGGTATCTGCTGGGGAAAGCTGGAGTTTCCCTTGAAATGGAGAATGTAAACCACTCCTCCTTCAAAATTATTATAATTTTGCAATTAAAGGCTTTTCAGGCAAAGATTTGGGAATAGGAGTAACAGTTCTTTATTAGAAATATTAAAAATACAAATGTAGTAGTACAGAAAACAAGCAAACAAAACAAACAAAATCCTAGAAACCCTGATAGAGTCAGAAATACCACCTGACATGCTGTTGGTCAGAATGCTGGAAACAGTCCAAAGTAAGCCCTCCTGGTGTGGCAGATGTGTTTCTATTGGAGTAGAGATGGTCCTGTAGAAAGAGTCCGGTAATGGCAAGATGTGTCCAGTCTTCCTCTGGGAATCCAGTGGAAAACCGGATTCCTGGTGTTCCCACATATCAGTTTTTATCTAGGCGGAGCATCTCCCAAAGGGATGATGTAATGTGTCATGTAATTGGTGAGCCTTAATGGCCCATTAACAGAAGATATCCCCTTGGAGGGAGGATGTGCTGTGGAAGAGATAAGGAACAATGTTCCACCTGATTTTAACACCTGGCCCATTATAAGAAGGCACCCGCCCCCTCCCCCCTGGAGTTACAAGAGATAAAGAAAACACCTCCCTAACCAGTTTCAACAAATGGAAAAACTTTTTTTTGGTTACATAACCCAAGACAACTTAGAAGATAACATTCTTTACCACTTTACAGGCCAAATAGAAAATTTAAGAAATCATAGCATGAATAAATCTGGATCAGGTATCCCAAAAAAACTTCTTAAAACTTTGCTATGAAATAAATTATATATCATATATTTGAGTAGTGTTAGTCAAAGAGACTTTTTTCTTTAATACAGCTAACATAAATCTAAACTTTTCAAACCCAGGTAAAATATTTGGCTTCTCTTGGGCTTCTCTTAAAAAATATATATATTGGGGTTCTCTGAAAAACATGGTGGCTGATAGCAATTTACTTCAGCAATTAAAGAACCTGTCAAAGACCTCACTTCCTGTAATGAAGGTTTGTAATTTTTTAATATGCTTCATTCTTCTTTGAGCCATTTTTACCACTGAAATAATTTATTCAGTTTTGAAAGATCCACTTATGTTCACAAACACACAGTTAAAAGACAGTTATCTTGAAGGCAGTGACATAGTTTGCAATTTGCAGTGAACGAAAGGATTGAGTTGAGGTATGGTTTGGAGATTCACAAACAGCACAAAAATTATACACATCCATGAGTGTGATCAACCATCCCTGGGTGGCAGTCATTCCACCCAGCTACAGTCATAGATTTTTGATCTATATAAAGGTCATGAAATATTCACATAAGAAGATGACTAAGACAAATACCTCAAAATCTGGTAATAAATTCTTGTTCCCAGATTTCCATCAAAATAGGAAATGATAAATATGAGGGGGAAAAAACATTTTGATAAATGAATTATGTTAATAGAAAACTGACTTAAGTAAATATATTCCAGCATAAAGTCAATCCCAATGAAATAACCCTTGACTTCTTAAGATGTTTGATCCTTTTTCTCTTCCATGAAGCTAAGGGTTTTTCCTTCTCTCAGACACATGATAAATACCTTTGAAATTTTGAAGTTTCTTCGGATTTTCAATTGATTTTTGGGGGTTTTTCTCCTGGATTTGTCTCTAGCAGAAGAAAAGAAATACTATGTTTCTTAAGTACAAAACTACGTTTTCATTTAATTAGTCTTCCAGTTGGATGCTTTAGATGCCTAATCATTTTACTAACATTTTACTTCACATCTGTGAAGATAAATTACATGTTTAGAAATCACGCTGCAGATGTGTTTATGTGAAAGCCATATCATTCTTTTTTTTTAAGACTCTTATTCACTGAGGCAAAGAGAAGATGAAAAATTCTGCAGTGCACTAGGTATGCCTTTATGAGAACTTATAGAAAATGTTATAGTTTTATCTAGTGTAGTGAGAAAATTAATTGATAATGAAAAAGTCAGCATTATGTTTACTGCACACAGCATATGATTTAACATAATATTGTTCTAAAATCTAAGCAAATTTTGTCAGAAAATGATACAAAAAATAACATTCTCTTAACCTGTAAGAAGAGTAAATGTATTCCCTTAAAAAATGGAAAATTCATTCTCTTCTTGTTCTATCCTTAAACATGTATTTTAAATTTTTCATTAATAACTTTTTTTAATACAAAGGTTGTATTCTTCTAAATTTCAGTTGCATGGGAGAGTTAAGCATATTTCCAGACACACATTTCCAGATGCAAAATTAAGACAAACATTAGGGAAGAAAACTGTTTCAATTCACAATCAATCTGTCACTGCTTACAAAATAGTTAGGCTGGGCTCACCAGTGCCTTTTTGGTCCACAAAAAATGTGAAATACTAAATACTCAGTTTAACTGCCTTTCCTTCAGAAATTAGAAATTTCTATTAGAATTAGAAACAACTATTTCGTTTCCCAGAATGATAAAAATTGGGAAAATAAAGCCATGACAAGCTCCCAGAGTTAAGAGTGTCAAATATAACACTGTTTGAAAAATACCAACACTATTTTTAGGAAATAAAATCCTAAAATGGAGAGAAAGAGTCAGAGATTAACAAAAAAGTTTTCCTTACTTGTGATGAATCCTGATTTGAAAACAAATCAGGAAATTGCTCTATTCTACTATGAAATTTACACAAGAATCATTGAAGAGTTTTGTGTGTCATTCCTAAGAAGAGGAGGAGCTGTAGATTGACAGTCCTAGGTGGAATGTTTATTTCCATCAGATCTTTCCCCCTCAGTGTTTCTGTAAATCCTTAAAACTTTAAACTTTTTTGGCTTGACTTTCATTGTCCATGAAGATTTAGATAAAGCAGCCTTGTTGGAATGACTATGTAACAGAACAGATATATATTTGGAGAGCTGTGATCTTCAGTTCAAATTTTCTAAATAATTGACTGCTTTTCCTTGTACAGCAATTTTGCCTCTTGAATGGTGACACTCTTTTTTTTAATATAATTTTACATAACAGCTGTTATACATCTCTGCCAAAATGCCCACCAACACACACTCGGATGTCAAATCAAGTCAGCCACAATTAAGGTTAGGAAACACCAACAGATAAACTGCAACCATATGTAATTTCTTATCATAATTTTATAAATTGCAACTTTTTACAACCCTGTAATTCACTGAATAATATAAAAATCTGCAATGACTGCACATATCATTACAGGATTTTCACATTTTAAATTCAAGATCTTTAAAATATATAAAGATATTTCTGTATGTCTTTAAAATGCCCCAAAATAGCATTTTATAAGTAATTTTTTTTCTGAGAAAATTCAATTAAAGTGCACAGAATAACAAGGAAGTAGAATAAGAATTACCATTCATATTATAAAATACTGAAAACAATTTGAAAGACTTGAATTCCAGAAAAGTTTTGTTTTTTACTCTGGAAATATATCAACGTGAAAAACTATATTGCTGTCTTGTGCTTCCATTGCTTGAGCTATGATCTTTTTGTCTACGACAGCAGGATAAAATTGATAAAAACCAGGTTTTCACCAGTTTTGATTTCATTTTGTGTTTTGGAATAGAAGAGATTTATTTTTACGTTCCCAGTGTGTATTTTATTTTTATGGATGCATCTGAGATATATGTTTAAAGTAATCAAACCTGCTTATGTATGGGTATTAAAAGTGGATTGAATTCTTCTGGCTAGTGAACTGATGTCAGGCTTGCATAAATGTCTCATTCCACAGGCTCGTGAGTGGGAAGTTAACTCTCAGCAATCCATCTGAGATCAAGCTCGATGAGCAAAGCCATCACTTGTTTACAAATGGTTTCACATGTGGGACATTCATTGATTGATTTGTCTTATTTCCTTCTCTTTATGTACTCTAAATTTTCAATCAGTCACTACTGAGTGTGAACAATTTTATCATGAAGATAAGACAGTACAACGTTAAACACTTGAGGTATTTAGAGTAATATTAATTATAAATAAAATACAAAACATTTTAACTTAAAAAATCTGAAGACAAGGAAAAACATTCTAGATACTCATGGTATATAAGACCTATTATTACATTGTTTCAAGAAAGAAGACATGGATTATTTTAAAAGACATATTTTTGTTCCAGTTTAAGTATATTGTTCTAGAATAAACAAAGCCTATTGAAGAAACAGTGTTCCATATTTTATTCAAAGGGCTCCCTTTTATGTTTTCTTATCAAATATAGGATTAAGATAACAGTTATCACTACTGGGGTTTGTTTATTTGGTTTAGGTTTGACAGGATTATTTTATCCAGAAGCCCTTCAGGACTTTGTGATTTACACTATGCTTTAATGTCACGAATGGAGGCCGAAGGTTACAGTTAGGACATTAATATTTACTAGGATATAATAAGATGGATAAAAACTGCTACTACCACTATTACTACTACCACCACCAGTTCTAGCAGTGCTAATACAAAACTGCCATACTTCACAGCCCAGAAAATGTGATTTCTGTCTTGGTAAGGGCAATCCTGTTGGCTGCCTGAGGGAAGGATGAGAGTGTGGTTGAAATATTATGAAAGTAAGGTCACATGGACTCCAGATGGAAAAAAGAAGAAATCATGACCCCAGCCAGGCCACTGCTCTTTTGGGGTGATGCCCGGGGTAGCTGAGGGCTCTACCTACTCTGCCCTCAACAACCTCCCAGGCTGGACCTCACCAGAGACAGCTCAAACTTCAGGGACCATGGCAGGCTGAGGCTCTTGTTGGCCAAAAGGATGGGCACCAGCAGCAGCACGTAGGTGTTTTTGTACAAAAATCCGAACTGCAAAGTTTATGAAGCGGTTCTGTTTTAATGTGTAATTTGGACTATTTGACTATTAAAATATTAATTGGGTTAGCCATAATTCCTTAGTTGGCTGTGTTTGGCACATTCATTTTTTGAAGGTAACAAGCTTTTAAGTTTTACAGTGATGTTCCTGGAGCTGCAGGTAAAGAAGGAGAAGAAGAAATCACTGACATACACAAAATGTTAAAGCAAGCTGAAACCTGATCAGGCCATAGCACATCCTGCAGGACCAATGCAGAATCAGAACTGCTGAACAAGAATCAGAACTGCTGAACTAAAGAAAAAACAAATTATTGTCCCCATCCCAAAGATTTTATTGTCTAAAAAAAGAAGAAATAACAGACAGATAAACAGACAAATGGGAGACAAACGGAAATGTTAAAACTGTCTCGTTCAACAGGGAAGTAAGTGGTCCCAGTGCACCATCCATCTACCTGTTGTCTACTCAGTTCCTTTTTGTTTTGGTTTGTCTTGTTCTCTGTATGGAGTGGGATCTGGGCCACACAAACATATATTTTGAAATGAGATATGAGAAAGTACTTAGAACAAGTCCTGGTTTAGTCCCAGGTGCTGTAGGGGACAAAACAACAGCATGGTTCTTTGAAAATTTAACAGGTGAATGGGGGAGACTGGCATCACTAAAGGACTGGGAGCACAAAGTGACATGTTAAAGGTCAGTGTGTCTAAACAGTATAAGTTTATGAGGGAAAGATAAGTGTTGAAGGACCTTGAGAGAGAAGAGAAGCTATTTGTTGAATGTGACAGAAAATGGTGAGTCAGGAATAAAATGAGGAAGGTGACATTATCAAAACAGGTATTAAGTTTACAGCAGAAGTCAGATTAAATAAAAAGAGGTTTAACTTGCATTTTTTAAGGGGTGGAATAAAGGATATAACAAAATCTTATCCTAATGATGCCCATTTATGTTAGTTTTATCAAAAATGTACTGTAAAGACTGCTTTTCTCTCTACTCTCACAGAGAGAAACAAATACCAGAGATGTTTATATATATATATATATATATATATACACAACCTAGATAGGAAACCTATATCTATAATAAGTATATATATTTTTAAACTTATATTTTTTTATATATGTATATACAACCAGGATAGGAAAATTGATACAGAGGTTCATTTGGAATAATTAGCTACAGTTTGGCTGACAGTGTTTTTACTTCCCCAAAATTAGGATAATAGAAGAGAAACATGCTTGAGAAAAAAGTATGGAATCTCTTGTACAAGAAAGGAGTATTATTGTGTTTATTGTTAAAGCTAGGTCACAGTATCAAGAACTGCAAATTCCCTTTCCTTAGTTCCTCCTCCATCATGTTGAACCAATGTACTCTGAAAACCAAACTCCATAGCTCAAATCAAAAGATTAAAAATTACATTAAATTATTTATACTTGTTTACTATATTATTCTGCTCCAAGTCATTGCCTGAAAATTACTCTTAATGGTATCAAGAATAGTCAATATTTTTGTCTGTAATTTTCCTTTATGTGGTACATTATTCTTTCTCACCAGTACCTAATACTTTCAGTTTTGCACGTAATATAAAAAGAATACTAAGATGCAAGGATGGCTTGACTATTCTTGATATCATTAAGAGTTTAAGAATTATTCCTTTTGCTCTTTTTTCTTAATAAATGTAAACCAAAGAATATTAAACCAGTGAACTGAAATCAGGTTTTTTTTAACTTAAATCACTGCAATGTGGATTAGACTACATCCTCATTAGTCCAGTTTACCAAATACTTTCACCTGTTGAATCATCATTTGGATCATTTCTTAAAAATCCTGTTCCAATTAAAAAATGAAAACCAAACAGGATTAGTTTTACTACTCACAACCCCACTGTTACTGAATTGTTTCATTGGACAGAATACTCTTTTCTACCATTACTTCGTGGTATAGCAAGACTAATTCCATCATGTAAATATTTAAAGGTGAGATTTGGGGATTTTCTCCCTAAGTATTACAATTCAATTACAAAATACACAGACACATTGGCCACACAACATCTATGTTGCCAGATACAATATTTTTATACAAATGTTTTATTTATTTCTCATTAATTTAATTGCTTTGTAGCTTTTGGGGATTTAGTTTTGTGTTTTCAAATCACCAGGTGATTTTTATATCTGCCTGGCAAAACAAGTCACTGAACTATTTTTTTTTTCATATCGATATCTTTTACATCTATATCTATTTAAATAGCCCTCTGTTTGAAAGAAAAATAGTTTTTTCTCATCTCTGTAGTGATTAGTAAATTCCCTTAAGCATTAGATGTTATTATTCGCATTTGATAACATTTATCAGTATAGAAAATATAATTTTGCACCAAATGAATGCTTATGCTTTCAAAAGCAACCCTTAAATTTGTATATCTGACATCACAGATCCTGCAGTATGATTTGAAAAGAAAAAATAAATTCTCACTGAATATTAAATATGGGCATTGCTCCAGGAATCTTACTGTTTCCTACATTTGTTCCCACATAAAGACCCATATGTCAACAGCTCAATCTGATTGCAGAGTCCTTCCTCTTCCTTACAGTTTTGAACTCTGATATACTTACAGCATAGCTATTTATTTTCAGGTTGAAAGGAAAATCATAATTGGAGTTTGTAAGATGGTGTCCACACATGGACAATAAAAATTGTGAAAGAATCTGGTTGGATGACCTTCGATTATTGCCAGGTGCCTCTAGCACTCTCCCATCAGTAGGACAGGAGGAGAAAATACAATGAAAAGCCAAAGGATCATGTTAAGAACAGGGACATTAGTTACCAATTACTATCACAGGCAAAACGGATTCAGCTTAGACAAATTGATCTAATTTATTGTAAAAATGAACACCCCAAACCTCTAAGAGTAAAGAGGCATTTAGACAAAATAACATACTTCAATGTTTGGTCAGCCGTGATTTGGTCAGGCAGTTGGTCAAGATGATCATTGTAGGTCCCTTCCAACTGAAATTATTCTATTCTCCTCTATTTTAATCTACTCTATTCTTTCTATTCTATAGAGTCCTTCATGAAGGACTGCTCCAGTATGGGTCCTTCATGAGGTCAAAGGTCCTGCCAAGACCATGCTCCAATGTGGCTTACTCACAGCCAGGTCTTTGAAAAGAGTTTTTTAAAAAAGACAGGGCAATTTTAATTATTTGAAGTTGGAACATTTCAGTTATGTGGAAGAGTTACTTCTGAACAATAGTAGGATACTAGAGAAAAGTGCTGCAGCTGGTCACTCACATTGTATGCTACAAGATCCATTATCTTCTGTTCTGAGCAAATTTAATTCTATACCTTAAAATCATTATATTATATACTTTCTGATGACAGGTAAGAATATGCTGTACCCTTTCCTCCAGTGTGTATAGGAGGGACTTTCTCTTTGTTCAGTGGCCAGTCATTTTCACAAAAATATCCCAAAACCCAAACACAAAACTGCTGTGGTTTCTCTCGTGGTGGGGGCTACTACTGGCTAGCAGTGAATCCCTCCAGACCACAGAAACATCTTGTGTGGGTTTGTCAGCTCAGCAGGCTTTGCGTGGGTCAGGCTTGGATGAAGGACACATGCTCTCTCTTGGGTTAATAAGGATGTTTATTCAGTGCAGGCTTGTGGAAGGGGTTTTGCCAGAACCCCTTCTCCACATGAGGGAAGCATGGAGAGAGAGTGGAGAGAGAGAGAGAGTGGGCGTGGTGTGTCCCCTTTTCACCAGGGCAGCCCTGGGTGGGGAAACACTGACCCAATGGGGAATGGAAGGGGGAGGGGTTACATCAGGAGGACCCACAGGGGTAGGAATGGTGGGGTGGAAGGAACATAGCAAATACAGATAAATAACAAATACAGTACAAATTCAAAACCTAAAATTCGCGTTGCTACACAAAACAACAAAACTCCACCAAAAAACCAAAACAAAACCGACACAACAACATCAAAAACCAAAACAACAATCCTCCTCCCCTCCATAACTTCTCCAAAAACTCAGAGAACGAGAGAATGAAATATCTATAAATGTTCTTTCACATTTAGTTGTAGACGATCATTTGATAAAAAAGTTATTTGGAAGATCATAAAGATACACTGATAGGTTGGACCACTGGGACTCAGCAATTAACATGGCAGCTTTTTATTTGCAGTTTTGGACTGTTCCAGTACCAAAAAGACATTGAAATATTGGAGAAATTTCAGCAGAAGTCATCAAGACAGTTGGAGGCTGTAGCACTTGTCCTGTGAGAAGAGGTTAATGGAGCAGGTCTTGCTCAGACTGGAAACGACACAGCTTTGGGGGGGAATTGTAAACTTGTCTGACAATGCAAGATAGTGCCAAACTCCCTCAGAGGTGTGTAGCAACTAGATAAGAAGAAAGAGCCACATATTGTGCCGGAAATTTATAGTATCTAAGTGGATTTTCTTCACTCTGACAGTGATCAGGCACTGAAACAGCTTGCTGTAGAGGCTCTGGAATCCCATTCTCAAACACTGAGCTGGACAAGACCTTGAACATTTTGTTCTGGGTTGGCACTGCTTCCAGGAATGCACAAATTCTGAAGGTCTCTCCTGTCTAAGTTACTTGGTTTGTAATATAATACTTTTGCCATCAGGAAATAGCTTAAAAAGAGCAGTTAAAAGTAATTTATTTTATTTTATTTTATTTTATTTTATTTTATTTTATTTTATTTTATTTTATTTTATTTTATTGATTTAGTTTTGCTATCTCCAACTCTGCATTATTTAACACCCACAGAAACACTTTCAAGTATCAGTGTTGTCACTACAGCTATGAAGATAGTTGTAACTCCTTTTGTAATTGTTATGGCAATTGTGGATTTATAGAACATCTAGAAAAGTACATTATCTCTGTTTCTATGTAGGAAGATATGTGGGCTAAAATGTAATGATATTTCTTTGAAAACTGAATCTAATTTATCAGAAAAAAGTAGAAGTTTTTCAGCACCTTTTTTTCAATCTGAGCTGCTTTTCTCCACCACTTAGTTCAACAGACATGCAATACAAAATGTTCAGGGGAAGAAGATCAAATCAGAGAGAACTTGACCTATATTCCTGAAGGAATTTTAACATCCCTAATCTTTTAAGTGCTCCTCATGCATAGACTATTCTTTCTTAAGTGACACTTGTTACAAAGATGAATTTAATGATTCAAATTTTCACTGCCATTTTTACATTTGAATTTTGAAAATTAATTTATGGCTATTCTGTAAAAAAATACCCAAATCACTATTATTAATATCATATGCTATATTTGTGCTCTCTAATAAGAGAAAAATGAAAAATACAAAAATTATGGATAATTTTGTTTTCTCTTAAGGAAAATGCTTTGGCACTTATTTTCTTCCTTTTTTTTTCCACTGTTGAAGATGTTTATTATTTTTTTTCCAGTGCATTGTAGTGTACATATAGTGAAAATTTTAGTGATTAAAAAAGTGAATATAATTTTTCTAATAAAATATAAATAAATATTTTATGGATGAAGTAGCTAAAGATCTAGCAGCTTTAATTCAAAGTCTAAAAAAATAATATAGCAATTGCACCTGAAATTATGGCTTGACCAAATAGAATATCCTGTTCCTTTACATCTTTCATTTTTTTTCTCATTTCTGAGAAACCCAGGATTTCTCAGGGTTTTTGTAAATGCTAGCATAGTTTTAGATCATAAACATTTTGATTTAAGAGTCAATGGTGTGATTCTTAGAATGGTCCTCTGCAGGGCCAAGATGTGGGGTTTGATGATCCTTGCAGATCCCTTCTTATTCAGGATATTCCATGATTATATGAATACCCTCAGTCTTCCTTTGTTGAGAAAAAGGAGAAATAAATCTGATCTCATTGGTCAGATGTAAACATGTACTTGAGAATGAAATTGATGAAAAATTGTATTATTTCTTTCTGCTGCTGTCTGTAAAGCGGTAGCTCAAATGTAAATATTTAAATAAGCCCATATATGACCAAATACTATACCTGAATAAAATTTTAAATTTCAAGGACTTTTGGTAGCAGATCTTTCTTAACGGATCAGAAATGAAAAGTTTATAAATCAACTCAGCCCAAATCACCCAAAAGCCTAAATCAAAACACTTCTTAATTTTGAACTTATTATAAAACCTACAGTTGAGGATTTTAGCTAATATTAACCAGAAAATTTCCAGAGCTTCATCTCTTTTCAAATATTCATGAATTCAAAATTTGTGTTTTAGATTGGGCTGAATAGCTCTTTATGTCCTGCTAATCATATGGAATTCTCCACTGATTAATGAGAGCTTAGATACCTAGGGTTTTTTTCTGTAGACGCCTTATTATGCAAAATGAATCCTAGCTGTGAGCCTTTACTTAGCAAATGACTTTGTGAAGGCATGAGTTCCATAAGTTCCTTATGCGCCACCATGTAGAGACGTGAGTTTCAGGTTTTTGAAATTGTATTTTGCGTTTGTTATAAGTCTGTACTTGGTATGTTCCTTCCACCCCCCCATTCCTACCCCTGTGGTTCCTCCTGATGTAATCCCTCCCCCTTCCATTCCCCATTGGGTCAGTGTTTCCCTGCCCAGCCCCCGAGCTGGGAAAAGGGGAGACACCATGCCCACTCTCTCTCTCTCTCTCTCTCTCTGTCTCTCTCCTCGCCCTCACCATGCTACCGCCATACTGAGAAGGGGTTCTGGCAAAACCCCTTTCACATGGCTGCACTGAATAAACATCCTTATTAACCCAAGAGGGAGCACGATTCCTTCTTCCAAGCCTGACCCACGCAGCAGCTGCTGAGCTGACGGACCCAGCACGAGATGTTTCTGTGGTCTGGAGGGATTCACTGCTAGCCGGTAGCAGCCCCCACCACGAGAGAAACCTCAACACCACCAGTGTAAAACTAAAAAAAACCAAAAAACAACAACAACAACAAGAAAAAAACAAACAAACAAAAAAAACCCAAAAAACCAAAATACAAAACCAAAAAAACTTGGAAAAATTTGTCATAGTTGAAAGAAGGAATTCAAAGAATCTTTTGCAATAGTTGTGCCTACACCTGCTTATTAGTTTTATCTAAGTTTTATCTAATCTCTATTATAAGGATAGATTAAGTTCTACTATATTTTTCTTTCTCTCTTTTTTGTCTATGGTTAGATAAACTTGTTAACTACAACATTTTCAGGTCTTCCATTATTTTTCTTCATCTAAATTTTTCTTTTTACCTTAGAATTTAGAAAAGAAATGCTTATCTATCTTAATATATATTCTAAAACTATATATATCTAGGTTTAGCTCTTTTTTCTCTTCAGCATTTGATACCAGCTTTAACCATGGCCAGGGAGCAGAATCTTTGGGTTGATGGCAATCTTGTTCACCTTAAACCTATACATCACTGTTAAATGAAAAAAAAATGAAAATCAAAAGAAGAAACAGCAATCTGAGCCTGAGTACACAGTAAATAAATTCATGTGAGTGGAATTCTTGCACTCCTGATTAATTCTATTTTTGCATGCTTGTAGGAGTTTCTAAGTCCTTAACTATCCCTAGAGCTGATATTGATTTTTCTGACACAATTTTCTAAATAATAGTTGTTTCTTTTTTATTTAACTCTCAGAATTTTTTTCTGTCATTTTCTTCCTTATGTTCCTCGTCTGTTTGCTTATTCAGATATATGCTCCCAGTTTTGATGTTTGGGTGTAAAACTCTTAATTGAGCCACTTTTTTGATTTGATAGCCTATCACCTCTTGTATGCTATCTGTTGGTGTTTTGGTGCGATGTCTAAAGAAAGGGTTTATGCACTAAAGCAAATTGGGAAAGAGTCTAATTTCTTAAACAAAAGGGAGACATAATCCATTAACAGGAAGGTTTTACTGAGCTGGGAGACTAATTGAAAGTTTCTATTAGGAAATGTGATGTGTCTATTGCAGCAGAGATAAAGTTAATACACAAATTCTTTACTTGTTTGTAAGAAAATATTTTAGTGCAACACCAGTCTATCTTTAATTTGCTTCTCTGCAATTCCCTTTCATTCAGAGACATGGATTTGATATTTTCTCTGTCACCTCTTGGTTTTGACCTACATACATTTTAAGGGAAGCTCTTAATAAAATGGACTAGGACATCTACTAAGGTAGCTATTGGAATAGTGCCCAGGAAAACTCATGACTGGCAATTCTGGGTGCTATAATAGTGGTAAGTTTTACTTCTGTAGAATACCTTCTCCCTGATACTCTGTTTGTTACGTGTTATTGCATTATCTGAGCCTGTTGAATTCTATTTCATTAAATCCTTTAGTAGAGACTGAATTTGCTGATGTGGCTAAACAAAATCTTCTGTTGACCAGTCCTCCCAAATATATTTTGTTTATTGGTCTTGGGACATTGTCTTTTTTTTTCCCTTTTTCTTTCTTTTTTTCTTCTTTTTTTTTTTTTTATTCCTCGGAGGTGTTAGAATTAAAAGGAAGAGGAGAAGGGAAGTGTCCTCTCTTTCACCTTATGGTGTGAAAATAGGGAAATTCCCTTCACGAAGGTCTTCATGTGTAAGCAGCCATTAAGCAGTTTTACTTTGAACAAATCCCTACATTTTCTCCAAAAATCTAACAGCAGCTAATAATAAAGTACTTTCTTCTACAGTTTGCATCACTTCATAAAATTGTCCTAGAGATTCTTCATTGTTGTATATCCTATCAAAGTCTGGGCCTCTCTTACACAGGATTTGTGCTAAGAGAAACTTGCCATAACTTGTATTAAGATAAACGTTTTGAACGGTACAAATGTCAAATAATATTCTAGGAATGATTCTGGAGAAAGGATGGGGATTTTGGTGATATCAGATACTGAACAGAGACTCCTCTGGTTTTCATGTACTCATTCATCCATAAATACATACACCTGTTTGTTTACAACTTATCTTCAGTTAATACCCAAGGACAAAGCAACAGGTAAGTTTATAATGGGAGATAGGGAGCTTTGCTCTCGTAGATTTTGTCTGGTATTCACACTTAGGCTTATTGAAAGAAAACCAAATGAAGTCCCTATTCAGAATAATGGAGAGGATTAACTCAGAATATTTATCTGTCAGTATTTCTGATTCTAGCTTTCAAAGTAATCATGGAACTGTCTTTACCATTAGGCATTTGAAAATATGTCTAATTCATTTGAAATGCTAATATGATTCAGTCTACTATTGCAAATGCAGTTTCAATAAAAGAAGCAATGGGGACAGACAAAGTGTAGAAAATACTGTAAGTAACTTTGAATATGATATGCTGAGATCTGATAATCTATTATCCAATCTCTTTTCTGCCACTGTTAGATACAATCTGGCAATACAGGTCCAAAACATCTTTCTTGTACTGTTAGTTTGTTGTGGGGTTTGGGGTTGGTTTCTTATTTATTTTTGGAAACACTTTTTTCACCCTGAGATTTATGGAACTACTAGTGATGGTTATGTTTGTGATTAAAATTTTGATATCCATATAGACAATGCTTTGAGGAATGTCATAAAACATTTTTTCTTGAAAAAAGCTATTCAGGTTAGTTACAAATTCAGTGTGTTTTAGATTAATTTCAACTCATCTCCTTTTTATTTACTATAATTAATTCTTTCAGCATGGTGAGAGCTAGGCATATCTTTTAAGTAATTTGATTATTCTATGCTTGAAACAGTCCTATTCCTTACTAGTACTTTTAAACTCCTTCTTGAACTTAGCATAGAGAGGTTAAATCCTTGCTTCATTAATATTTAAGGCAGACTAAATGGAAAGAAATGCTTGTGAAGTCCAGACATCTTTGTCACTGATATAATAGTACAGAGAGACAATTTTCTTCGTAAGAACAGGAAGATAGTTCTGTCTGTTCCATGTTGGATCATTTATCTCTGTTACACTGATGAATTCATTTTAGTGGCAATGCTTTGCCTGAATAATGAAAAGCTGGATAAGATAGCCTGATGGTCAAGATGGAATACTTAAATTTTCTCCAATTACAGGAAAGCTTATTTTTAAGATTCACTGTTCAGGAAATTCATCTCATTTTTCTTTCTGTTTCTTTCTTTTTCTCTATACATTCTATCTCTTTCACCATGATCCTAGAGAATCCATTATCATAACATTTATAGTCATGGGTTTACTATTTTGTTAAATAAGCTCTCCTCACCCTCATAAACTATTTTTACCTATGCTATCAGAAATTCTTGAAAAACTGGTATTTTGCTATAGCTTTGGTATACATTATTTCGTCAGTGCTATCAAGTTTATCAGTACACTACAGAGTAGAAATTGATGACCTTTTTTTTTCTCGAAGTTAATACTTCAGCAAAAGTACTAACCATTTGATTTAATGGGATGATAAATAGATTTATATAGTCAATGAGTGTTTAATTCTAGAAGACACAATTGGGTTATCTAATTTGACTTGCTGATTAACATAAACTGTATAATTGGATACTTTTAGGCCTGTATTAGACACATGATTTATGTATAACTGAAGAGTTTCCAAAGGACATCTATTCATAAATTAAAGGTGTCAAGAGATTGGCCATAACTTGAGTAAATGCTAAATTAGCAACTCAATTAAAAGCTTGCTTCTAAGTGATTTTGTCTGTCTTTTACTTTGTTATGTTTTTCTCTCATGGACTCAAGTGCCTTCCTCAGATTTGTCCCACTGTTATGGTATTGAGTGCTATGTTATTTTGTTATTTTCCATATATCAAATTATTTGAATTGCTAAAATTGAAGACATAGAATGAAACAGACAAGATAATGATATTAGGATAAAAATTCATGAATTATCACACCTCTCTATTTCCATTAATTTTCTGCTTTTGGGAAATTATCTTTATAGCAAAAAAACCCAAAAGTTTTGGTTTTCAATTTATAAATCCATTGTGTGCTTTCCAGTACTAATGGTTTACTTTGCAAGCCTTGTAGCATTTTTCTGTGTAGATTTACATAGTCTTAGCCTGATCAGTATTGACAGTAAGAGACCGTCTTTCCTGATCTGGTAGTTCTTGTCCCTTGAACTAAATTTTCCATAAAATTAAAATAATTCATCAATCTAAAGAAAAATCTATTAATGTGTATAAAGGGAACATCCATAACTGAAGGCTTTCAAATGAAAGAGAAAGCTATTTGCAGACAGAACAAGAAGATGGAAGGAAGGGTGATTTACAGATGTTTATATTCTTCCTATAGTGTTGAAACAATTGTGCTGCTACTGGCATTGAATTGTCCAAACTGAAAGATTTCACAAATCTTAGAACAAATTGCAGTTAGCAGGAACTGCCTAACTAAATGAAATCATCTGTAGAAAATCAGTGACAAAGTTGTTTTTGGAAACAAAGAAAAAATATATTCATTCAACCCAACCACCTTAAATTGCATGTACTTTGTATAGAATTATCACCATGCTTTCAGTTGTAAATTGAAGTATTTCTTCAAAATATTATAAAACTTCTTCTGAATTTATTTTAACAAACACATGGATATTATAAACTTCTGCTTACTTCAACCTTTTGATTTTTTCTTGTCTCTATATTAAAAAAATGTACTTCATTCATACAGAATGTGAGTTTTTAATAGAATGACATCCTGAAAAAAAGATGGACAGAAAAATGTATTAGAATTTGCACTTAGGAAACTAGAGCTAAACTATAGGTCTCACTCTAGGCTGTTGCAGAGTGTTCATGGGGTCAACAGGATGATTCAGATCCTCAGAAAGGCATGTGCTCTGGCACACATGACCCTAAAAGTAATTTTGTGCTGAATAATTTTGTTTTGTTGATAGCTGGTGTTCTCTCTCACTGCTGACACTTGTTGAGAAAGGAATTTGAACATACGATTGGCTGTAAGCAACCTGCTGAGCAACCTTTAACCTAATTGACTGAATAGTGACAGTTTGTGTTTGATAGGCTTTTTAGGGTATAGCAACCTCTAGGAAACTGATCAGAGGCAATTTAAATGATATATCAACAAAATTCCATGCTTTCCCTTTTAGGAAGATAAATGTGTTCTGGATTTTTGTGGAATATCATTGCACAAAAATGAAATTTTCTCTTGTGGAATGGTTGCATAAATTGCTTTGAAGAGTAATTTTTTTCTTAAGCAGTTAATAAAACATTCAGACAGACACCTAGAAAGCTGTCATTAAAGTTTCAGTGTAATTACACATAGATGTTCAAAATTCTCTTCTAGTTTCATCTTTCCTTCTCATCTCTAGATAAAATCCACTTATAGCCTGAGATTTTAAAGTAATATTCCTCTTCTAGTATTCCTCTTCTCCTTTAGCCTAATTTATTTAGATGAACCAGTTCTCCAGGAATTGTTTTTTTAACATAGCTTGTTTAAAAGCCTATTTCACGGCATAATGTAAAGTAATCTCTACCCTCTTTCTAGTGTGTAAAATATCCCTAAAATTGAAAAAATTGAAACTCATTAAGACCCCATATCTTCAGCTTCCTTCTGCTGTGTGTTATAACCACTGCCTTCATCTATGTCATCCTGGGAAGCCATCCCCTAACTGTCTTTCAAGACATCAGCATCAACCCCCGGACTGGGTTGCAGCCATTTGTCTAAGTGATGTAACCTCCCCCCATGAATTTTAAGTAATCTCCTTTCTTCCACCATTCCTTTTTCGGGCTGTAATCACAATCTCTAGTACAAGCTTATGTCTTTTTGGCACCACTAAGATCTACATGTAGAACTCTTAGCCTTCATATGAAAAGTTTTAATAAATATTACTTATTTCTATGATATATTTTCTTTAAAAGGAATTTGACTTAGTCTCACAAAAAGACAGAAAAAAAAAAAAGTACAACTAATAGCATTAAAGGAAATCGTGATTTTATCTTGCCCAGGCATATTTAATACATTTTTTATTTGCATATTTGAATTAGTGTTATACACAGAATAAGTGTTATTACTATCATTCAGGAGTTGGTTTTAGCAACAATTGGACTGAAAATGCTTTCAGACTCAGAGCTGAAACAAGTATATTCTCAAAATACTAAATTGCTTTCTTGTTTTCTTACAGAAAATTTCTGGTGGTTTAAGCAGTTTAGGGGAAAGTAAGATAGATGGTGGTAAGATATAAGTAAGATATATAATGGTGGTTATATACTCTTAGCTTTTAAAAAAATTCAAAATTTTGCTCACATATTAAAATGCATACAAACCCAATGATGTCTAAAACAAATCTTAGGAAAGTATCCAGAGTGTAACTCAGGCAAGGGCAAACTGGAGGTATAAAAGCAAAACTTGGATGTTTTGGATGCGAACAAGTGAACAACTTGTTCAGCTGCAAATCAATGTACATTGATTTTGATAAGGTTTGAGCGTGGCATAGCTCACACATAGCACTGTACCTGAATTGCTCATGCCTTCATGCTCATTGGTATAAAATCTACTGTACTGTTTGCTACAAGCTTAATTTTCCTATTCATGTACTGTACAGCAAAAAATCTTCTTATTCTGTTGCTCAGAGAGACTGATTTGAGTATAGGATATTATGGGTTTAAACCTCAAAATGCTTCTGTCTTCACCAGAAGGATACGGAGTGGGGTATTTTTCTTGCTGTTGCTGTGGGTTTTTTATCTGGGTGGGGTTTTTTTACTTCTTTCCAGTGGAACCATCATTCATCACTGACAGGCATTTTGCTTGTCAGTCTCAGCAAATTAAATACACTGTCTCTGTCTGCCAATGTGCATTTACAAAAGGTCAGTATGGAAAATGATACCAGTTCCTTAGATGTCCCTTCTAGGATTGTCATAATAAAAACTACTCTCAACTTATTGATATCTTATACTCAATAACCATATTTTAAAATAATTTTATTATATGCCTCATCAAGATTCTGCTTCATTTCTTACTGCATAATTTTGACAGAACTGCTTGGAAAATCAATGCCTCAGAGCTGTATTTGGATTTACTGCTGAATCCAATTACAGTGTATTATCATAAAAAGCATCAAAGTGAAATTTATTGATGGTGCTTGTTTAGTGAACATGCAACTGTTAACTCTAAATATAAATATTTTAATGGCGTAATTACTCACTGTAACAAAAGAGCAAAGAGAAATAAACTCTGTATTCTGGCACAACAATTTACTTTCAGATATAAACAAAGACTTTAGAAGCACTGTGTTATGCATAGGCCTAGTCTTACCTGACTACAATTACAGGCAGAAGTACAAGCTTTTAGAACATTATCTTGTTTAATTTTCTTATTTCTGTTATTGATGTCACCTAAATAATAGACATCAAGTATATGCTATTATTTATACCACTGGAAAGCTACTGGTTCATATTTATGGGTTCAAGAGCACTTGAAGCAATGTAATTTGCCTGTCCAATGTCCCACATGAGACTGATATGTTTCTACCTCAGACAGCCATCAATCTAATTGCTATTCCAAATTAAAAACTGGTATAAAAGGATCACTCATTTTGTTAGTGTAACATTAAGAAATTTGGCTAGTGAATATCTTTTAATCTACTTCAGAAGTGCCTCAGCAGTCTGTGCTAGGCTACCTTTGATTCTGTGGATCTTTGCAAAATGACAAATAATCATCTCTTCATAAGGTTACACAAAAAGAAATCTTGTATACTTTCCATGTCACCTTTAGAGGGAATGAAGAAACTTGACCATGTGGGCATTAGAACAACCTCAGACTTTAGACAACAGGAGCAAACAGGAAAAGGAAAACAACAAAAATCAAATACAAAATTTAAATCGCAAAGTAACGTTTCATCTCTTCTAGCATCTATATAGGTATTTCTTTGTAGGAGTCTAATAATTAGTGGGTTTTTTTTTTTAATTTCTCATAGAAAGAATGCCGGTATGTTATACCATACTTTCAAAGGAAAATTTAAAAGATAAGAATTTATATTTAAAAACACCACCATTTATTCTGATTTTTTATTGTTTATGCCTCTTTGTAAAAAAATTGATTTGCTCTGTCATCACATTAACAGAGTTTAACAAATCCTTTGATGACTAGATTGCTTCTTAATTCTAGTCAAATATATGTTCATTTCAAAGTTACAGTTTCTACATTTTTCACTTGTTAAGATATTTTTGACTTTGCTCAGCTGCTGTATTTATTACTTAGGGTCACTTTTCAAGATTCCTTGCAATTTTAGTTTCTTTAGATCAAGATGGGAAATAAATTTCTACTCCAAAATCCTTTTAAACTGGCTGAAAAATTTAAAATTATATATATACACCTATCTAAACCAATAAAATGAACAGTCAAAAGAGAAATCTTAAAGCAAAAACCAGAAACTCAGGATGTGATTACATACTCTTAAAAATAGGCATGAATTTGGATTAAATTGTTTCTAGCCCTGAAAGAAATTTTTTTTCTTAGGAGTCACTTTTTTACTACAAAAATGGAGAGTTCCCCAGAGTATTGAGGTAGAGCAACCATGTCATTCAATGTTTAGGGTTATAAATCTCCTGCTGAACAGTGCTGTCCATATATAAGAAATTTTTTTTCAGTTTAAAGCTTCCAGTTTAAAGGTCCAAATTTGCATAAAACTAGTAATTTTCCAAAGTTAATACAATTTACAATGTTTTTTTAATTATTTATACTAGCAATGTTGACCTATTTGTTAGCTACCAAGAATTCCTGAATTCAAACATAGCTTGCCCACTGTCTGCCTTTGGCTATTAAAGTACAAAACCAAACCTTTCCTTATGTGAAACAGCTTTAACTTGCTACATGTTGTTTCTCCTAGGGGAATGTATTGATCACGAAAAAAAAAGACAAATATTGAAAATCAGGAACCAAATAGCACTTCTAAATTAAAATAATATATAACTGCTGAGAATTTGAGCATGTGACTGAAATGGTAGTGATGTGAAAAATTTCTAAATGTCTCTAACACACATAACTGAACTCCTCAATTCTTTCTACTTTTTGTAGGAGTCTAAATCCCCATCCATAGCAAATAAACAGAACTTTTTTCTCAGCCATCTGCTGAGATTTAGCAAATAAAACAATGCCCACCAAGGAGTATTTGTTCCTTAAAACTGTACTACAAAACAATTGCGCATCGCAAACATTATTACTTCCTTTCCAATGTCACACCACAATAACCAGTCAATGCATATATCACAGATCAAAAACATTTATGTTCTCCTTAGTTCCCCAAAACATAATCATAAATCTCAGAATTCTCAGTATTTGCTGACATCAGCAAATATTAATCCTTAACGATACTTAGTGGTAGATCAGACCTGATAATTCACACAAATTCTGTTAAAAAGGACCGAAGTGAAAGAGGTGCAAAGTTACACAAGTGTGGCAGCTCAAATTTTGAATAATGGACACTGAAAACAATCACCACCTTTGCAAAACACTCTGCTTTCATTTTCACACCAATGAAAACAAAGGAAAGGAAGCTGCTTTAATTTTAAAGAACTAAGGTCCATGACTTATCTCTCTTTTTTCTCTCCAAAGTTCATCTATTTATAGAGGGTTCTAGTGATTAGAAAAAAAAAATATGCGTACAGTTGCAAACTGTGATAAGTACTATTAAAGTATTCCCATGTGGAAGAAAAGACAGAAAATGCAGCAGAAGGTTTCAAAGGCAAAATTTTGTAAGAATTAATCATTAAAGGAGAAATGAGATATCAAATGGGAAGTGCTGGATAACAATTAAAAATGTGGTATTAAATTAAATGTTATAAAATGTAGGAAGATGCATTTAGGGAATAATACAGCTTGGAGTGTTGTGCTCTTACGCAGGTGGTTCTTGGACAGTTTCAATACTCAGTACAATAAATGAGATAAGTCTTTGGGGCATAATATTTAACCTTACTAATTTTTAAGAAATATTTCAACGAGGTAGGAGTTATTTCTACAGACCTTTTCACTTCAAAGGTCAGCACATCTCTGAAAACCCACCTAACTATTCTACTAGAAATTTGTGAAGATGCCATATTTCTGTCCTAAGGAACATTATCATTTTGTAAAAGCTTAGAAAGACCTCAGCATAGAATGAGAAAGTTCAAATAACTCTAAGGCCCAGTTGTAACATGTCTGTGGAAAAGGAAAATGTGGGCCAATGTTCTATCACTGGAAATATAACTACAGAGAAAATTATAAAGTCATGTCAAGTTCAGCAAGATCTCATCTTCCAGAGGCTGATAGAAGACATAGCAATGGCAGATTTTTTATCATTTCAATTAAATACTTTTCTCACAATGTTTTCAAACTGAACATTTAATGGGAAAATTTCCAATTCATGCAGATTTTGCAATTGATGGAAAACCAGAAACAAGTTTAATAATATATTTTCTATACCAGTCTATTTGTATAAGAATTTCCTAGACTGGTCTAATTAAATTTTACGTGTTGATAAGATAAAAAATGGAGTTTTATTCCTTCATCACAAAACCCCAATGTATACTTCATAGTATACTACATATAGTCCACTAGACAGTAGTATATATATAGTATATACATTAAAAAATAATTTATTTTAAAGGTGCAGAGCTAAGATATTTCATCCTGTGATGTGTGTTAGAACTAAAGTCTGTGAACTGAGAGGTGTGGTGGTGTGACAGACAAATTGGCTCTGTACAGGCCACTTCAGGAATAGCAAAAATGCACCCATAATGATCATTGTGACTCTTCTGATGTGGAGAAAAATGTGTGTTAGTCAAACTGCATGTAATAGTACAGGGAAAAGGCAAAAAAAGATACTCACATTTTGCCCAATATTAGTGAAAGGACAGTGTCAGAAAGCTATTCATTCAGATACTTCTCATGAAGAACAATATTGAAATATTTGCAGAAATAATTGCTGTCTTGATTTACTGCACTGATCCTGAGGTTTGTGTATAACTACAGAAGGCATCTTTGAAAATGTATTCTTAAACATATTTATTTTTATACACAGCTTTTTTGAATTATAAAGTGTATGTTCTTAAACAAGAACAAAAAGATATCACTAGAAACCTGTAGTACAATTTTGTGTCACATTACATGTTAGAATGTGACTCTTAAAACCAATTTAATTATCTAGGAATCTTGTTTGAACTCTTTGCCTGTGCAGATCCAAAAGGTTCTTTGTTGCTCTTCCAATTTGCTCCTGGTTCTTTTTGACACACATATTATTAGGCAATATAGGTATGTATAAATAAATTAAGTGGTTTATGCTGCAGTATTTATGATACAGCAAAAAACTTCCTCAGCATCTAAGTCATAGTTTCAATTCTTTTTGATACTGCTATCTTGATATATGTTTGAGAAGCTTTAGAACAGAGATACATCAAATTGCTCAGGGTATGTGTTGCTAGGTCAAAGACCAAAGTTTTGAGCTAACAAAGTGTTATGATCAGTTCTTAACCCAAGGTCTGTTTATGTCTCAGCTGGTATGTGTTTAAACAGAGGAATTATGAGCAAGTTGCAAACTATTGCTGTTCTTGTCAGTACTGTAGAAAGGGTTGCCAAATATTTCAGTACACTCTTGCACAGTAATTGGTATTCAACTGTCATTCTTCAGCTAATGGGGCTGAATAAACTCTTGATGTCATTCAAATGACGAGCTTTGATGATGGAGACAGCTATATGGACAAAAAGTAATGTGGAATGAAACTGAAAAGAAAGGAAGCTGATGTAAGTAACAAAATTTTCAGCTAACCTTTCTTTGTTTGTAAAACTTTAATTTTCGATTCCAGCTAAGGGCCATATGAAGCTGATTTTCAGAGGACTCCTACCATTATTTTAAAGTTCCATAGATCCCATGGTTTTACACAACTTGTATAATCTTTCAACAGTTTTTTGAAGTGATATACATTATTGTATTTTAGGAATGTTTAGTGTTCCGACTGGAACACTCTGTGCTGCTTGCCCACTCTGCGCTCCTCCTCCTTCTCCTCCCCTGGCATAGGGCTGGAGAGAATGGGAGGCACAAAAGGTGAAGATCATGGATTGAGACAACAATTTATTGGAAACAGCAATGAAATGAGAAAACAAACAGTAATAGTAGCAATACTAATAATAGTGTATACAAGAAAAAAACAATTCACATGTGTGTGGTCACCCCCAACAATATCCCACTGAACCACCATGCTACGCCACCTGGAATAGACCCCTGCCCCTGTCCTCACAAAATTATGTGAGTTGGTATAGAATACCTTCTGGGTCATAGCCATGCCCCCTCCGGGTTACTGCAAGAATTAGCCCTGTCCTGGCCAGGACATACATGAATACTGGAAAGAATTAGCTAGCAGATATCCAGCGGTAAGTGGGAAGTAGAGGAATGGGAAGTACTACTTATGAGTGGGAAGCAGAAGCAAAACAAATCACTGAATCAACAGCTTAGGTTAGAATATTCCAGTTGTAAAATAAAGAGCTTTATACAAGTTTGCCAAGTCTGTCATGTTCCTCACTCTCAAGAAGCAGAAAGTTTTGAAACCCATCATCATGACTGTGACTCAAGTCCCAGATTCTGAGCAGGCCATACAGCTCTAATGGGATGAGATTGATTATGGGAACAGCATCCTTGAGTATTTTTATGCTGCACCTTCCTATTTCTTTCCTTAAATGAATGAAAAAGCCTGAAAACAGAGTATACACGCTGCAAGCTAGCTATGAAATATGTAGAAATGACTGAAGAGAAACAACAGGTATGCATGTTAAACCTTTTATCAGGTAAAGTATATTTTCTACTTAAATGTCAATTTTTCACATTACTTTTTGTTCTTTACAACTATGGCAGGTACATCAAAAGATGATAACCCTATGATAAAATCTATCTTTATTTATTAATTTACATTACACTAAGTCAAACACTTCTAAAATAGCTTAGATGTCTTGGATGCTTTACCTTCACGTTCATTGTTTAACATACATTGCCTGTATTTTAAAATACATTGATGGGTAGAGAAATATCTGAACTCTGAAAACTGTAAGGACACGTGTGGACAGACCTTCATGAATATGAAACTTTGTGCCTATCATGGTTTAACCCCCGCCATCGACTAGGCACTATGCAATCCCTTGATGACTCCCTCACTAAAGGGATGAGGCAGAGAATCAGGAGGGCAAAAAGTGAGAAAAACTCTGGGCTGAGACAAAGACAGCTTAATAAGGAAAGCAAAAGCCACACTTGCAAGCAAAGCAAGACAAGGAATTAGTTCACTGTCTCCCACCAACAGACAGGTGTTCAGCCTTCACCAGTAAAGCAGGGCTCCATCACACGTAACAGAGTCTGGGAAAGAAAAACACTTCCTTCTTCCTCCCACAGCTTTACATACTGAACAAGATACCATACAATGTGGAATTGGGGGTGAATAATATGCTGGTTTTAGCTGGGGCAGAGTTAATTTACTTCACAGTAGCTGCTATGGGCTGTGTTTTGGATTTGTGATGAAAAGAGGATTGACAATATAGAGATGCTTTTGTTATTGCTGAAGTGGGCTTACACAGAGACAAGGTCCTTTCTGCTTCTCCTACTGCCATGCTGGCAAGGAATCTGGAGGTGCACAAAGAGTTGGGAGGGAACACAGCCTTAACAACTGGCTCCAAGCAGCCAAAGAGATAGCCCATAACACAGTGTCATGCTTACTTTGTAAAACTGGGGGAAGCAGGAAAGGGAAGACATTTCGAATGAGGGCTTTGTCTTCCAAGCAAAGTGTGTGAGGAAGCCCTGTTTTTCTGGAGATGGCTGAATACCTGCCTGCCCATGGAAAGCAGTGAATGAATTCCTTGCTTTGTTTTGTTTGCATGCACAGTTTTGCTTTACCTATTAATATGTCTTTATCTCAACCCACCAGTTTTCTCATTTTTGCTCTTCCTATCCTGCTGATGGGGGAATGAGTGACCAGTTAGATGGCACTTATTTACCAAATGAGATTAAATCATGACAGTGCCTAAATAAAATACAGGATTTGTTCTACGTTTTCTTTGTATTACTATTTTATCCTTTATGTATACTGCCTGCATAGATGTCCTCTGAAAATGTACAAAGGCATGCACAACCACACAGGAACAGATGCCCTATGTATTAAATCACCACTGTCTAATTTTACAAGAGCTTACAAGCCAAAATAACAAAACTTGAAAGTAGAATGAAAAACATTAAGAGATATACATTTTTTTATTAGTCCAAATTCATATGTCCAGTAACTCAAATCTTCATGGCCACACTGAAAGTGAGATTCAAAACCTCACTTTTGAATCTTCTCTGCATATTTTGAATTCAAAAATTCAAAATATGCAGAAAAGTTGGAAGGGGAGCAGAACTGAACCTGAGATCATCACCAGAGCCTGGCCGTTTGTATTTTGATTCTTGTTTAATTGTTTCTTGAAATGTTACCTAGTTCCCCATAGCATTGCTCTCACTGATAAAGAATTAATGAAAAAAACATAATCTAAAACATAATAACAGGTTAATCCATTTTTTCTAGGGCTGCAGTCCAATAAATTATATTCTGATATAATCCTAATCTTGCAATGTATAATTTATTTGTGATATTCATGTAAAATCAAGTTCTTTACAAGATGAGGGCCACAAATTTTGAAACTACAATACCCTTATGATATAGGAAATAAGTTTTATTTTATTCTGTGCTTTGCACAATGAAACAAAACCATTTCCTAGAGAGAAAGAAATTATTTTTAAGTAAGTATCATCAAACTAATAATTCGTCTTTTCATATAATCTCAACAACCTTGCCTTTCTGAATTATGCTGATGGACAATTTTTACTGTGAACAAAAACACTTTACAAATATGTGTGGGGCAGCCTTGGATGTATGGACGGACTGGGGAATGAGACGCTGGAAAGGAGTGCCTTAGAAAGGGACCAGGGGAAACTGGTTTAAGGAAAGTTGAACATGAGTCAGCAGTGCCTTGACATCCAGGAAAGCCAACACTGTGCTGGGGGTCATCAGGCCCAGCATCACCAGCTGGGCAAGGGAGGGGATTGTCCCACTCTGGTCTGCTCTGGGGCAGCCTCACCTCCAGTGCTGGGGGCAGTTTTGGGTGCCAGAACAAGACAGATATTAAACCATTAGAGATCATCCAAAGGATGGCAACGAAGATGGTGAAGGGCCTTGAGGGGAAACTGTGTGGAGGTCAGTTGGTCCATTCAGCCTGGAGAAGTAGGGAGATATTGCAGTTACAATTTCCTTGTGAAGGGAAAGGGGAGGGGCAGACACTGATCTCTTCTCTCTGGTGACCAGTGTCAGGACCTGAGTGAATGGCCTGAAGTTGTGTCAGGGCAGATTTAGGTTGGATATCAGAAAAAGGGTCTTCAATCAGAAGTTGGTTGACATTGGAAGAGGCTCACAGGGCAGTGGTCACAGCACCAATGTGATAGAGTTTAAGAAGCATTTGGACAATACTCTCAGGCACATGATGTGACTCTTGGGCGTGGACTTGTGCAGGGCAAGGAGTTGGATTTGATGATGCTTGTGGGTCCCTTCCAATTCAGAATATTATGTGATATGCCATTTTAAAGACCAAGAGTTGCTTATAAACTAACACAAACAATAGATAATGAGGATCAAAAGGTTAAGCATTAATAAACTCACTCCTCATGGTAGGATGCATAATAAGTCTCTGTTGTTCACTCCCTCACCAAGATGAATAAGGGATGACTGCTGTTTCTTACGGAATTATACTGCTGCTTTTACTTTGCCAAGTTGCTATTTTTCAGTTCCCTGTTTTTTTTCCCTAGGACTTTTTACCCTTTCATATCAGTGTTTTCCCTTCCTAACTAGCCACTCTTCTCTCTGTCTGAAATTTTACCTTTCTTACCTTGAATGGCTTACAGCTTATGCACTTTCTGGTGGCTCCTTCCTACTGCTTAGCAGTTTCCTCAGAAATCTAAGCCAAGGTTGCACAGCTGTTCTCTATCAAAACCAGGCTTTGTATCACAGCCAAGAGAGTCCCTGGGAGGAGGGTTATATACAGGTTACACCGATGCTAGCTTATTTGACTGGGTCAGGGACCATCGCAAGGTACTGGAAGACAAAAAAACTGTGTCATTAAATTACTGCCACATTTAGCAGTTTGGTCGGGGACAACTAGTACTCTTCAGGTCATGCCTGGGCATGCTTTGAGGGATAGTATTGCACAGTAACTCTTAACACCACATAGTTTTGACATGGCTTCCCAGTAGTGGGGTGTGAGAGAACTTAACAATGCAAACTCCAACACTAAAGAGAAAATACAGTTATTCATAATTTATTTGCCAGCAGCGCTCCCAGGTGGCAAGGAGTGGCATTCTGGCCTGTATCAAGAATAATATGCCCAGCAGGAAGGCATTCTTCCCCTGTACTCAGCACTGGTGAAGCTGCACCTTGAGTACTGTGTCCAGTTCTAGCCCCTCAGTTTAGGAAGGATGTTGAGATTCTCCTACTGATTCTCCTGTTGAGATTCTCAGACACATCCAGAGAAGGGCAACAAGGCTGGTGAGGGGTCTAAAACACAAGGCCTATGAAGAGAAGAGCTGGGGTTTTTCAGCCTGGGGAAAAGGAGACTCAGGGGAGACCTTATCCCTCTCTACAACTGCCTGAACAGAGGATGTAGTCAGGTGGGAGTTGATGTCTTCCAGGCAGTCAGCAACAGGACAAGAGAACACAGTCTTAAGCTGCACCAGAGGAAGTTTGGGCTTGACATTAGAAAAACAATTCTTTACAGGAAGCATGGTTGGGCATTGAAATGGGCTATCCAGAGAAATGGTGGAGTCACTGCCCCTGGAGATGTTTAAAAACAGACTGGATGTGGCACTTAGTGCCATGGTTTAGTTGATAAGCTGGTACTAGGTCATAGGTTGGACTGGATGATCTCCAAGGTTATTTGCAACTTAATTGATTCTGTGGTTCTGTGATTAATGCAGACTTAGCCTATCATGTCACCAATCTGACATCAGCAACAATGTGAAAGAGGAAAGGGGCATATAAACTGAAATCAGAATTAATATATTATCCATGATGTCAACTACAGTGAATATATTTCTATTATAATGAGACACTTTCAGGAGATTTGGAGAGTGAGTATACTTGATTGTCCAAAACAACCAATCTCACTACAATTCAATAGCAAAATCCACAAAGTTGTGGAAAAAAAAAAAAAAGTTTGCCAAATGAGGACAAGTTTATTTTAAACCATGTACAAATTTTTTTTCCAAACAAATATGCATGAACAGGAATGCATGCACGCATGAAACAGAATATGTTTCAGTGAAGGTTGCTAACACATTCCTCCCAAAATATCTTCAAAGAATTAACATAATGAATGTGTAAATTGAAGCAGAAACATGTTACTTTTTTGCTGCCCTACAAGCTGAAAGCAGCTTGGCTGATTTGCTTTGAACTTTCAAAATATTCTTCTTTTGTAGTTTCAAACTAGGCAAAAGAATTTTCAGGACAGATAGTATAGCTTTAAACAATAACAGAGGTAAGGAAAAGTAGGCCAAAAAGTGGAATATTGGTTGAATCTTTAACTAGTCCCATTCTTTTAAGTTCTGCAGATTCATTCCATAGTCTGTAGAAACATGCAAAATTTAAGTTTTTATGTAGGTTTGCTAAGCATTGACACAAAGAAAAATTGAAATATTCCTTTTGATTTGCAATGTATTTTACACAGCTACTCTCTAGCCACCAGAATATTCTCCATTGTTAATGTTGAAAGAGTTGGAAGAAAAAGTCAAGAAAGTAAAGAAAAAAAAAGAAAAAACTTGGTTTTGTAACTATTCCACATTTACTCAAAGGAAAACCAGGTAATGTATATCACAGTACAGTTTACAGAGAAGGGAACAGAAGTAAATTAAAGCCAAAAAGTAGAAACTCCATATGCCACAGATTGTTGAACACCTGTTTTTCCCTAACACCCTGGAATCTATTAGGAGGGCAATGTTAGGCTCGTGGAAGGGGATCTCATGATGTTAAAACCACAAGCTATATTTCATAAAATATTTTTTTGTAAGACTAGAGCTAGCACATTATATTATGAGATAAAAGAGCAGAGAGGTTTAAATTTCACAGCTCTATAATGGCTGGTTGCTTATTATTGTTGTTGGTCTTATTGTTTTTATTGCTGTTTTATGCATTTTCCTATTTTGCTGCCAGGCTGTTTTTCCACTGGTTTCTTCATTGTGCTTTTGTACATAACAATCAATGATCTTGTTTCCTTATCTAGCCCTACAGGAGACCTATGTTCTCTCACTCCATCTGCCATCAGCCTCTCAGGTAATAAATGAGAGAGATAATAAGCACTCTGCCTGCCTCCCTCAGGTGCTCTGACTCACCCTCCTGGAAGTGCTTTTTGCTTGAGGGATCCTGGCTGCTAGTACTTTCCTCCTTTTTTCTCTCTCCTGCACCAATGAATAGCCAAAAGCAGACCATGGGACCATAACTGCTAGCCATCTGTTTTCTTTGCAAACTAGAAAAAGCATAAAAAAATTTGAAATAATTCACTCTCATTGTGAATTGATTTATTTAAAGTGCTAAACTCCATGAACAAAGAGCGAGAAGTAGGAGAGAATTAGAGAACAACAATAGTTATTGTTTAATACTGAAGTGTTCCAGCCATAAAAGAATCAGAAAGCAGAAAGAAAAATTAAGTAACTTGAGTCAATTCTCTATGAGTTTTGCAAACATGTGCTCTCTGATTACTGATATTTTAGCATTATTTTCCACACATATATGCATGCATCTTTTAAAAGGTACAAAAGGCGCTTATGAAAGGTACTAGAAGAGGATTTTTTTTTTTTGTCATGGACACTTCACATTCAGAGAGTTTTGCAATGTCATGAGCAATACAAAGACAATTAGAAGGTGATTATTTTGCTCACAGGGTGTCAATGGAATACACATTGGTGGCTAACCTTCATGAGGGACAATGTGTGCTTTTTGCTTAACACCTCAGCCTCATCTGAGCTATTAATTTAGCTTCATTAGTAGATAAAATTTGCTAAAGAGCCTCCTCTGCACTTAAAACCAATTTCAAAATATTAAAAAATTATCTGTCTGAAAAAAAAGTTGAAAGAACGGAACCAACAGTATAATTTCTAGGCCAAATTTAAAACTATGGTAGTATTTTGAATCAGATTTATTAATAGGTATTGTAGTGCAGTTTTGATTCTAATTTCATCCTTAATAGTTTGTTTTGTACCCCCCCATAGTATTGGTTTATTCCTAGTTGTCTGTTATACCCGAAGATCTGCCCCTCCTTCAAGAATGTTCTCCGTTACTCCCCTTACTCTGTTGTCAATCCTAGCTAGTACCTGCCCCTCAGCCTTGGAAATCCCCTAATATTCGAAGCCCCATTGGTTAGTTTGATCTGTTCCCCTCCCCTTGTGTTCCCCATTGGTTGTATATTGTCAATCCTGTCCTGCGATCTTCCCCCGTGCTTTCCCTATTGGTTAAGGATTGTACCTTCCCCCTGAGATCTCCCCTGCCTATAAGCTCTTTTCGTTCGTGTTCTCAGTCTTGCATCCCTGACCCTTCCTGGGAATAAACTTCTTTGTAAACCACATGGAAGACCTCTCCCTTGTTCTTGCTCCTGCCCTTGGTGCTTGACGTCCTGTGCCATAGAGCACAAGCCCTACAGCTGTACCCCAGACTGCGCTGCTTTCTGGGAACAGCCCACTCTTGACTTGGTGCTGGGAGCTGACTGGGGAAAAATCCAGCACCCCATCAAATAGGGAACTTAAAAGGAAATTTCAAGTTTATGTTCTAAAAAAAATGCAGTAGTTGTAGGCATGTTTTCTAAAATAAAAAAATATTCTCAAAAATGAAAGCTGAAAAAGCATGTGGAAGTGGCTGTTGAAACACAGAAGGAGAAGTAACTTCACCTTCAATACCATTCTGTAAACACTTTTATGCACAGAGAACAAAATCAAATTCTCCAAGGAAGACCTGAGGAATTTTTTGTTTTCAACAGAAATAGTCTCCATTCTAACATTTAGGACACTCCCACAAGTATATATGAGCAGGTATTTACAATGGTTTAAACTGATTTTTCAGTGTCTTGAAGTGTTTTAAAAGTAATTCAGAGAACAACCTTAGTCTTTCACCACTTCTGCCCCACATAGCTAACTTCACACTTGCCAGGAACCCAAAAAGCAGGTGGAAGCTGCAGTAGGAAAGAGTAGAAGGAGGTGAATTTTTTTTACTAGGAATTGTGACATGGGTGCTTGCCAGCTGATGAAAAAACTCTTTATTTAATGAAAGAAAAAAAGAAAAATATAATTTAAAACTCATTTTCACTTTACAATATTTTAAAGGAAGATAATTTCTCGTATAATTTATTGCTAGATCTACCCATGAAAAATTTCAGTGTTTTAATACTTTAAAATTTCAATGATATCTTGAAAGCAAATAAAGATGCAGAAATAGAATTCAGAAACTGTTAGTAATGTCTGCTTACTGTTGTTCAGTTTATACAGTCGAAACCTAATCTGAGAAAATGATGGAGAAGTTTGACAAATGTTATAAATAATTCAATATATACATTTATTAAAGGGGATTAATAAAATAGGACTTTGAAGGATTTACAGAATCCTAGTCAATCAAATTCTTTATCAATGCAGCAGTTCTAAATATGTAATTTTCTTTACTTTTTTGATGCTATACCAAGAAAGAAAAAGTTTGTCTAGTTGCTCATAGACTTTGAAGTCTTTCAGTTGTCTGCTATAGAAAAAAAAAAATAGCTTTAAATAATTATATTATTTTTTGATCATTATCTTTCTTTTCTGGCATTACTTCCAAAACACAGGAATAGTGTTTAAAAAAACTTGAAAAAAATTAAGAACTGTAAAGGTTTCACTATTATAGGATAAGTAAGAATTACAGAAAAAGCAAATTTAGTCAAAAGTGTTAAAAAGGCAGAAATCTCGCACAATCAGACAATGAGATGTGTTAGAATGTGAAATAGGCAGCGATTTCAAATAATGGAAATTCTATCTGTGATATCAGTAAACTAAATATTTTGGTCAAAACATTTTCAATGAAAAAATAAAGTTTCTGAGTAAAATTGTTAAAATATGATTTGAAATTATTGTGGCCATCATCAAGAAAACCCATCACTTCAAAATTTTCTTCAGTTTTAGCTAAGCACAACAAATATTTTTGTCAGCACTATCCCCCCTCCAACATTTTGCCGTGGTGAGCACATTGCATGTTTGGGCTTAAAAGTAAATTTGATGTTTATTTCAGCAAAGAATCTGGAATGTTTCTTCTTTCTTTCTTTTTTTCCCCCTCCCCAACCTAAAACTGTTATTTGTATTAGCCTTGTTTATTTACTATGAATAAATATTATCCCACTATCTCCAGATGCCCATATAGGAAAACCTGCTGCTCACAATGATAAAGTCACAAACAGGTGTCTGCAAAATTCTGAAAGATCCCTTGATTCTCAGCAGATCTCAGGCCAAAGAAAGCTCGTGATATGGTTGTGTTTTTCAAAAGAGTCTGCCCAGGTCGTTGAGATGCAGGACTAGGAGAGAGTGACTAACATCTACTTATGGAAGATTAGATCAGGTTATTGTTGGATGAACATTTAAGATGGTGTCCTGAGCTGCTTTATCAGCTAGCTTGCTCTTTCACCAGCATATAAGGAAGGTTTGGTGGGTCAGAACTTCAGGCTGAAGCGTGGTTGATGGCGTGGAAGAAAGAGTGGACTCTTCACATGGATTTCACCAGGCTTTATTCCACCCAGGGAGCTGCCCACGTGCAAGAGCAAGCTCTGGCTCTCTGTCCTCACCTTAAGTATCCCGGGGGCGTACACCGAGCAGGAGGAACCCAGAACCAATCCAGGAAGGAGGGGTGTGACCCAGAACAGGGATGCAATGAAGAAAGGTGGGAACCTGAGGACTGTGCCGAATCACCTAGCATCTTCACCAGAATCTTCCTAGTTTTTACAAGGTGATTGACAAGGTCCATTACCAGGGAAGGAACACAGGGGTTTGTGGATGGGAGTGCAGGAACGAACCATTATAAACAAATAACAAAAACATACAGAATTATTGGAAAACCCAAAATGTACACCACCACAAACATTAACCTCCAAAATTCTTCTTATTATTTCATTGGGACAAAAACATCCTGATTTGTACCTTTTGGCTGCCAGAGGAGCAACTGCCCAGTAAAAGCTAATTAATCAGAGTGTGAGAACCTCTTTGAGGTAATTCTGGTGACATGAGTGTTATGAGGAAAAAACCCAGAATTCTGTGTCTCTTATCAGCAGGAAAAAAGCTGAACTACCTTTTCCAATTTCTGGTGTCATTGATTATACAAGTTTAAAACAAGTATGTTCAAAAATGCCTTATAGTCTGGAGAAGAACCTACTGGTTTTGTTCATGGGTCATCACATGATTGTGTGATAATACTTGAAAGAAGAAGGATTTCATTTCCCATTCTTTTGAGGAAATAGTTAAGATATCTGGTTTTGTTAAAAATGACAAGAGGGATGTTTAAAACATACTACAGTGGAATGACCAGTTAAGCTGAACATGTTTTCTTGTTTTAATATAGTGGTCTGAAAATAAGCATTACTGCTATGTAACTAAATTGATTTTGTGACATTCCATACTTCAAAAGTTTAATTTCTCTTTATTCTTTTCTGCATTTTCCAAATTGCAAATAATGCTTTTGTGGCACTATAAAAGGTTTCTCAAACATTTGAAGTTTTTCAGTTTTGAATCATTTTTACCACCCAATGAATTTACCTCTGTGCACACATGTATACACACACATACAGCCCTCCACACACCTTTCAACATAGTGTTATAATAATAGAGGAGACAATAAACCAGAAAAAAAAAATTGCACAATTAGTATAATGATCTATATTGTTTGTGCAGCAACCAATATACTTCATACTAAAGACACAACCTTGAAGAAACTGCAGGTTGCAAAGAATATATCTGGGTGTTGAAATGAGGGAGTTTACCACTAATTTATCAAATATTTAATTTAGTCATAGATTAGCAAAATAAAAATGTCTAAGGTCATAAGAAATTATGAGGACATTCAGTCTGACCAGTATAAGTAGTTACATTTTTCTTCACTAATTTTATATCAAACCCAGCAATTTTTCTGAAATGTATATTTTATGAGTAGCTTGCTTGATTCTGAACTAATCAAGGTATTTTAAATATCTTCCTATTTTCATCGTTACCCTCAGTTTTCTTGTTTGCAAGTGTTTGAACTCAAGCAGTGCTGTTCCCATGCAGCTTCACGAAAACAATGTATATTTTTAGAATTTATCTATGTGTTTACATTTTTCTCCTCTGGGAGGAGGAATATGATTGATGCTGGTATTCACCATCCAGGTCAAAGAGGTGGCCATCTGAGCAGCCAATCTCTGGCCTTCTGTACAAATGTATATAATGGAGTCAGATTTTTAAAATAAACTAGAAGCTTTCTCTTGACCTGCTGGGCCTGCCTCGTCCTTTGTGTGTCTGAACTAGCAACACATCATTTTCATTTTTTTCATTTCTGCAGTTTAAGCCTTCAGCCATCTTGTTTCCTTCATTCTAGTAGAAATTATTCTTTTATTCTTTATTGCTTTCTCTGCTTATGAAATATTACATCAAAAGTCAGTGTCCTGATTAAAAATGTAGACCCATATGAGTAAAACAATATCAGAGCATGAATCTGACTTCAAGTGTCTGGAGAAAAAGGTGTCTGGAAAATTTTACGTTACCCATCCTGTTGTTATTAAAACACTGTCTGGAAGATGTTCAGCTGAGCACAACTAATATTGCCTGTTGCAATGTCTGAGTATAGTCCAAGAATTTAAGGCATCAACAGGGGGATCAGTTCTAGTGCTCAGTCTGTATGGAGCTACCTGGTTTCTGAAGGGACAGCGTAACTGTATGATTCATAACTTGCTGAGTAATATGGATTATCAATAACCCCCTTGAAACGCACTTCTGTGGGTGTGAAATCAGCTTGTAAAAATGATGAAGAGATATTATAATTGGGTTTAAAACAGCTGGGAAAGTGAATTTGAAATGTTTTTATCAAAATTAAAGAATCACATTTTTTCACCTTGGTTGCACTCAGCATATAATGAGAACTGTGTGGTTAATTTCTTTTCCATATGAAATGTGATTTACTAGGATATGTGTAAACTGTAGCACTTAAGTCTCACTGATGGCCCAGCAGGGCACCACTGTTTAGAAGCCAAGAAACAATATTAATAGTAAAGCATTCAGGAGAGAGAATGCTTTTGAATTAAGTAATATTGAATGAGCATATGAAGAAAAGGAGCTCCAGATGTAGTATACAGAAGAATTATACAGAAATCAAGATACCAAGTGTCAAAAAAAAAAAAATAGGCTTGACTGCATGAAAATAATTTCTGGCAAAGAATGAAAGGGAGTATTTTAAGCCACATAAATGCTAGCTCCAAACACAGGGCTAAATCTAAAAAGATTCCTACATCCACTCAATCTTGCTTTAAGCATCAGGATTAACTGTAGAAAATGAAAAACTGCAGTAATAGAACTTAATGAAAATTCAGGAGTACTCATCTCTCAGGGAGTCTTCCCTAGCTACACAGTGATGCTACACAAAAACACATGGGAAAGCTGAGACAGTGAAAAAGGACATAAAATTAAATTTAGTGTGTTTCAAAGACTGAAGGTTATGGCACAACTCAGAGGGGTTTTTTCCTGTATGAGGTTGATAACAGAAGCTTTTTCCATTCTGCTTCAGCTACCTTCTTTTTGTTAGCTAGAAGAAGTCCCTGAATTGTTGCCCCCAAAAAATTTCCATTGCAGAAGGAATGTCCTCAATTTCTAAGGTATTAGACATAAATCTCTGATGGGGGATAGGAAGATGGAAAGACTCTGTTCTGCTGTCACAAAACCAGAAACGATCTCTTTTATTTCTTTCTCAAACTGTGTAGGATATTTGAGATAAATATGTATATGAACGCTGTAGAGAAAGTTCCCATCTCTCTAGGAGTCTTCCCTAGCCACACAGTGACGGGAAAAACACACGGGAGAGCAGAGGCAGTGAAAATGGACATAAAATTCTCAAACTATGCAGGATACTGGGGATAAATATATATGTGAACACTGTAGAGAAAGTTCTCAGTAACTGAATCCTGTAAAGCCAGCCACCTGTGTGTGTGTTTTAATACAAACAAGTTGCTTGAAAGAGGGAAGCTCATCAGAATAATAAAATCATAGAAAATTATGAGTTGGAAGAGACCTTGAAGATCATCTAGTTTTAACCTCTGCCATGGACAGGGATGTCTTCCACTTAAATCAATATGAACAAAGTCCCATCCAACCTGACCTTGAGCATTACCAGGAATGGGGCATGCACAACTTCTCTGGGCAACCTGTTACAGTGCCTTACTATCCTCATCATAAAAAATTTCTTCCTCATATCTAATCTAAACCTATTCTCTTTCTGTTTAAAACCATTGCCCCTTGTCCTGCAGGCTTTAGTTAAACCTCTACCTTTCGAGTCTCCTTTAAACCTTGATACACCACACTAAGGTCTTCAATGAATGCTCCAGAAGTGGATTACACACCTGAGTGCTTAACACTGATTACTACCATGCAAAATAATTATTTTCACCATCTTGATATGACTTTTTCCTTGGTAATGACATTTTTTTTTAAATTTTGAGTTATTGTTAAGCAACTCTGCAAATCAAAATTCCTCCAGTATCCCAATAAATGTGCTTTAAGCATGACCCAAGAAACACATGAAGAATAAAATGAGGAAAAAAATGTGGTCACCGAAGGAAAAAGATGTCTTTGGTATTGACGATAATATTTTCACACACACCTTTACATTTTTTAATATAAATTTAATGGAAAATTTCAGACTTCATAAAAGGGAAAATTTTTATGCTTTAATATCAAGTCAAATTTTTTGCAAAGTCTAGTGAGAATTTCACTTCTTTAATGTCAAACGAGGAATGGGAGACAGAGTAAATGTGAAGAGTAAGGGCTTGCTAGGCTAAATGACCACATCTTGTCCAAAACTTTTAAATTTCCTTCTAAAATAGATTTTTTTGTTTATATAATTTCAGCAAAAACCATACTTGAAGACCTCCTAAAATTACAGCATAAGTGATATTTCCATGAGAACAGTTGCCAGGTTTAACAGTTAAAAGATACATGATGTAAACAGAGAAAAAATGTAGACCTCTACTACAAAAATTATTTTTCTTCTGTTTGAAGAAGAGTCTGTGAGGCCTTCAAATGTCCAGCTGTAAGTTTCCTCTTATTGAATATGTTAGCATGATTGACAATAAAGGAAATATATGTGTGGAACCTTTGAACAAAAAATAAACCAGAAAATACAATTTAATTCACTTTAAAAACATAAATATGTGCAAACATACAAACAAAACAAAACATATGTATGTTTTAAACATACATACAAACAAAAATGTACAAACATATGTATGTTTATATATATGCATACACTTATATATGTGTTAAAGAAAGTATCTTTCAGATATCTCTTCGACAATGTACCTCATCATCAGCTATTGGAATCTGGCAGATTTCCATTAAGATGTAAACATTTTTTGCTTAGTGTTCCACTAAACTCTAAAAATATGTTTATTATCTATCCAGATTGTATGCAGCTAACTCATTTGAAATAAACATGTATATATATGCATTACATGTAAATCTATATAAATAAAATCCAAAACAAAATGTGAAACCCCTCATAACTCTTAGATGTTTGGGATTTTTTAAATGCATACATTTTTTAAAAAGATTGATCTGCCTTTCACGTTTTTTTTTTAAATAAAGAAATCTCTAACGAATAAATAAGGACACATGCTGTTAAAAACTTTGTAGTTTCAGTTCTTTATAAATTGTTCTTATAAATGTTTAGAAAGAAAAATTATGACAGATTGCTGAACATTTTTTAGCATATTGTTTTCTTTTACAGATTTTTTTTTGTTAAAAATTAGGTCAATAGTCAATCTGTTAAGAATTTTACAGCATGTTTTGAAATATTAAATATTCTTTGGACTAATTTCTTGTAATTTCTCCTATTATTTTTTTTAAATATTTACAAAATTATTTCTATTTTCCTTAAGAAAAACAGCATTCAGTCTTGAGGCTTGATATGGTTAAGATACATAGAAGCAAAGTGACTTTGAACTTTATTACAGTGAATGGGAAGACCAGAATATGAACTATCACACTCAGCCTGAAGTTTCTATTTCCAGCTCTGTGAATTGCAATGATTTGAAAGTTATTATTGACTCATATTTTGGCCGAGCCCTTCCAGGACCATATTTTAAAGTATCTTCATAAATGCTTTAGATTATCAAGAGAGCCAGGAAATGAAATTTTTGATATTGTGAGAAAATAGGTGTAATACATGGAGTTTGCTGACAATGTTACATATCAAATTATATATCTGCACAATTTTTCTACATCCTTATAGCCATAAATGATCTCTCTGTAAAAATAGAAACTTAGTTCAATTTGCATATATAATTCATTTGTTATCCTATAATTTAAGACCAAACCCAGTGTCATTTATAGGAATACACTGTTATTTCATTGCCCCCCGAAAAGCTGAATGAATATTGTGCCTTGGTTTTTTTATGAAAATGATACAATTTCTTCTTAGCAAAATCTGCTCTTCGAAAGGAAAATGTAGTCCTAAAAAATGTAAAAAGTTCAGCTTCCTGACTTTTCCATATTAGCATTTTGTCCTCTGACTTGCATTTTTTATAGTAACTAATTAACAGGTGGATGTCTTCCAAAAACTAAAGTTTTAAAATGTTATTTTCTATTACTGGTGGATAACAAACATAAATGGAGCGTGGTCCTACTCCAAAAACTAGAGAGAGATATGCAGCACATACTTGGTTTTGTATGAGAGAATGACCTTGCTTAATGACCTCATTTGCTGCCTTTCACATATTGATTTTCTTTTCATGTGAGATCACAGACACCATTTCATGTACAGAAATATCAACCTTATTCTTCCTTGTAGTCAATGCTTCTTCCTTTCCACACTTCTTTTATACTTTGTGTACTCATCCATCTCCTTTCTGCCTCTTCCCTGTGGAATCTCAGTCATAAAAATGTGTATGTGAAGGAATAGGCAATAAGTAAAGTTCAAAAGATTTCTTGGGTATAAGTTTCAAATGGCCAGTAATGCTAGTCCTTAGAAAGCCAGTCTCCAGCCTTTTCTACTGGAAGGGCATGAGACCTGTGTTACAGGTAACTTGTCTGACTCTTGTCTGGATGTGGCATATTGTAGCAAACAGAAAACCAGTGTTGAAAGCACAATGGAAGATATTATAACTATTGAAAGGGCATATATATTGGCTCCTACAGAGTTCTTTACAACATCATTCATAAATATATATTATTGACAATTGGTGTCCCTGAGGGATTTGTGTAACAATGGAACAACTGTTATTTAATATCTTCATTAATGACGTATGTGAAGGGATCAAGTGCTCCCTCAGCAAATTTGCAATTACTCCAAGCTGAGTGGTGCATTTGGAACAACCAAAGGTTTGGTCTGGGATCTGGACAAACTCCAGAAGTGGGCCCATGGTAATCTCATGAGGTTTAACACTACCAAGTGCAAGGTGCTGCACTTGGATCAGAGAAACACTGGTATCAGTATAGGCTGGGGTATGAACAGATCAGCCCAAGAAGAACTTGAGGGTTCTGATGGATCAGAGGCTGGACATGACCTGGCAACGTGCCCTTGCACCCCAGAAAGCCAAACTTATCCTGCGCTGCATCCAAATCAGTGTGGCCATCAGGGCAAGGAAGGGGATTCTGCCCCTCTGCTCTGTTCTTGTGAGACCCCACCTTGAGAGCTGCATCCAGCTCTGGGGTCCCCAACGCATACACCCATGCATACTATCAAATCCAGAGGAGGGTCAGCAAAGTGGTTAAAGAGATGGAGTTTGTTACTTTTCCTATGAGGAAAGGCTGATAGAATGAAGTTTGTTAAGCTTGGAAGAGATGACTTTGGGTTCTAAATTGCAGCCTTTCAGTACTATAAGAAAACCTACAAAGAAGATGGAAAGGAACTTTTTGCAAGAGCATGTAGTGACAGGACAAGGGGGAATGGATTCAAACTGAAAGAGAATAGGTTTAGATTAGATATTAAAAAATTCTTTGCTATGAGGCTAGTGAGGTACTGGAACAGGTTGCCCAGAGAAGTTATGGATGTCCCACCCCTGAAAATGTTCAAGTCCAGGTTGGATGGAGGTCTGAGGAAGCTGATCTAGTGGGAGGTGTCCCTGCCCCTGTTGGGGGGTAGGAACTACATGATCTTTAAGGTCCCTTCCAACCCAAGCAATTTTATGACACAGTGATTCTAGTATTAGTTCCTATGGGGAATTTTTTAAAAGAAAAATCCTTCTTTGTAGTCAATATTACTCAAAATAAAGATGATATATTACTTTCAGCATAATGAAGTGATTCTTTTGGAGAATGCCAAGAGGTTTTGAATAATAACATTAATGGAGGAAGTTGATTCAATTTCCTTCTTATTAAATCAGACTACTAGTCTCAGACTGAAATCTTACAAGTACAATTTTCTGAAGCTATAAGAAATTCTCTGTATACATTAGCAAACTGCAAAATGGATATATTGCTATTCATTTGTTTTTGCAACTAATCCATCCTACCCCACTAGTTCTTTCCAAAAATAAAGAAAAACAGCTGTATGATGGTAAGGTTACAGAGAATTAAGGTGAGGGAAAATGGAAGGACCCAAAAAAGCAGTAAGGAGAACCTTGGCTCTGACCCTGTTCCTTCACTGACAGAGAAAAGTCCTGTAGGATTCCTCTGGGACACTCTAACAATCCAGAATGATTTCTTTCTTTATTCAGGCAGGTGCCTATGAGGAGAGTACTATCTCTACCTGGAAAACATATTTCAAATGGCCTGAAAATCAGTGTCTGGTAACATTTTCCTAATGATATAGGATCTTCTTTTTTTTTTTTTTTTTTTTTTTTTTTTAATGAAGCTTTTTGATTTTTTCCCTGTGGAACTGAAATGAATTTGAATATTTCTTTTGTATCAAGCATAGAAAACTGAAGGAACTGAAGTCAAAGTAAGAAGAAACTACTCACTGGGTATAAAATATTCTCAAGAAAGTATCTGTTAGAGTACTTGGCCAAGGCTAGATCAAGAAATGCATGTAAATTCTATCATGTTCACTAAAACCTATAAACAATGATAGAGGCTGCTTAGCAAGGAGCTAGTGGGCTATATGTTGTATTTAATAGGCTAAAATTTTTCCACTTAAAAATTACTGAATCTTTAAGAAAAGATATATAAGATATATGACCATATGCAGCAGGTCATATATCTCGCTATTCTATGGAGTTTTGTAAAGCTACTTCAGAGAAAGTCGTAAGGACCCCTTTTATGCACATCTAAATTCCTTGGAGCTAAAAAAACCCAACATCATAAGATAGAAAGATTCCTTCTGCCCTTCTTCCTGCCTGTTCTTTTTGGAGTGATATGTTAAGTAATGCTTCATTTTCCCAAAACATTCTGTCAATATGTTATTGAATTATAATAGAACTTATATTTCAAGCCTGAGTGCAAAAAACGTTTCAACAATTTTCTTATTTTATGGAAAGAAGAATTAAAATGGATGAATGGTGGACAGTTGATTATGGAATTACAAAAACCACTTTTACATAGACTAAGTTAGTTGAGACTATAAAGAATGACAGAAGATGAGCTAGTAAAATAGGGATATGGATGTTTGAGAATGCACACAACATTGCAGATTTGTTTTCATTTTTCTATTAGAAACAAAGATATTATGAAATACACCATGTGAATTGGAATCTATTGAGCAATTTACTTGAGGTTTTTAACTATATTTTCCTTCATGCAAATTTATTCCTAGATTTCAATCAACAATTTACATATCAGGACTTGAATTTCATTGAAGCATAGCCAATGGCAAAATTGCTTGTGTTGTTTTAATTTGTCAGTCTTTTCTTCTCTCATTGAATGCTACCATGTTTATGGAATTTTTACCTCCTATTCCTACATAGAGACATTCAATTCCTGCAATTGTGTCTGGATTTTTACAACTTTATTTTCTTTATCTTAATATTTCACTGTGGCAAATTGCATTGGGTTTTGTTGTTTGGGTTGGGTTTTTTTCTGCCTATCTCTGTCTTTCTAAATATTTTCATGAAGAATTGTTCAGCAATTTCAAATTACTAGTAGAAGAATTTTGTGTGTGTGTGGATGTTTCCTGGGGGGCTACTTTTTTCAAGCTTAACATTAAAATGTGGTTTTATGTTAAAAATTAGTTCTCTGTTAACCCTCGTAACACAAGATGATTTTTCCGCCCGCCCTGAGATTTTTCTTTTAAATTCTGTTGCTTTAATTTTTTTCTCTCTTTCAGATTCTCTAGTGGTCTTCCTTTTGTAACCACTCAGTTGGACCGACTTTTAGCTGATTTGTACTGCAATATATCTTTGTATTACTAGTCTCCCAGAATTTCTGTAATGAATCTTTCTCTAGTCCAATACTCAAGCATGCAACATAGAAACATAGTGACAAAGGGGGAAGAAAAGACTGAAGAACTTATTGTCCTCTTCGCATCAGTCTTTAGTAGTAAGAGTAGTTGTTCTCCAGGTGTTGATCGCACTGAGTTAGAAGAGAGGGACAGGGAGCAGAATTAAAGCCCCCATAATCCAAGGGAAAATGGTCAGTGACAGGCAGTTTGCTGAAGATACCAAGGTGGGTAGGAGCATTGATTTTCTAGAGGGCAGAAAGGCTCTGCAGAGGTTGGACTGATGGGGCCAAGGCCAACAAAATGAGGTTCAGCAAGGTCCAGTCCAGTACTTGGTCAAAACAGTGCCTTGCAGCTCTACAGGCTGGGGACAGAATGTCTAACAAGTTGCCTGGTGGAAAAGGAGCTGGGGGTGCTGGTCAACAGCCTGCTAAACATGAACCAGAGTGTTCCCACGTACCCAAGAAGGCCAATAGCATTCTGGCCTGTACCAAAAAAGTGTGGCCAGAAGGACTGGGGAAGTTTTTGTTCCTCTGTACTTGGCACTGGTAAGGCCACACCTTAAATCCTGCATTCAGTTCCAGGCCCCACAGTGCCAGGACATTGAGGTTCTGGAGTGTGTTCAGAGAAAGGTAACAAAGCTGGTGAAGGGTCTAGAGGGTGAGTTCTATGGGGAGTGGCTGAGGAAGCTGGGGTTGTTTACCCTGGAATCTCAGAGGCATCTCAGAGATGACCTTATCTCTCTCTCTCTCTCCAGATAACCTGAAAGGAGGTTGTAGTGAGCTGGGGTTCAGTCTCATCTCCCAAGTAACAAGCAACAGAACAAGAGGTAATGACATCAAGTTGTACCAGGGCTTTGAAGATTAGGAAAAATTTCTTCACTAAAGGCTTCCTGGGGAAGTGGTTAAGTCACCATTCCTGAAGGTATTTAAAAGACATGTAGACATGGCCTTTAGAAATGTGGTTTATTGGTGGACTTGACAGTACTGGGTTAATGGTTGAACTTCATGATCTTGAAGGTTTTTTCTATGAACTTTCTAGATAATAGAAATTTTCTAGAATCTATAATAGATTCTATGATTCTATAAGTCTGAACATTCATTAGCATGGTAGCTATGAATATTATTAGCCTAAAGTAAGTAATGGGAAAATGGTAAAATCTTCTAGCCTAATGGTATATGTTATAAAAAGTAACTAGAAAAAACAGGAGAAATATATTGACTTTTGCGTAAAGATTAAAAAAACTATTTTTAACAGGTAGATGATGACAAAGCAGGTCATGACATTCTACAAATATTTGAAGGCTGTTATGATGTATAGGGACTGATTATTTAATGGAATAGTGGAATAACTAATAAAAAATAAAAGAACATTTGTAGTTAATATCAAGGAACACTTGGCAGTAGGGAGATAGTGATGTCTTATGGAGACCTTTAAAGGTAGATTTTGCAGAGTTAGAAAATATCCAATAGGCAAATGCGGGTGGTTTCTCCTTGGGGGCTGCTTTACCGGCTAAGCAGTAAACCCCAGACCAACCAAGATAGCTTGTGGGTTCCTCAGATAGCTGGCTCAGTGTGGATAAGGCTTGGAAATGAAGAGTGGGCTTCTGCCGTGGGTTTTGAAGGTGTTTATTTGGTGCAGCTCCATGTCCAAAAAGCACGGCCTGGCCTGTCCTTCTCCTTTTTGTACCCAAGGACACAACCTGGCGCAACAGGAGAATTCGGGCCAATGGATGGAAAGGGTGGGAGATTCCAGAGGGGAACACTTAACAGAACAATTGAAGAGGGCAGGAGTTGGAACACCTGGTCGAATGGGAGATGATCTCCCCTCAAGTTACCAGGATGATTGACAAGGGGCTCCCCTCTGGGAGATACCATGTGGGTTTGGGAATGGGTGAAGGGACTTTGGAAGGGACGTGCCAACACAAAATAAAATACATATAAAACTTCAAAAGCATCAATCATGCATTGCAACAGGAAAAAATACAAATGGCCAGTCTACAAATCTTTTCTGTCTCTCTTTTGTAATCCCCTGCAATTTCTATTTGATTACTAGGGTAAGATCTGAAATATCCTTTCATAAGTCAATAGCTGAGATCACTATATGCCAATACTTGAAAATATTTGGTTAGACCTTAGAAGGTTCTGGTATTCTGTCTGATCCTAATGCATCTGTGTTGATTGAAACCTCATCATCCTTTCCTGCTTTTTCTGTGTATCTCAAAAGAATTCTGTAAGCTGTCAGCCAGATATGTGTATTACTAGGGATTTAAAAGATAAACAAGAGCTGAAGCAGTACAAATTCCAAAGGAATGCTCATGTGAATCAGTAATTGTTTAATTCTCATCTGGGTATTAAAACAATGTGTTTAGAAACACCAATACATGCGACACAGACAAATCTGGGTCTTTGGCCTATCTGAAGTGAAAAGCACTACTAAATAATTTTTGGTGATGTAATCATCTCTTACATATTTTATTCTGATTGTTTGTTGACATATCTCTTCTCTACTGGTTACACTGAGAAAGAGGTCCATTGCAACAATAAGAAGAGCCTTATACAGAGAAAAAGTATTTTCTCAGATAAAAACTGCAACTTAGAGAAGAAATGGAAAATTGAAAGGGACGTAGTAGATCTTCTCCAATGTTGCAGTAGCCCTCTTGTTAGAGCGCAGAAGTGAGCCAAGACACAGACTTCTTGTTTATCACAGCATGAAAAGGGTCCCGGTTTATTCGTCTTCACAGCTCAGCCATCCTGACTCCAACCGTTCACTGACTCTGGCTGCAGCAAGCTCCTACTGTAGGCTTCCCTTGCAGCCTCTGACTGCTGGTTATTTCCTAATGAACCTCAGGTTATTTCCTGAGTCTGCATGTATTAGTTTGCAGACTCTGACTGCAGGCTTTTACCCAGCTAGACTGTGACTGGTTCCAACAACAGGCTCTAACTGCAGAGCCAGACTGACCTCACAGCAGTGATTCTCTGGGCTAAGACAGATAGAGATAGTGCTAAAGGCAATCCTGCCTCTGATACATTGGAGCTGTGTTAATTACCAAAGAGTGGGAACAGCCTTGCCCTCACAGCTGGGTGTGATAAAAGAGTGAGCTAGTTGGTAGAGAGTTAGTTGGAGTCTGCTGGCCGTGCTGTGAGGAGGAAGGGACAGGTGATCTTGTGTGGGACAGATAAGGTAACAGCCACGGTATGAGGAGAGACAGGGTTAGGTGGCTGTGCCAGGGACAGGAAGCAGTGAGCTGGAACTGCAGAAGGAAGAGAGAAAGAGCCAGAGCTGTGTGGAGCTGCCCATAGGATTGCTAGATAGAAAAGGTATGAAAGACTTCTTGATAACATGGTGCTGATACTTGAAGCCCCTGAGAGGTTTTTAAAGAAGCATTCTGAGTGCAGCATCCGTCTCGACTATAACAATTCTTTCTCCCCAGGATCCTTCCTTCTCCATGATCCTCCTCACCAGCTCACCCATTCCCTTTTACCACACTTATCTTTGTTGGATATAGCTGTGACTCATCAAGAGTGAGGCTGTATTGGGTAATTAACAGAGCTGTTACTTATCAGGGGCAAGGTCACCTGTATTCCCTTCTCCTGCATCCAATATCAGAAAACCATGATATACAAGAACAAGAACTTTTTTCTAAATTGGAGAAAATGTAGGTTTGTTGCATTGTGGTAATTTCTAATTCAGTTGTTAGCTTCCTCTATATAAAAAAAATTACTGCTCTAAACAATGTTTTCTAATAAATTCTTTCTCTATAGCTTCTAAAAGTCTGATTTCTTCAACTTAAATCTAGTTCATGCTATTTTAATTTTTTGTTCACTAGAGTTCTGTTTTCTTTGTTTGAGTTTTGTTTGTTTTGTTAAAAAAGCCCATAGCATTTTAAATATATGTTTTGTTTACATTTCTCCATAAATAAAGCTGGTTAGTTTATGTTTTATTCTTTTTCAGTCCTCATAATTTTTTGGATTGGTTGTTTGTTTGTACTATATTCTTTTACTATGGGTATATCTAAGAGACCAGAGAATGAAATAGGTTTTCCTTAAGATGCACTTTCAAAAATTATCCTTACCCTTCCTCAAGAAGTTCACTATATTTTTGGGCAACTTCCGACAATGTTTTCTTCTGTTAGCCAATCTTAAACTAGTGAAGTTCCAATGCATTTTAATGACGGTGCTAAAAGTCATCCAAGAGGTTATAAAATCTCCGGACATAGAAATGGTGAAAACTTGCCTGGATAAGCATCTGAGCAACCTAATATATCATTGAAGTCAGCATTCCTTGAGCATGAAGTTGTACCAGGTGAACTTCAGAGATGCCTTCCAATATTTTATATTATATATTTTGTAAAATCAGCTATCAGGAGGCTACAGACAATTGTTCTCACATCAAAACTCAAGCAAGTGTTTTTGGGGCCCAGACAGTGTCAAAGCTCAGAGACAAGGCCAGGGTGCTGGGTTCTGAAGGCGGAGAGCAACCAGACAGGTTCTGGTGTGTGTAGAAAGTGGTGGCTTATCAACCTGGAGAGTGTAGTTCCGAGGTGTCTTTAAATAGTAAGTGATGAACATCTGGGTCATTGCATGTATACAAGGTTGAGGATTGGCCCTCCAACTTTTCCAAAGCAATAGAAAAAAAGATTAATTATGATCTTTGTTGTGTGAGAGCTCAGATCAGAAGGTTTAGTATATATTGAAACTGTGGCCAGTATTTATCAGTTCTGTATGCAAATTTAGATAGTTAGAAAACTGCATCCATTGTGGGAAACCTGCTAAGATGAAATTGGAAATGATCCATGTGCCATTTGGAAGGGTCTTTGTGTGTAGTATAAATTCGAGGATACAACTGTTATCACCATTGTTTCAGTTTTTGGGTCAAGTGTTTATGAGTGTCCAAGCTTATTCATTGTTCTTATATGAGTTTAAAGCAAGCAGGTTTGGTTTGTTTGGTTTTTTTTTTTAATTAAATATTACAAGAATGCTAGAAGAATGAGAATATTTTTATCTCAGAAATTTGAATTTCTTGTGATTTGGACTCCCACATTCAGATTTCTTTATTTATTTTTTTTTTTAATACTTAAAAATTAGATCCAAACTAAAGGAGGCTATGGTACATCCCAATTTGCCAATTTGTTTTGTTACTAATGCATCTGGAAAATACTTTTATTAATAAAAATCCAAGATAAATTGTTTCTATCACATGCAACAAACTGTCAAACTTCTCTGTCCCGCAACGAATGCAGAATCATGAAGAAAGACATTAGCACAAGAATTCAGGATGATACTAGGTTAACTTTCCTTATTCTTTAACTGAAGGCATGGATATTTAGCCAAACACAAAATCATATCCATTTAACTATGTTATGTCTTGTTCTATGTGAGTTCTGCTTTAGCTGATTTATATTCCTTGTGATCTATGGCATGTTTTGGAAACAGCAATAGGAGTAAAGAATACTAAATACCCTGTTTTGTAGGGTAAAATACCTGCAATGTGGAAGGTCTGACTGACATTAATAGTGACTAAATGCTGTTTCTACTGCATTAAGCAATTACCAATGAAAAAATAAGCCTCTCACTGCTTCTAATTGGGAATTCACCCTGGACCTGATAACTAATGTTTTCCAAAGGTCTTCCAGAGAACATAATCCTTGACAAAGCTTCTTCCACTCACCCCAAACCCTCTACCCCCTTATTACAGTAAAATTTTCTGAAGGACAAATGTCAGCTGTTGCAGTGCATGTCATAGGAGTAGAAAGTAAATCAGAAAGTTTCTGGTAAAAGCTACTTTGGAAATGGTTTCCTTGTACATGTTTGATTTGAAGAATTCATTCCTTCATGTTGTTGAAAACTGTTAAGAAAACCATGTAAAAAGAGTTTGGGGAAAAGAGGAGGACAGTAGTAATGAGAATATTTTCTAGCTGTCATGCAGAAAGATATACTGAACTATATAAAGATTAGTAAACATTCTCACTATTGATGTTTCTATTGCTCATTTAAAATTGCTTACAGAATCCTACAAGCTTTCCATTTGCTTTTTCTGTGTTCTCAATACCTATGTGAAGATTACAAATCTTTAAAATATATGCAAATTTTATTAGATATATTATGAAGAAAAAAGCATTGAATACTCTCGATGCAGTCTTTTGTGAGAACATACAATCATCCCTGGATGTTCCTTTTAATGAAAACAGAAGGCAAGCAAAATATTTTTGCAATCTGATTCTTTTTCGTTTCATGCCTTTCAAGAACTCACAAATCTGTCTCATTAGTTTGTGCCTTGGTTTCCACCTTTGATCTTAATGCAATTTTTAAATGAAGATAAACTTTACACATAACAGTTTTGAAGCAACAAATTCTGTGTAAATACAATTTATGCAAAGTTTTTATTAGGAATTCAGGGCTAAGTTGGTCTTCCATTAAATTATATGGGGGTAATGTCAGTGAAGTTAACAAGAATTAGATCAGGTTGCCTGCAACTCACTGCAGGCAACCCTCTGACCGTTTAGTAGAAGATATATCATGAACTTCAAGACCTTGAGGTTCTAAGGATTGGTATTAACTTTCCATTTTAATTACAGTATTTTTTATTTGCCATATTCTTTGATCTGATACAAATTGCAAAGTCTAAATATTTGAAACTACTCAATCAGCTCTGCTAGATAACTGATGGATCTTCTTGTTATTAAGATCTACATTGTTTTATTTTCATAAATTAATTCATTTCAGCTATTAATCCATCTTGAGTTAAATTTCTTATGTGCTGTCCTGAGCACAGACTTCAGTGACCATTCTGCAACCTTTTGATATTCAAACCTATTCATTCATAACCTTAGTTTTTCTTGTTTAAGTCTTCTCCTTCATTGTATAATGAAGTCAGCTATTGACTCTACACAGAGACAAAGACAATTTATTTGCTGAGGTTAGTGTTATTAAATGCAATAACACATTTTATTCTGAGAAGCAGTCAGCTCATACTTAGTGTTCCATGATGTCATATGAAGATCTTTTAATGACAATTCCAAACAAGACTCTTCTTAGAAGTGTATGCTGACATTTGGCTTGTATCCCAGGAAACCAAAAGTCAGAGTACTGATAGGGGAAATATAGAGCTGGATACATCAAATGCTTTTATGTTTGTGTTCCCATTGTGAACCATTGTTTGTTTTATCTTAACACAAACATAGTGTTCGTTGAAAGGAGATTGGTCATTTACTTGCCAGCATGTCCTGAAACAGAAAAAAAAATCTATTTTATTTTCTTAGGCTAAGGCTTAGGGTACTTAACAGTTATCTTTGCCAAATATAAAAAGATGCAAATATAAAGTACTTTAATTTTTTTAACTACTATTAATATTTGAGGAAAATAGCAACACTCAAACGTGCATCAGTAATAGTTTCTTGCCAGAGTTACCCAAGAACCACTGAAATGCCTAACTTAAACGGGCTGTTTTGGGGCAAAAATCAGTCCTTACAGTACAGCCTAACTTTGGAAGTTAAAACATTCCTCTGCTTACTCACTGTGATTTTGGTCAACAGATTTTCCTAGATAAACTTGTCAGGACTTGGTTTTTTCCTATTTTCTGGTGACAATGAATTTTCTATTCTATAATCAATTACATTAAATGTATGTATAGATATACATATGCACACACACATATATGCTAGAGTAGAGTGATTTATTATGCATTGTTTTTTCATGGGTATTACACTAAGTTTGCAAATAGAAAATATGATTAAGAAAGCACGTTTCTTTTAAAGGCTGGGATAACCACTTGGGAGGAGATTCTGCCACCTGTTTCCAGATCTGCCTAGATATTTTATAATACCTAGTCATGGGAGATGAATCAGAGAGCAGGACTGATTCAAGCTTTTCTGAATATTACAAATATAGATGATTAAGTTAAACACTGTGTATCTTCTAGGGTTAGTGGAGAAAAGGACCTTCATTAAAACTTAATCCAAAGATAATTGTGTGTATTGGGTTTGTGTAGAAATGTTTTAGTAGCAGGGGGAAGCTACAGGGGCTTTTGTAAGAAGCTGGTAGAAACTTCCCCTACATCTGATAGTGCTGATGCCAACTGGCTTCAAGATGGATTCGACACTGGCCACGACTGAGTCCATCAGGGACAGTGGTGGTGCCTCTGGGACAGCACAATTTGGAAGAGGGGAAAACACCTCAAAATAACTAGGCAACTGCAGTTGAAAAGAGGAGCACAAAGTTCAATAGGTTAATGTATGTTCAGGTTCAGGTGAGAACACCCACATACTTCCTCTTAGGATGAGAGTTTTACACTGTTATGCAGCACTGTAGATTGTGCACCATCCTTTGCTGGAAGGCCCTGGAAATTAGTCTGGGTTTTGACACCTTCTAGGATACGACCACCCTCATGACAGCCTAGTTGAGCCAGTTATGGTCCATCAGAAGGGATGAACATCTTCAGGACGACTTGTGAATGTCCTGATACTTTCCCTGGGGAAGGGGGTGTTTTACACCTGAGCCAATTGTGTAAGGGAGGATATTGGCATAGTAAAAATCATTATCCCTCCTCTGCAGGATCTGCTTCTTAGCAGCCTTCTCACCCATCCAGCTCCATACCAGCTTGCTGCTAAACAAAGTTTGTTTTCTTGTGGTCATCCTCTGGTGGTGGGTGTGCAGTTCTGTACCAGAGCTGCTCTTATGCAGATAAGAGGTTTTGCCATCATGCACCTCAGAACTCTCCTCTCCTCCTTTGGCTGGAAGGTACAAACCTGGCCTCAGCAAAGTACCTGCTGCTTTTGCAATTGGCCAGTTGTTTGAGTATTTCAGTCTGTCACACATGGTGAGGCAGCTGTGCCCCTGCAGGTCATGGAGGTCCATGCTGGAGCAGATATGCACCTGCAGCCCACAGATGACCAGAGCAGATGAGTGCCTGAAGGAGGCTGTGATTGTGAGAGGGCTGCACTTGAGCAGGCTCTTGGCAGGACCTGTGGATCCATGGAGTGCAGAGCTCACACTGAAGCAGGTTTCCAGGAAGGACCCACCACCCCACAGGGGTCTATGCTGGAGCAATCTGTTCCTGAAGGACTGAATCCTGTGGAAAGGTCACATGCTACAGCAGTTTGTGAATAACTGCAGCCCATGGGAAGAACTCATATTGGAGTTCATGGAGGATTGTCTCCCATTAGCTTCCCCTACAGGGAAGCAGGGGAAGAGTGAGAAGTCTTCCCTCTAAGGAGGGGCAGAAACAACATATGAGGAACTCATGTCAAACCCAGTAGCCCTGCACCGCTGGGAAGATAGGAAGTCGAGAAAAATTGAGTGAATTTAAAGCCAAGAACTAGGCAGGAGTGGTGGAAAGGTGTTTTGACACTGACCAAATGCCAGGCACCCACAAAAGCAAAACTGGTGGTGATTGTGTGCACAATGGCAGGCAACCAGCTGTTCATGAGCCAGCAGCGCCCTTGTGGCTGAGAAGGCCAGTGTTATCCTGGGGTGCGTGAGGAAGGTCATTGCCAGCAGGTCTAGGGATGTGATCCTGCCCCTCTGCTCACCCCTGGTGAGGTCACATCTGGAGTGCTGTGTCCAGTTCTAGGCTCCTCAGCACAAGTGAGATATGAAGCTCCTGGACCAGGTCCAGTAGAAAGCAACAAAGATGATTAAGGGATTGGAACATCTCTGCTACAAGGATAGGCTGAGGGACCCGGTCCTCTTCAGCATTGAGAAGAGACAACTGAGAGAGCACCTCATCAGTGTGTATGAATATCTAATGGGAGGGTGTCAGAAGAATGGAGCCAAGCTCTTCTTGGTGGTGCCAAGCAATATGGCAAGATGCAGTGGGTAGAAACTGATGCACAGGAAGTTCCACCTGAATATGAGGAAGTACTTCTTTACTGTGCTGATGATCGAACACTAGAACAGGCTCCCTGGAGAAGTTGTGGAGTCTCCCTCCCTGGAGATACTCAAGAACCCCTGTGTCATGTGCTCTAGGATGATCCTGCCTGAGAAGCGAGGTTGGACCAGATGACCCACTGTGGTCCCTTCTAACTTTACTCCTGTAATTCTGAAACATGGACACCTAGTTCTACATCAAGCAATCAGAATAAATCTTTATTCCTTTGGACTGTGAGCGAATATGCCTGTATTTGCTCCTCACTTGAAAGGTTTTCATGGCTCAGCAGGTTAGGCTTTGCTTTTTTTTTTTATCTAGAAACATTGGGTAGTGTCTTGATTTGATATAGGGCTATCACTTAAACCAGAAATAAATAGCCATGTGACTGAACTGTAATAAATCCAGAAAAAAAAATGTATGTTTCTTCTTGTTTTTCTACCAGACAGATATGTTTAAGGCAAATCTTAGGGGTGCTATTGAAGAAGTTAATAAAATGGATTTAAAGAATTGGATTTTAAACAGCTTAACCAAGTTCTGTTTCTTTAGTATTTTCATATTTTTGCTTTTAAAGATCTCCTGATGTAAGGCAAGACAAACCTTAATATATATGCAAGTGTGTTTAAATGTGTGTGGGTGTATGAATATTCACAATATCTGTTGATTTCCTAGTATGAGCCAACTCCAAATGCCTTGCAGCTTTTTTGTACTAGATTTTGTCTTTCTGTTTTTATTTAATTTTTTTAGAAATATGGTTTCCTTCTCTTGCCTTTTTCTCCAGGCTATTGTTTATCCCAATGGAAAAATTCCTTATAACCAGGATTTGTATCTTAAACATAAATACTGACAACTTGCCTACAGCTATATTGCCTATAGAAGCAATTACAGAATGACTGGATTGCACATGAGCAGACCAGAATCAACTTTTTACTGCAAATGTCTTTTAAATAGAAATACATTACCATTAGAAAATGTTGGTTTTGTCTGCAAAGTTAAAGGCAAAACATCAACAAATCTAAAATGCTTTCATCCTTGAGGGAAGAAAATATTCCTTTTCATGAAATAAGAGTGTGGAAGTATAAAAAAGTAGCTCATAAAAATCACTGACTAACCATGTCTCTTTTCCCATATCTAGCAACCGCCCCCACTCTCCCCTTCCCTCTGAACAGACACAATGCTTTCCATCTTTTTTTTCTACTTTGAGCAAGCATTTTCTTAACCCATTTTATTTTATTCCTCTAGAATTGTGTGGTACTGTGCTAGTTTTCTTCAAAATTGTTTAGAACAAAATCTCATTTCTACTGTACCTTTTTGTACCTTTGGCACTCCCTTTGTGCCAAAACTCTTCCCTATGCCTTTGTAAGATAAAAAACAATTACTTACTTTCATTGTGTTACGAGAAGAGTAGTGATTAATACTAAAGAGAAAATGCTTCAAATGCTTTTCTAGAAGATACTGTAAAGTCAGATCTCTCATCCTTCCAAGAATTCCCACCCAACTGACTTAGGAGGTGTCATTCAGGCTGGTGAAAAGTTATAACTAGAGAATTTTTTTAAAAATTATTAAATTTTATTTAAAATGTATATCTAGTTATATTTCTGTAATTTTTCCTTGTATTTATAGATGAATGTAGTATTATGAATCTCTATTTAGTTTTAAATTAACTTTCGAAGACTGTCAAAATAGACAACATTGCTTTTACACTGCCTGAATAACTTCAGTTCACTGCTGTGTAGAAATTACTAATATATGCATAAAATTGCTGTAGGAGGAGGACCTTTGTACTAGATTGAACTGGCAAACAGATTTTTTTTTTTTCTATTTAAGTAATTTCTAATTTCTCTATTAGGTAGCTGGATTTATCATACAAACACCTGTATATGTTCAAGTATGTGCATGTGTTTCTGGTCAGATGAACAAGTAAGGAGAAAAAGAATTTTTAAATTACTTTGGGGAGGAAACTGTAACAGAAAAACATTAGATTCACCCATCTGTTTGATCTATACCTGACTGGCAAGGAAATTAATTTATTAATATTAAAGCCAGCAAATGCTTGAGAGTTGAGATTTTATTTTTCAAAATTACTTTAGATAAATTTCCTAAATCAAGTATAAAGCCATGATTAAAATATTTCTGATAATAACAACCCGTGTAGATTAGATTTGATCTTGTCAGTCAGCTCTGAACAGAATTCACATGCCTGCGTTGTAAAGAACCTTTCCATGAGTCCAAGAATTCTGCTTTCCAAAACAAAATGAGAAAAAGAATCCTGTTAAAGAAAGATAAAGTCCTAAAGGACTTCAATTATTTGTAACTTCTTAAACATTTATATGCTTCAGTTCAGATCTGTGTCTCTAATTTATAATTAATATGTACAACAATCTAAAAAAGAAACAAAACCCAAATAAATAAAGCACCCTGAGCTTTTTTATCTGTACTTCACTGAGTTAATTATCAATGATGCATTTTAGAGACAAAAGTCAGGGGTTTTAAGTTTCCTTCTGTTAATGCCTCTATTGATGCTATGCTTGATGTTTTAATGTAGAGAGCTTCATCAATGGTTAGCTTGGATAGTATTCAAAGCTCCTTGAAAAGTTTGTTTACGCGATATTTAAAATCTTAATTATTTCCTATTGAATTAAAAACTTTGTTTTATTACAAAATGTATAAAATCAAGATGGAATGACAATCACATTGTCACTTTAAACAGCTCTGGATTTGCCCAAGCTCGTTGGTGAAAAGTTAAAGAAAAATGAATTTCCCAATCTAAGTAATAAGGACTTCAAACTTTAAAACCACTGCATATGCAAGAATCTGCTACTATAGGTAGAAATTAAAATCCTATCCTTTTTATAATTAATTGACATTTGTATACAGCATTCAATGCAGCAGAATGTCATCTTTTTGCTGGCTTCTTGATATCCTTTCAAATAATAAAACCACAAGTGATTAGTATCAATACTCTGAGCATCACAGCATTTCAGCCTTTGGCATCAGAGAAAAAAATATTTCCCTGTGTTAAATATTTTATTAATATAATACCTGCTAGAGTAGCCCTGCCTGCAAATGAGCACAGGATTTAAAGAAAAGCACCACTGACGTATCAAAACAAACTGTCCATTAAGAAATATGACACCTGGAGATGTGTTTTAATTAGTTTTATTTGACTAATTAGAATTAACGGTTTAAAGTAACCATCTAATTACATTCTACTCAGAAATTTTGAGAGGCTCAAAACACAGAGCTGGTTCCCAGAATACATTTTACTGACACCTCAAAACACTGCTGTCTTAAAAATTTCCTTTTCCCCTTAATACAGCACTTCTAAAGACATGAAGTTTCTAGAAATCATGCTTAACTGCTGTCTACAGTGTGTTGGGAGGTAGGATGCTGTCATGCTCAGATGATAGATAAGGACTTGGATCCCTTTGGATACTAGAGAAGATTAATTTTTTGTCTGAGTTCTCTTCAATTTAGCTAAATTAATCTTTTCCTGTCTTATTGAGATAGTAGTTAAAGGGGACATATCTATTTTTGATGGGAAAGTTTACATTTAAACAAGACCATGGACTGTCTAATGTTGTAAAAACTGAAGTCTTTCAAGCAGATCAGCATACAAAGTCTTGGAAAAAGGAAAGCACATCTATTTATCTCAGGAACTTTCAGGAATAGGTGGCAACTTAGCTGTGGCTGTGAGGAAGTACAGATTGAATTTAGTTATCAAAGTTGAGACATTCTTTTGTGGTTAAAGCACTGGTTGCAATGGTTCATTTACTGATCAATATTTGAATAAAATATCAGAAACATCAGCTTTATAAGAAGTACACTTGTTTTAATATCTGAGTTTGTGTCTGCTATCAAAAAGGAAGACCTCATGCAGCTTACAACATTTTTTAAAGTCTATTAGAACACGTAGTTGTTCCTAAATTGAGAAGTATTTCTCCATGTTTTGTCTTATAAAAAAAGATTATATCAAGTTTCCCACAATAATGTCATCTATTCTCCAGAAAAACAGAAGGGTATCTTAAACCTAAGCAAATTTTATGGGGTTTTTGTTGTGTTTTTAAACTATAGTACTTTACAAATGATCATTCAGCTACCCTTTAAAAAAAATCAAAAGAAATCAAATTATCACATCTTAGCATTGTACCTTGAGGAAAGGCAGGATATGATTTCAGATCTCAGAGATGCTACTGAATAAGAACATATCAATAATCTGTCCTGAGCTTTAACTGTTAATTTTGAGAGAATAATTTCTTCCACCCTCACAATAATGAGTGGGTTTGGCCTGGAGTCACCTTAAACTGATCATAATTTTACATGAACTTTGGATTTTGCCACATTAATATCTATGATTTCTTTACTAAAATTTGCTGTAGACAGGATATAAAGGAAAAAAGAGAAGAGATTGAATGCTGTTTAATAAAAAGCAGACTGCATTATTCTTCGACATCGTATTATAAAGCCTTTTTCAAGGCTCAGAATGTGAAACTTGCAACAAACAGTGAATTCCACAACTGATATAAACTAGTATCTTTCATAGATTTATATATTATTGTCTATGTATTAACAGATCTATGGTTTATCCAAAGTAGTACAAATACCAGTTTTCAAAGAGACTTGGTGCATACATAAAAAACTCTTTAATGATAAACCACATGGGCAAATTAAAAAAAAAAAAAAGTTTTGCATTTTCAGTTTGTCGTTACTTAATCATTTAGTTGTCTTTCTGTGTGAAGAAATTTTGTTCCATTATATGTGCCATATAAATGTTGACTAAGTTTCTTTTAAATAAAAAGCTGTTGTGAACATTGGATAATAATAATAGTAATAATATGTAAAATTACTTTTAAACCACAGTTTTTGATAACAGCATTAAATAAACAAGCATATATTTGGTAACAAAAAGAATCATTCTAAAGGGAGATTTTCACCCAGAGAACCCAATCAGATAAATGACTTTTCATGTTTACAAACTGAAAGAAGAATTAGAATTTGCCATGAAATAATCTATCAGTACTTGTTTCAAATTGCAAAATTACCATCTCTAAAAATTATTGTAGATCTATTTTCTGAGGGGGGAAAAAAAAGAAAACGTTAGAGGAGAATAAATTCTACTTAATAAATTTAAAGCCTCAGTTAATCCTTAGTTCAGGTTTACTGCCTGTGGAAGAAGTATACAGTATTACTGACTGCATCAGAGCAACAACTCATCTCACTAATAAAATGGATTGCAATATTTTCCATTTCAATTTTAATGTAAAAAATTGACCAGTCTTGCTTGTCTTGTGGCCTAAAATGCTCATAGAAGAAAGAGGTTTTTTCCTCATGTTGAGTTTTGCTGACACTGCTGAAATTTTTCAACACAAAAGGTGACCAAAATATTCTGACAGATCAGAAGCTTCTTATTCTCATCCTGAACAACAGGAAAACAGAAAGGAAGTTCGATTTTTTTGAAAGGGCTGCATGATTCTTGATCAATGTCTCAGTGATTTTTCAATGGCTTTGGCCTTGACGTTTTTAAAGGATGTGAGTATTGTGCAGAGATATTAGCTTTCATTGACCTCAATTGAACTGGCTTTGGGACTGTAAGGAGTGTAGCTCTGCTAACCTTAACCTAACTCATGAATGAAGCTGGGAAACAGAGTGGCTGCAAACAGCTAACATGGTTCCTGCAGCATTACTGGGTAAGTTTAGTTTACTCTGTGCAAGCTCCATAAACGTTTTAAAGAGACAGCCACTGAGAACTTGACACCTTTGTGAATACTCAGATCCTATCAGTATGTGGTTGCATTAAATTCATAAAAGGTACTCTAAGGAGACTTCAAAGGCAAGGAATAATGTTATCTATCAAGAAATCTACCCTCTGTATAGACTTTGAGCAGACTATTGATTTACCTTCAGATTTAGCAGGCAGTGACAGGGTGAGCAGGTCATTCAGTAAGGGGAAGTGGTAGCCTGCTTATTATTCATGTATTTCCCAGTTACCAATAATTTCAGATCTTCGTGGCAGATGTTGCTTTGACACTGGCAACTATCTTCTTAAAAGACTAAAAATGGCAACAGCGTCTCCCTTGTCATCATGAGAATTTACCAACTCTAGGACAAGATACTCACCTAGAAGAAATCTAACCTTGTACATATTCCAAATGCCTGACACATTGCTGATCATATGATCAATATTTATGAATTTTCTGTGTTTTGTTTTCTGAAAATATACTGAAAAACTTGAATATATTTGAGTAAGGTACAGCAAAAGTGGTTCAGTGTAGATTTACATATGCGACATGAGATCATACAGAATGTACAGCTGTAGTGAATATTTCTAAATATAATTCTGAGCAACACCGCTTGCTCCTCTTCATAATATTTTACAAAGAAAATTTTGGATTTGCTCTTTAATTTCAACAATAGAATATAGAATTTTGAAAAAAATTAAATTCCTTAATTAAATCTTCCTACATTCTTAACTTCCAATAAATTAAATTAATGTACCACAAGTTGAGTCTTTTTTGTCCATGACTGTTGTTGGTAAGTCCTCAACTGACGGTCAGACTCAGGGGCCTGTTTGCTGCCTATGGGTCTGGAGCTGAGCTGTGGCTGATCACCATCATCGGAGTACTGCATTGCTAAAAAAACCCACAACTGGAGCTTTTCTTTCTACACAATATTTAGGATGTTATAAAATATTTCTTCACTGAAAGGGTTTTCAAACATTAGAAAAGACTGCTCAAGGAAGTGGTTGAGTCATCCTGCCTGGATGTACCTAAAAGGTGTGCAACCATGACATTTAATGACGTGGTTTATTGGTGAACTTGGCAGTCCAGGGTTAATGGTTGGACTCCGTGACCTTATGGGGCTTTTTCCAACCTAAATGATTCTATGAATCCATGATTTAAGAATTTTTAAAAAACTAGTCCATGGTAAGTTCTAAAGCAAGACAAGGAAACAGCATGCATATTTTTCATTTTAGGTTTCTTAAAAGAAAGAATTTTGATTTTTTTTTCCTGAGACAAAATCTTTCAAATTGTACATGAAAAAATAGCACAAAATATTAGTTGTGAAAGATAAACAAACTGATGACATTAGAAGACAGTGTAAACAACAATCTAAACTTCAGAGCTATTGCTCTTCAATGTACTACATAGTATTTGAGAAATCATGTTACATTAATTTAATTAATTTGCTGTTGCTTGTACAAAAAGCTGCCAGTTATTTTATAAAACTTGTAATAGTATAGCTTACTCCTGTGATTTTTCTAATTGAATACCATCATATTACACTTGCACATGAGTAATTATATGCATCGCTAATCCCCATCTTGTTCTCAATAAGTCTGTTCATATGAATAATGTTTACACATTTTGCTTCTAAATAGAAAATCAGACAATAAAAAAAGGCTGTGAAATAAAATTTTAATAATTAAAAAAACAAAATAAAAGGCACTATAAAGAGCAGAAAACCTGCAACCAAAACTCTGAATTTGAGTTCATATTTTTAAATAGTTGTTTTTCTATTCTTGAATATTTTACCTTTCATCTTTTCTACAAGTATTTATCAGCTACCTTTTATGAAGCCTTGATCCTGAAAATGCTTTGAAATAGGAATAAAGATTTTGAGAAATAGATTACCAACCAAAAATAAAACATGAATTTTTATATGAAGAATTGGCAACATTCCAGTTTGTGTTTTTATTTACAGTAAAATTTTTATGAAGACTCTCTTGCAATAAATTTAAAAGTCACTAGATAAAATAAATATTAATTAAATTCTTTAAAAATCACTCTACCTGTGGTCTACTAGCAAGCACTTTATTTTCCCCCACAATTATAATATAAAAAAATCAAGATACCATCATTTTTCTGTTCAGGAGTTATATATTAGAACTATGTGATAGATCATGTCTCTGCTAAGAGACTTAGTAACTGCATTTGACATAGCACAAATTTTGAGATATTCAGTCTCAATAATAACTGAAAATACTGTTTTTCTATATTAAAAATTACAATAAAGTATTTCACATTATGTAACTGAAGACTTGAAAGAAAGATAATCCCATTCTTAAAAAAAACAAACCAAAACCACCGCCCAACAAAGACATCAGAAATTATATTTAAAAAAAGGATATTTTTTACAGAAATTACTGAATTTATATTTTTAACAATAACCCCTGGAAAATTAATTCTTGATTTTGTTTGCTATTTTGTATATATTCTTTCTAAAGATTATTACAAAGATTCACTTTTTTCACCTCAAGTATATAGTTAGAAAGAACATTAATATGCTTTGCAACATGTAAATTTCAGTAGAATCCATGTTGGTGTCTTTTAATCAGCTTATCCTTTGGTCAAATCAGTTGATATGATCAAACCAAAAATTATAATGAACTGATACTTGGTAGTATACCTTTGTGATCCTTCACCATAATTTCAACATTTTGAACTGTAGTGAAGTGATTAAAATAAAGTTACAAAACAAAGACATTCATGTAATTTACACCACTATACCATTTGACAAAATTTTGTCTTTCAGTAATATACAAAAAATGGTGTCTTTAAAGGTCTCTGAATTATTATCTCAAAATCTACTGGTGGTGCTCAATCTTGACAAAACTTTCTCAGACTTATTTAACACAAGGGGAAAGAACTTTTTTTTTCTTTTATTTACACCTTTCAGTCTTTCAGATTTCAGCTTCACAAAACTGCATAAATACTGTGGCCTTTCCATTGAGTGAAAGTAAATTATGTCAGTTTTCCAAAAAGCTTCTTGGTGGTTTGGTTTTGTCATATTAGGTAGCCCAAAGTTATATCAAAATACAAAAAAATAGTACAGATCAGTATTAATGTGTACACCAGAAACAATTTTAGTTGACAAAATTATAAGAATTTTCTTACATTCAGTGTTACCCTATCCATTTCTACTACTATGCAGCTTGCAAGCCAACTTAATGACTGTTATAGCAATAACTGAAGACATTTCTTTCCATCTTAAATGTTTTAACTGTTCAAACCATGCCCACTCACATCCTTGCAGTAATTATTTACTGTTCAATGTGTCTGTAAGTTTTTTCCTAGCAGGTGTTGCCCTCAGAGATTTAAAGGAAGAAGTTTGATTTTTTTTTGAGATAGTGGCAGTTCAGGGTTTGGCTTTCATTACAGGGTCTCACATATTTGGCAATGTAATGTCTTGGTTTGTGCCAGATAGGTTAATTAGTTGGACAAATCATAGGACCATAGAATAGCACAGAATACGTGAATCTTACCCACATTGATCAATGCCACTCCCAGAATTCTTTATAGATATTAATGCTTCATAGATATTATTTGAAGGGCAAAATAAATTCTGTTACTAGACTAATTGATATTTTATGGAAAAACATTTGAGCCCAGAATTTTCCTTACGTTTGAAAGCACTGTTTTCCATTCCTAAAAGGGCATGTAGGCATCTGATTTGAAAATATTGATTTATGTATAAAATTCCCATTGAAACAGTATATCTAAATAACATTAAACTTGAATATGTTGGAAAATTTTAGAATTAAAAAGGTGGTCACATTTAATTCCAAATTTTTTTTTTTCATCTTTTGATAGCCATGTATTGATTAAGAAAGGGAGACAAAAATAAAAAAGTCCTATGTGTTGCAAATGTATCCTGTTTGCATGCAATGAATGAATACTAGTTATAACTACCCTTTTGAAATAGGAGGAGATTAGGCTTCAGTTGCTTTGTATCTTCTTACATCCTTAATTTAAATTTACTCCTTTTTTAATTGCCACATTCTTGAGCAATGGTCTTCAGCAGTGAGGGGTGGATCTCAGACCTATTTTTGAGGATACAGTGAGCACTAAGTCACAGGAAAATCTTTGGGTTGTAAACATCAGACCTTGTAATTAAATATTTGTATTTCCAAAAGAAATAAATGTGAGTTGCAAATTCAGTCATTTTTACTCCATCACTTAGTGACTTGTGAATGTTTAACTTGGCCAAAATCAGATTTACTGATTCATTTGTGACTTCTATTACTTTTAGCAGTTCCGTTTTCTTATTTTTTCCCATCATACAGGGCTTTTAAGGCTGCTTTGGTCATCTCTTTCACTTCCTTGCTTCAAAGGTCAGTAGAAAGATTAGTGAAAATAAGACAGGTCTGTTCTGGTACCAGTGCCAGGGGGAAAAAAGTCACTATTCAGATTACACAGCCCTTGATGGAAGTTTACTTTCAGAAGACAGGAATTGTGAAACCTGTAGTTACCAATTCTTTAATCTTATATCTAAACATTTTTTCAAAGGACTTAAAAAAGGTAAACAGATTAACAACAACAACAAAAAAAAAATCATCCTCTAGCAGTTTCTCAGTAGGGAAATCTGATTTATCTGATTTAGTGTGCAATTCAGTGTCAACTATTTTTACTATAACAAAGTTAGGGGCAAGGATAAGCAGGCCCTTTCAAAGCTGTCAGTCTCAATGTGGTGGTTTAAGTTTTGCCTATTTAACAGATATACAGAAATTTGGCGTAAAAATTTTGCTAGTGGGAACTTGAATTCATAGTCATAGACTTCAAAAAACATCAAAAAGCCAGCTTATTTTATGTTTTATAATAATAAAAAAAATAACGTGAAACTATTATATATATTTTTAAAACCCCTGAGCTGGATGCAGAACTGCTGGTGGTGTCTTACAAGATTGGAGTACAGGGGAAGAATCACTTCCCTCAGTGAAGAGAGGTGGAGAGAACTGGGATTGCTCAGCCAGGAAAAGAGAAGGCTTTGGGGTGATGTAATTGCAGCCTTCCACTACCTGAAGGGAACTTCTAGGAAAGATGGGGTAAGACTATTTTCAAGAGCACATAGTAATAGGACAAGTATGTTTCTATTTTTTTCTTTTATTTGCACCTCTCATTCACAGATATAAGCTCAGAAAGAGAAGTTGAAATTCTTTGTACAAATATGTGTATAAACTTTCACAGTTATTTAACATTCATAATTATGATATTAATGTTCACCATTCAGAGACTTCTGCAACTCAATAATGCAGTCACATTGCCTTTCAGATGTATGAAGTCTAAGAATACTATCGAGGTGTGAAAATGTCTCAACTAAATTTTTAAAAAAATTATAGAAAAAACAAATGCCTACTGTTTTCTAATAGAAGAACCATAGGAGGGACTTCTATGGCATTATTAGATTCTGCATGTGGTCCTTCAGAGTTAAAAGGAAGGTAATGATATCTTTAACTACCTGTCTGTCACTATTCATCAGTAAGGTAAAAGGAAATAATTTTTTTTGTTATGTCTTTATATCATTATTAAAATGAAAATACAAAAGCAAAATTATTTTGCCAAGGGACATCCTATTTTCAAAAAGTGCAAAATGCTTTGGGTATTCTGGAAATGTTCAGTATTGAAGCCAACTGCATTCCATTAGTGACATCAGTACTTTATCTTTCTTAATGTTCAGGTGAAATTTCCTGAGACTCTTATGCAAAAGATCTTGAAACTGGTTAAGTAGAGCTGCTCCAACTTCTTTCTTTGATGCTAACTGCACAGGCTATTTACTCATTCTCTCCTTATCTTTCTTTTGCAGTCAAATTAAAAGAAATCGGATTACTTGGCTCTTTCTTTACAGATGGTGGTTGCTCTGAGCACATGCTGCAAGACATTGACATTTTTCTGTATTTTGTTTACTATGGGAATCATCTCCTAAGTTTAAATACCTCATCATAATTGTGCTCTGAGACAAAGTTTGTAGGAAGGGTACTTGCTGACATGCTGGTAGAATTGAAAATAAGTTTTCAGGAGCAGCCTTTGTTTAGAAGGCTGTTTGAACAGAAACAACAATCTCACAGTCTAGCTTTTCTAGATTTAGCTTTATTCTGGTCCTCAATTGGACAATTCAAATAAAAAGCTAGGTAGCAGCTGCAAATCAGGGACCATTTTAGAATGGGAAAAATGATAATGCTCTTAGTTTCTGTATGATGAGAGATCACCTGTCCTGAGAAAGAAATGAGAAATGTGGAAAGTCCAAAATTATGAAACAATAATTTCTAATTACTTGATTTCTTTTTCTTACTTAAAATTCAACTTATCTATGAATTTCAACTACCAGGACCTTAAGAAGGTGTTTCACTGAACTTTAGTCAATATCAGTACTGAGAAGTCAAACCTTAGATTTTTAGTGAAAGGTATTCTCCCGTTGGTAACTAGGCATTGATACCCTTTATTACTTCCTTTTATCCCAGTTCATTTGGATATGTAATAGTTATATACTTTAATCTTCAACAAAATTGTTCAATATCCTACATTTCATTTTCTTTCTTCATGTATATTAATTCTGAAAATTATTTTAGTAAGATCAGGGATTGTTTGAGTGTTAGGAGAAGACCTTGTTCCAAGACAGAATCTCCTTTCATGAATACTATTGCTGATTTCATTGTGAGAAAATAAATTTCAGCATGTCACATACAACGACTTAAGTCCAGAAAAACCATGGTTTTTCTGCAATTGTGTCTGTTTACAGGAGGAATATAGTTTCTTTTCAGACCTTACAATAAAGAGAGACCTCCTGTGAACAAAACTACTTTTTAGATTTGCGAGAGAAACTCAAAAAACAACAAAAAAATCTAATATATAGCTAGAGCCTTAGATACCAATACCTTTCATTTGAGGATGACACCAAACAAAATAGCACCTTTAAGTATGTTTTCTTAGTAGGTGAAACCAAGTTCCTGGTCACTAATAGCAATGTGGTGACTTTGCTACTTACAAAATGAATTCAATAGCAACTTTGCATGAGTAGGATACTCCTTTCCAATTAGCTATGACACCTTTTGAGAAAAGCACTTTAACAATTTTGCAGGTGTAATGCTCATGTTAAGCCAAATCTCATGGCGGTATTTGTTAATCCTATTTGTGTTTTTCAAGTTTTAAAAGATTTAAACAAATTAACGCAAGTTCTTTTGCCTCTTGAAAAAATGTTACTTCAGGTAAAAACTAGAGGCAAAAAAATTGATTGCCATAAAAGTTTACCTCTTCAAACAATTTGGAGGGGTTAATTTTGGTTTTGGAGAATATGTAAAAATTGAAATCAAAATATATCAAAAAATAGTAAGTCAAAGAATTTCGTTGAAATGAGAGGGAGACTTCACCTGTGCGTTGCAAGTTTTCTAAAGATAAAATATAATTAAATGAGGTTTTGTTCATGAAAATTTGGGGGGGAGGGTAATTTTTCAGTTGACAGTGATGTTCATGAAGGCAATTATTTAATAAAAATTATTAAATCTGCAATTCAGATTTCTAGTAACCACTTTTCTTATGAAAGATTTGGCTAAATGCCAATACATATGCAACCACTTTCTAATTTTTTTCCTTGCACTGCTCACAATCATCACAACATGATCAGACAAAACAGAAACACCAATTTTTTCTAATAACTTCTACAAACAATTTCAATTTAAGTGTTCTTATTATTGAATTTATTTAATGATTTAGAGAAGAGCATTTTCATTTAGATATAGTGACATTAGTAGGGTTTTTTAAAATTAATTTTGTTTTTTCTGCTGACTGACTGTATTCAGCAAGATAAAATGAAAACCTGTGTCACTGAAAAGAGTAATATGGTGTGGACACTGCATCTTCAGTATTTATTGATTGTGTCTGAAGGTCAGCATCCACTGAGATGCACTAGTTACTACACACTCTAAATACTTCAAGTAGGGAGCTGTCAGGGAAAGAGCAGAATGTCCACTCAAAGTGTTATTAGTGCAAATGGAAGTAAATTTAAAATCCTTTCCATGCTTTCTATTAAGACTTAACATTTCAAAGCAAACAAAATGAATGAAATATTTTTGGGGGCTTTTAAAATGATGTGGGACTACTATATTCTGTCACCTGACCTTGATGTGTTTGGAATTATACTTTTCAAAGATACATTTGCTTATTCTGTCCTGTAGCAGAGGCAGATTTTTCTTTTAATATGCCTTTTTATCAAGAAATTCAAGTCTCTGTGCCTCTTTCATGGTAAAATCATGTGGTTCAACAACACTGGAAAAATACTTACTATTACTTAGATATTACTATTCTTTTCTATTTTTCTTCATACAGGCTACTAATATGTTTAGTACCCTTCATGGATTGTATTCTGTTTGAAATACAAAACAACAGAGTTCAAGATCAATTTGAACTGTAAAAACCCCCAAGCAATATCCTCCAAAAGTACATCATGTAGGGCAAAGAGAAGCAAAGAAAAACTATATGTATTCTGTTCATATCTAGGCTTAAACTGTTCAAATTATTGTAAGTTACAGACATCCTAGTTATTGATATTTCCCAAGGTAAAGAAAAAAGAAACAGATTATACTTTGCTAATATACTTTCTCTGTCTGCTTGAGATTCATATCCATCTCTTGTTATCAGCCTGAATTTTTTTTTCTTCTGAAGAAGCCTATAGTGGTTTTAGCATTATTCTCCTCTTGGCTTGCTCAGAAGTGGGATATCCAAATAAAGAGATTCTCTTATTTTATAAATTTCTTAATCTATAAGTATTATTATTGCTGTTTTGTCTTCGTTTGCTTCTATTTCATTTAATTATACCCTTTTGTTTATGTGTGTACAGACAATTTGCATAATAATAATCAAGTAACTTGTAGCTGATGTGTATATTGAAAGAGAATGCCTTCTCCCCTCTGTTTTTGTATAATGTCTTCGCTTGCACTGGGGCTGAATAGCAGTTTCAATAATTGGAAAATGGTTCTACTGTTAGATAATAGGAGTGACTCATGAAAAAGTCCTTAAAGTGCTGCTGTGAAGGAAATGAAGAACATATACATATTCTAACCTGCACCGGAATACCAGAAATCAGCTGATAAGGGATAGCCAGGGCAACATCTTGCAAACTAAGCAATGATATATCCCCTTTTGTGTCCCTTGGGAGCTGTTTTAGCAACAGACTGGCAATATAGGTACAACTAAGATATTTTCTTTTAATATTGTTCCCTGTTTTCTCCAGCTTCACATACTCTTTCCCTTCCAGAGTAGCTGTACTTGGTGTTCTAGTTCAGTAGACAATTGCCCACATATAAATATTTGAGTTACCCCTTGAAGACATCTTGCTGAAGAAATGTGGTGAATTAGGATCTGAGTGATTGAACATGCAAATTGTAATTGGTATCAACAGCAGTGATAGGAATCTATCTAGGAATCTGATTTGTCTGTGAATGAGAAACTTCTGATTATTATACACATTTTATAAATGCAGGCAAGGATATGATAACAAAACTTTTAAGCATGAAACCTTAATTTCAAAATTATTATATCCTAAATTTCTATTTTGAAAAATACATAAATCAGTACAACTCCTAATATAGGAGTAAGAATAATATTCCCCGGGCTTCAACAAATGATAGTGTGTTAAAATAAGCTATAGCATGTATCAAATGAAATATTATTGCCACAAAACAAAGGGTCTAAACTCGAAGAGCTTTTGAAGCAATTTAAAAGACTTAGTTGAATAAGAAAAGATTTGCAGAGGAACATCTAAACTGGCAGAGAAAATGCTTGCAATTAAGCAGTTTTAGAAGAAAGCACCTGAAAAGCTCATCTCAACTCCAATAAATTACATATTTCATGATGTTACCTTGCTGAGATGTAGAACGTCTGAATGGTACATTGATGTAGGAGGCATGGAACAATTTACAAACACATGCTGCCTTCAAATTATAACACTCTTCTTCTAAGTAATTGTTTGCACATTGTCTCTGTCAATATTGATTACACTAAACATGCTATTAAAAGACAGTATTTTCTGGGAAAGAGAAGAACATGACTCAGTGGATAAGATTTTCATGTCTAGAAACAGACATTCATTGGGTGAATGTTTGGAAATGAATATTAATTTTTTGGACTTGAGTTCAAATTTGAATATAGTGTAAAATCTCTACACAGTTAAAATGATTGCCCAGCAGGTTTTTGCAATAACTATGAGGTTATGATGTAAATAAGAAGTACAGAAATACGTGGCACAGAGATTAACTATGTATTTCTGAGAGATTAAGAAACAGGAAACAGTGTTCACAGAACTAGTGACCTGTAAAGTTCAGTTTTAAGCATCCAGTTTTATTTTTTATGCATTTTTTTTGTCCCTAATTTAACATCTGACTTGAATGCCCAGGTCTTTTTCCTATTAACACACTGAACTTAACCTAAGTTATTTCACTGAATTCAATAAAGTTAAAATTTGATCTCTAGGAAATTAGGAACTATTTATTCAAGATGCCCATCAGGATAGTATTAATTAGGTGTATTATAGTTTTCAAAAAGAAGAATAAAATTCTTCAATTGTCTTCATCTAACCACTGACCCTTGTTTTCAACATGAAACAAAGCTGATTTTGAAGGCCACTATTTTGGTTGTAGGGATCAGTAGTCTACTGAGCTTGTAAAGCTCCTGAATGAATGAAATTTTGGGACCAGTCTTGTGCATTGCAAATAGGAAGTACCTCACATTACATATAATTAATATGCCACAAAAAAAAAAAAAAAAAAAAAAAAAAAAATTAAAAAAAAAAAATTAATCCATTGTTTCCTATAAACAATATTCTTCCAATGTACAGAAGAGTAATCAACATCCTTAGAAACCTGATCTTTTTAAAAAAGCATTGATGTGAACTCAGACCTCATTCTTCTAGAAAAGTGCTCTTTTTAAACTAATTTTAGTCATGCTAATTAGTCACTGGTAGTGACACTACCAAGTAGGCTCTTATACTCTCTGGTGTATTTGGTTATCTGAATGTTAAGTATATAGTTTGTCCCTGCGCATAAACCCAATTCCGTGTTGACATCTGAATGGAACCCACCCACCTGTGTGCTGGTTGCCTCTGAAGAAGGTTCTTGATTATACCAGAAAAGTTCAATGGATCACTTGACAGGTTTTAGGCTGGTAAGCAAATCTACCTTAAAATGTAGACACTGCCATAAAATTCAGAGATTCTAGAAATTCTTACATGTCCACCTTAACTCATGTGAAAGACGTATTTAATATTATATGGAACATGGTCTTTTGTACTGAAAAGTCTGCACTTTAGGAGAGGCTGAGATTATAAAAACTCTTCAACCACTGATTCTTTTGGACTTCCCACTCACTTAAATGGCATTAGTTCCAAACTGTTTTTCTAACTACTTCAGAGAGAATAATTCCTTGAAGTTGTCCTGTAAGATGGAACAATCACAGCTCAGGAATACCCTAGGAGAAAAGTTGATCAGACAAACTCCAAGGAATATCAGAAGGAGGCAAATATTTGAAAGTGAAATCGTTATCAGGAACAGACTGTTAGATACTTTGAAAACAAAATGCTGCACGGTTTGATAGAGCTCATTTGTTTGCTAATTTTAAAATATATACTTTTGTATCAATTAGAAGATGAAATCCAAATTAATTGTTCACTTCTTGGTAATTTATTATTTGAATCAGCAATAATTTTAAGCTACATTTTACATGGAATTTTCACTTTTATTCTGTTCTTGTTCTGTGCTAAGTAAAGAAAAATGTATAACAGTTGCTGACCAGTCATTATAAGTAAACATGAAGATTAAGACAAAAGGATGTATCATCATTTTGGAAGATGGAATAATTATATTTTGCTCTGGTTATCTCAATTAACATTATTTCTTGTTAACCCTCAGTAATGCACAAGTATTGGCAAGTTAGAATTTAATGATAAATACATATTTACAGCTGAACACTTGCTAAATGAAGCACTATTCCTTAGTAATTTCTAAACACATATTTAATATTTATTGTTCATCAATATTTGGTAAGTACTTCAATTTTCTTAATTAATTACTCATATTACACAAAAGAAACCAATACACATGTGATAGAATAAAACAAATCTGTTTTAAAGTTGTTGCCTAAAGGTAATCAGCAAGCAATTTATTAAATTCCTCTTTTATGTGTTTTCTTTTGATGAAGGAAATTGATTGCATTGAACACCATGGGAAATTACCTGATTCTGAGTTGATTAACAATTTAATCACATAAATATTGGCTGGTTTCATTTATAAGACGGGTAATGGTCAAAGCAACTTGCCTCTAACCCTTATGTCTTCTTCATTATAAATACCAAATCTCTCCCAACACTTGGGCATCTGACTGTGACAGAAACAGATATTGTAGGTGCATGTACTTGATCAAAACTGAAATCTCACCTAAAGACATGTCAACTGCTTCTGAATTGATTAGAGCTGATACGTGGCACATCTTCAAGAGATCTTTACCTGATTTTTCTTGACTAAAACTCTGGAGAGTGCAACAAAAATTTTCAATTTAGTTGCATGTCCATATCTATTCTCCCAGAATAATATTTTGTATCATTTCCAAAATATAGTAAAATTTCCATTCTGCACATAGAAAGCCTGATCTTCCTAATTTTTCTTTCTACAAGCTTCAAGTTTTTATCAGTTTCTGTGAAGAGTGCACATTTTCTTCCATATTTTAACTACTAATATTAAGACATTCATTCTTCACTTATTTCTTCATTGCTATTGTCAGAATCTTCAAAATCTCTCTGTCAATCAACTGCAGCTGAAAAAGATACATTACAATTTAAAGTCCCACTGAAATGACTAGCCTTTACCACCAGGAATGACTATCATCGTGTTGATCTCATAAAAAACTAAATGCTTAAGTGTCTCACTTTGACGAAATGTAAAGCTAATTCTGCCCACACTAAATGTAATTCAAAATCTCTTTGATAATTTGTTGCACAGATAATAAGAAGGCTAAAAAAGGAATAAACCTACATTATTACATATTAATTAATATGTATCATTGTCTGTGCTAGTTGTATTTAGCCATGATAACTTTTCTGGTATGATAGAAGTCAAGACTCAATGTGTGATTTAAATATAAGATTAAAATATCATGCAGTATAAAAAGTCTGTTTGCCTTGATATACTTGAATCTGATGGTAGCCAGTAGCACTGAAGGAAGATTACATGGACATCACAAGTGCATAGTAGTGTTGTTTTTTGGGGGTTTTCTTATTTCTCTTTCAGTTTGTAGCAATTTGGGGGTTACTGGTTTTTTGGTTTTTTTTTTTGACTCACAAATTGTAATTTTAATGTTTAACACCTTTCAGTAAACTTGTATTTCCTAAAATTATCTAGTAACTTTTTAAATTCAAGATTGCTCCAGGCAACCATAAGGCTCTGCAACAATGTTTTATATTATTGAGTTAGGCACAGTATTCCATTTGATTTATTCAAATTTGTTACAATTTTTTAAGTAGTTCTCTCTTGTCATTTAAATTTGTTCAATTTTTTGCCTGCTCTTTTTATCACTGAGCTAGTATTTTCAGTTACATCTCCTTAGAAATTCTAAGATCTCTTTTCTGGAAAAGTAATAGATAATTTAAAGGATAAAATTTTATACAGATTTTTAGGGGGTTGCTTGTTTACATATGAATCAATTTGCAGCTATTCATACTGAATTTCATCTGCCAACATACTGCCCATCATGAGATGCTCTTGTACCTTTTCATATTTTTTTTAATACCTTGCATACATGTCAAAGTCTGTCACCTCATTAATTTTGTCTTTTCATAAGCAACTAATGAATATGTTGAATGTCAGCTCTGTTAGCAGATCCTATGTTTTCATCAGTTCTTGAAATTTCTAATAATGTGCTTGCAGGCCTTCTGACAGCAAGAATTATGTTTGTTAAACATTTCATTTAGAACATCAGTTTATCTGCAGCAAAAACAAAACAAATAATTCCTTATTCCAGGAAATATATATATCATGAGTTTAGTTAAAATGGTGGCAGTACATACCTTGCATGCATAATGAAAATGTAGTTCAGTGTCTAAATTTTCTATTTTGAAATCTCCAAAAATAATCCTGTAAAAGTATTTGTAGTGGTTTGAAAGCAAAATGAGTGAGAGGCTCCAAGTCAGAAATACAATTTAATAATAAGAAAAAAAGGGTAAAATGAAATAAAATAAATGCAATAATACAAAAGACCACTGACAGAGTCAGAATACAACCTGAGCAGGATGATGGAAGCAATCCAGATGAGGGGGTCTTCCTGAAGCAGTGATCTTGTAGAAAGGTCTGGTAGCTCTGGTCCTCTGGGAATCCAGTGGATAAGGGCTCCCTGTACTGTCCCAACCCCCAGATTATATCCAGGTGAGAATGATTGGCTCCTCCCCCTGGGTGGAGCATCTCACAATGGATGATGCATCATACAGGGGGTCCTTGATGGCCCATTAAAGAGAGATAACTCCTGGAGGGAGTTACCTATGAGTTATGCAGCAGGCATTTGATGGGCCATTAACAGAAGACACATTAACAGAATACACATTAACAGAAGACACATTAATAGAAGACACAGTAACAGCAGAGGGACTGGGAGAACACTGCTTCAGCAATTAGATTCAACAGTTCATGAAGATGGTGATAGAATACTTTGTGCATATCTAATACTACAACCCAGGACAGTATCAAATACCCTAACTTACAAAGTATACTAAGGTATATATGTCTCAATAAATTACTGAAAGGATTGTTTAACATCAGTCTGTAGAATGCTTCTATAGCCAGTGGAATATGATAAATTGTTATTTTTATTTGCTATTTGTCCTCTCATAGACATCCATTTTAAAATAAAGTTATACTACTACTTGATTGGCTAGTTCTCATTAGTTATATTGAGAATACATGTTCTTCAGCTTGGAAAAGTATGTAGCTTGCCGATGGCTGAAGGTAGAATTCTGTGATTCTTATTTCAGTTAAAATTAATGCTGAAGTCTTCTTCCTCAATGAATTACCTAATTATGTTACAAGGAAGCTACAAGTCATATACCCACCTAAAAGACTTAGGGACATGATACAAGCAGAGTAAGTTTTTGTACAAACCCAAATAGATGCAACTGGTCTAGATGAAGACAATTGCGAAGCTGGGAAAGAAAAAGAGAAATAATTTATTGTTTTTATTTTTTTTTTTTTGTGAGGGACGTGTATGATATATAGCACACTGCACATAGACGGAGTGGAAGAATTCTCACATAAATCTGTTTTAATATTGAAGTGTACAAATTTTTCATGGTGACTGCGTCATTGACTTCCACTAATATGCAATTTAGAGAACCAGTTGTAACTCCCTTGTTTGTGAAACATAAGGGAAATATAGAAAAAGAAAATTACTTTCAAAATATATAGTACAAGGAATATGAAATAGAAAAGTTAAATTAACTGTTGAAAAGGTGATTGTACCTAGACAATATTTGCACTGTCTTGGTTTTTCATGTCTGTAGCATAATGATGTTATATTTGCATGGAATAGAAAGAAAAAAAAATACTATTTACAAGTCTCTCTTGCTTTTCATATTTATGTTATTATCTGTGACAGATGAAGTCTTACCACTACAAACACTTCAATTTTGAGATTTGGTATTCATGTAAAAAATCAAATCTTTGATATCCTGACCACATCTCTCTTTAACAGTCATGATTACAGAGGGATTTTTAAAAATAAATTACACTGAAAGCTTTGTTTGATGCTCTTAACTATTAATTATTTAACTAATCCTGATTATGATCTGTGGATGTTGGGAAAAATTGGCACTTGTGATGTCTTTTCTGCAAACAAGAAGAGTTAATGTGCCTCCTTTCTTGGAAAGGATCCAAAATGGAATAATTTTGCAACTCCTTTGCCATATAACTTTGAGGAAACTTTGTAGAAATATTAATTTGAAGTGAAGTACTCCTGAACATATATTTTCTTTTGTTTGTCTTCTATATGGAGATGAGGATTATTTTTACTGCATGTGTGTCCACACAGTAAAAGGCTTTGCATGAAATTACGTGAATAAAGGCTCATCTCCACTCTCCACATACCCTAAAAAGAGCCCACTGGCAAACGGGAGCACCCTAATACTCCAGTCAGAAACATGAGCCCCCTCTCTGAACTGCCAGAGCTGTCCTAAGGGGCCCTCAGGCCCAGGAGCAGGGAAAACCCTCCACAAGAAGTTAGTAAGGGATATTCCTCATGACATCTCAAAAAGTAAGGAAAGACATAGTCCATTACTCTGTAGCTTATCATGGGAAGAGTATCTAGAAATGGAGATATGAATGGATAGTATCTGTTCTGCATACACATTTTTTGGGCGAGTTCTAGAAACTAGACTCTTACTTGGGAGTATGGGGAACTGTACTTGGGACAAGGGTCCCTTGTCCCTGGGTAAGAGCAGCTGGAGAGAAACTGGAATGCATACATACTGTGTGGGTAGATGCCAGTGGGTATCAAGGTGGCCTATCTGGCAAGTAAAATAGCAGTCCTGGGAGCCAGGTATCAAAGTCAGCCAGAAATTCTTGACTAAGCACTAGGTAACCAGCTAACCAGCAGTCAACAGGAAGATCTATTTGTATATGTCCCTCTGGGCATTAGTCAATGGGAGTCCAGAGAATGTAGAGGTTAGTTATTGGATAAACTAAGTGTATAAGACCAACTGCAGGAGAGAATGGACATTCATCCTGAGCAGTCAAAAAAGTGATCAGGGTCAGGCCATTACTGCTGCTTGCATTTGTCTTAATGCAGTGTGCTCCATCTGTGTTGATCTGAGTGACCAGATGTACATGTATGGTGAGTACATGTTCATGTCTGTCCGCTAGGGCTGCATGCTCAACTTCATTAGTCATTAATAACAGCATCTCAGGACATGGGGCTGCTGGAGGCTTGTGTTTATTGAGCTACTGCATTCTTCAACTCCTACTAGTAGACATGACAGAAAAAAAAGGTAAATTTGATTAACTATATGCACCATTTAAATGTTAAATAAATGCATATAAAATAGTAATAGATTCTGACTACGTTTTCTGTTCCAATACTCTTCACAGTCTGTTGCTTTGGCTGTGCATCAGTGAGTGCTACATATTGTCCTTCCTCATATCTGGCTGTGGCCTTCTGCAGGGTTATTTGTGTTATTGCAGAAGTAAATTATGCAACTTGAAGCACACCATTAGCACTGTACAAGGTTTTCCAGATGTCCAGATATCAAATGATTTGTATATAGTCTGTGGACGTTACAAGCCAAATGTTATTAATTGGCTGTAAAGGAGACAGAGATGAAGAGACTGTGACCAGGTTCTCTGGAAATATTTATTCTTCCTTGTGAGAATATATGTCCATCTTGTCTATCACACATGTAAAAGCATTTAAAACAGACTAAATTTATAGTTTCCTCAAGTGAAGGTCTGATTAATTCATGTTTCTAACAGAGATGGAAGATGTACACTTATGAGATGGAACTGAGATGCTTGCCTGGTAACAGCAAGAGTCTGCATTTGGCATATAGCAATGTCTTTTTCTGTTTCAGCTACTTATAGTCTTATATTACAGAAAGTAAAAATAATGCTTGTGAGTATAAGATGAAGCAGGGACTTGCAGAGAACAAGAGAAACCAAACGCCAGTTTCCCCCAAAGTGCAAAATGGAACACATCATGCCAGCAATAGAGAAACAGTAGCCAAAGAGCAGATATGTAAATAGATGTGGTAACAAACATCAGTAGGAGATACCAGGTGCGTTGTTATTTCTCTTTTAGACCATAAAAACATGCAAATATTTCCCAGATGGTATGATTAGGAATGATGAGAATGAAAAATCCTCATATTAAATGCTAGCATTAGAATTAAAAAAAGAGGAGTGGGCTTTGACTTCCAAAATAGTTATAGACAAAACACAGTGCTATCTAATAAGGTATTCAACCCACCTGAGATCTGAGCCATTGTTCAGAGACATCTATCAATGTGCATTAACAATGCAAGCATTCTAACTTTATAATGTTCTGACCCAGAAGCCTCATTTCGATGTCATATTTAGATGAGATGCATCCTGAACTCTTCACTCAATTCTTCTCTAGAGGGAGCTAATGACAAAGCCCTTAATGTCTTTTCTGGTGACAGAACTATCATTGTTTACATCCTAGGATCTTCAGATACATCCTACTCATTTTCTGCAGTCTGCACTTGTAGTGCTGTAATTAAGATGTCATTTTTGAAATATATGAAATCTCACCTATTCTGTGGAACACAGCTTACACATCCTCTCTTGTCCTTTACTGCTTTATGCTTTTTGTTGAAAATCCTAAAGGAATAAGGTGTTTTGGATTATTTGGTTAATTTGCACATACTAACTGCAAAGAACACAGTAAAATCAAGTGATACATAAAGCCCCCTCACTTTTGGACAATAAATCATTAAATATGACATATTACAGTAAAGTGGAAAAATAATGGTTTAAAAAATGAAAGAAATTAAAAGTAACTTATTTTTTAAATAAATCAATGGGGAATAAAAAATTATATTGTTACATCCTTTTAAATATCAGGCTTACTGAATACGTTGCTCATATGAAACAGAACTATTTATGAATATTGCCTGAGAACAGATTTTCAAAGTGTCACATGCCAATTAACACAGTACATGTGAACAGAAGCATAATGAATTTCAGATGATAATATTCCCACATGCAGAAAATGTCAACAAGAACATAATTGGCAGCTATAGCATATGGTATATTGAGCTCAGAACTTGTTTATACCATCTTGAATCTCCCACTAATAAGATTTTTTATTAACAAAATATAAAGAAATATATCTGAAGTGCCATTCAGAAGTGTCACTTCATTTTTGAGATTCAGGAATGAAAATTGATTGATGTGTTTTCTAATGTCAAGCTTGATGTTATATAATCCAGTGGAGTGTGTACAGCACTAATAGTATGGAGTTTAACATATCAAGGTTGCATAAAACTGCTTACTAGCTTGTACAAAAGTGATATTGACCAGGACATTTTTGTATGTCTCTGCATCTGGGTGTATATTTCTGAACTTTTACTATCTGAAATCACAATAGTCAGCATTTTCAAATACAAATATGCAGGTCTGATTTCTTAACTTTTGTGGACTCTGCTCTAGTCATAGTTTGTTCACACTAAATGTAAATGACCAAAAGAAGATTTCTTCAGTGTTCTAGGCAGGATATTTCAGCTACCAAATCAAACTTATTTTCTTCATTTACATCCTACTGGCAAGGGGGTATAGATCTTTTGGAAATGAAATATCAGTGTTACAGTGGATGATCTCTCTTTGGCTTTCCTGATGTTTTCTGAATGTTCTATGAAAGGAGAAGGTGAGCATACTAAGAGTGTCTTAAAACTCCCAAACATACGCATGAAGAAAATAAGTATGCATTACATGGACACGAGATTTAAACTCAGACTGGTGATAATTTCTTGTGCATTTCTGACTTTTTCATAAATTCTTAGGACACATGAGCTTAAATTCAAGTAGCTTCATTAATTATAATAATTTTCAGATTTTACATTGCTGAAAAGAAAAAAAAACTTTAAAAAAATCCTGGAATGTTTCACTCAAAATTTCCCAGGAAGTTTCATCAAACCCTTCTCTTTCATTTCCAGTTCTACCTCTTCCAACACATCTATTAATAGTATTAGTGACATGTAGTTATTGGTTGTTATTAAAACCATGCAAACATCACTGTAAATCACTTTGTTACTTTCCAAAATTTCCTCCTCTTGATCGTATCAGGCAAGTTGCATTTGCATATAATCCAAGAATTGCTTTCCACCAAAGTGAATCCACGCTAGGTTCAGATGCCCCTTATAAGGATTTAAACACCACTGAAACAGGTATCCTACTTATTAAATTTGATATGAAGAGGCTGTCACTGCATGAAGGTGATGCAGCAATTTAGCTACATCAAATGTTTAACTATGTTGCCTTTTTCTGAGCTGGAAAGGGATGTCCAGAAATTAACCAGATCTAAGAGGTTCATTAATTTTCCTCTAGAAATATTTTGAACATTGATAAAAATAGTCATTTACCAGTGAAATTAAATATTGATTATATTTGGGAGTTCTTACGGTTTTTTTTAACTTCTTAACTGCACTATCCTATATATTAGAGAACCTCTTTTTTTTATTATGAACACAAAGGAAATAAAAATTTAAAAATTTGTTTTAGGTTTAAACCCAATTTTAAATTAACAACAAACAAATTTGATGGCAAACAATGATTTTGCAAGGATGGCTATAAGGAAATAGAGTAGAATCCAATATCCAGCTGAAATTGGAGGAGAACTGTAGAAAATTGAATTTGCCTTTTTAAATTCATTATGAGAATGACACTGAGGTAAAGAGTAACTGAATTTTTTAAGCACCACAATGTTTACACCTACCAGTTTTACAGGTCATCTGATATTTCTCATGACTTCCTAAGTATGTTTCATTGGCTATTGAGGAGCTGCTTAAAAAAAGGGTATAATTAATTACTGTCATTGTTCTCAACAACTTTCCCCATTGTTTTAACAGTCTTGCATCCATATAGTAGCTTCAGTACTATTTAGTTTATAGAGAGTACCTAGAAAATATTTGAAAATATGCTAAACCTGAAATTACAATTTTCAATAATGGCTTTAGTCTCACATGAGCCAAGTACTTCAGCAGCATTCTTCTGATGTTTAGCTCCACCAGGATGCACAAATGCCTACTTTTGTCTTTACATTCCTCACTAGAAAGGAGACAACATAGTATATAGTTGTAAAGCTTTCATTACATGTCAGGTGTTCTTTAGGTAATGGAGAGACAGTGATATGCTTTGAACCAATAAATGGATGTTTAAAGGATTCAGAGTTAACTGGGCCTGGGAAAAGATCACACAGAATGAAGCTCCACAAAAAATATGGCAGGCTCTACTGTGGTATTTAATTGTTTTCAATGGCAGAGGAAATAAAATCCCTATATACCTATTCAGGAGGGATGTCTCAGGTAAGGTTTTTTGTTTTCTTTCCTTCTATGGTCCAATAAATCACAGCAGATCACGTTCATTCTTATCACATATAAAATGAGTAAAAACCTCACTTTGTAATTAAGCAATTATTACTCAACTTTGAATGTATTGGTAGCAATAAAGTAACTTTACACATAAACAACAGGTTTTGGATGATAAAATTATGTGATAGAGTTGCTCTCCAGGGGTTTTCATATTTTCAGCTTCTTATGGTTCTTTCAAAGTATTGTCATTGTTCCTTTTTTCTCTTTTTTTAACCAAATAAATATTTTTTACAGGTTTAAAAACTAGAAAATTCCCTTAACTGTCTTCATTTCTTCTTAGTTTTTTTCTTTGGTTGGTTTTTGTTTGTTTGTTGTTTTTTGTTTATTGGTTTTGTTGGGTTTCTGTTGGGTTTCTTTCCAAACTTTCAAGCACTCTCATAATGACTTCTGTAGTAGTTCTGGACATTTAACTTTTTTAAAAGGTAATAAAGAAAATAATTTTTTACTCTCCTTGCTTGATCATACAATTTTCTTGTCCTTGAAGTGCTTGTGTGACAGTTGGGTTTAGGTCTTGGTTTCTATTTAGTGCCCTCCCTTAATAATTTGTAAAGCATTTTGTAGGAACAGACCCTCCCAGGGTTTCTGAGTGGCAATGTTCCCTTTGACTCTTCTGAGGACATTCCTCAGGAAGGTGGGCTGTCACTGTTATGCTTAGCAGTATGCAATAGATCAGATTATATTGTACATTGAGTATTAATAAATGTTCTTAAAGTTGCATAAACAATGAAACCAAAATCCATCACATATACTGCTTGTACGGTCATATCATTATATAGTCATATGTCTACAAACGGGTAAGTGCCAACTTTTCCTAACAGGAAGAAGTTTTTATGTAAAATAATGAGAAGAACTATATGAAAATAAGCCTCAGGCAAGGCTGTCATTTAAGACACTGTCATGGGAGGTATGGGTTTAAATCTCCTTAAAGAAATCTGGAAGCGCACCCAGAAATTTCATATGAGGTGAATTTTTTAAACAGTGACCAAATAGGAGAGGTGTTTTGAAAAGAAGGCTTGACCTTTTCCAAAAAATCCGCTGATCCAATTTTGCAATAAATAAAAAACTATAAAAGACAATTATAATTTCATAAAGATTATGATCCCTTGATATAAGGGAGATCCTTCCTTGGGTCCAAAAAGGAAAAAGCATTTTAGCTTTGGAAAATGATAGGTATAAAAATAATTTGTACCTCAGCATATGTAAAGGATTAGCATGAGGAACTTTCTGCCTACCCTTGTGAAGACTTCTGAAATTCTTGATTGTCCCTAGGTTGCTAATTTAGGGCTTATCTGGTACAGTTTTATTTTAGCACTACAAGTCTATAAAGACATACTAAAGCTATTTCTGAATGTTCAAACAATGGCAATTAATACAGAACTACTTAACATGTTCTAGTTATTTTTAAAGCTTATGATCCTTCTTCATAATTGGCAAACAATCCTCAAAAATACTTATTGTAACTTTTAAAAAAATTACCCCATTTTATTTCCAGAAGGATCTCAAAGACAATTAGTCTTGATTCTACTCTAAGATGTTACCTGTAGTGGATTAACACTATATGTTTATTGTATGGTTTGTCAAGCTGATTTATCATGAAAAAACTTCTCATATTCTAATTTATCATTTACTATTTTATAGGATCTTTTTTTCCCATGGTGAGTCTTCATTTGCCTGTGAGATCTTTTTTCTTAAGGGGGTAGTTTTCTTATACAACTGCCATGTAATTCTCTGGAGAATTGTGGAATTGTGCAGGTTGTCAAGAGAGTTGCTCACATTGTAAATCTGGCTAAATTATTGCTTAATTTTGTTTGTAAAATTTAAACAAAACACAAAATCATAATACATGACGTCAAAATAAACACAAAGGAAAAATATGTTTTTGAGGGATGTTAATAGATTTTGTTCTCTCTTACATGTTTATCTCTGTGTTTTAAAATACAATTGAACTTCATATTATAATAAAAAATAAAATATCACAAACAGGAGAGTAGCTCTCATGGCTGACATCTTTTGCCTTGGTCTCAGTATGTTACATTGGCAAGACCTAGTCCCCATTGCTCTAGAGGTTTATCCCTAGCCTTTACTAGAGGCTGAAAGCATATATACCAAGCCTCAAACTTTGAAACAGACTTTGTTTATCATTCTGAGCTTCCATGATGTGGTAGGATTAGCAAATACCCATTAACATAATACTAAGTTCTGATAAGTTGAACATTCAATATACTTAACTGCTATATTTTATACTTGAATCCCTGTTTAGATCTGATTTAAAAGAAAAAATGAGAAAGAATTATGCAACAAAAATCTCTGTTTCAGAAAAAATGTGTCATTTGTAGACAAAAAAAAAAGAACAAAAAAGTGACATTATTAATTTTAACTCTATGTTAACATGTTATAATGAAATGGTCAATAAATTTCAAATTTAAATGTTTTTGAGGGGATGGTCTTTCACTTTTGAAAACTGAAAGTGATTTCAAAGCATTTTCCTCAATATGTTCTAAACATGGTTTTATTGGCAAAAAATTATCTAACTTATCAGCTGCACTAGATATCTGAGTGCTTTTAGTGACTGTTTGAACATGGGTCCCTTTTTTGTCAGTAAATTTTCTTCCTTCTCAAGGGCTAAAATAAGAAATAAAGTCACCCTCTTTTAAATTACATTTGTAATGTCCCTTTTTAGTATAGTAACCAGTAATAATCAACTACTTCTTTTAGCCCCTCTCCTCTTTTGTTCTTGTGCTTAGATGTTTAAGAAATACATGAAGTGACATCTCCGGGTCCATTAAAGATAATTGAACCTTCTCATTTTGCAAGATGTTGTTAAAATTCACTATTAAGAAAGTAGAGCAAAAGTTGCAGCACAGATTCATTACACTATCACAGCAATTATTTTCTGCTGTTACAGATTATATCTAGACCACTGTACAAGAAAAAGGAAAGCAATATAAGGCATGTTACAAAGGACCATCCATCACTTGATGAGCATAGTTATGATGATATAGAAAGTGTAATTTAACCAGTATCAATGGAGTTCTTTATATTCCCTAAGGAATAATCATTGCACATATCCCTTTCAATTATTTATGTCTTCCTATTGTCCATTTCTCTGAGGAAAAGTTAATTTGACCTAGCCAAGTAAAGTATTGCTGTCTGCAGTCTCTTGAAGAAAAATAATCTAGACAGTAGGCAAAAATATGAAGCTAGTCTAAATCTGAGCAATACAACAAAAACCCTGTCAAAAGTTATTTTTGTGTAGTATGGGCAAGATAAATTCATCATTTGGAGTATAAATAAGGTCAAGGATGATCCTATTTTAGTACTAGACCAATATTTTGATTTTTTTTTCCTCAAGAAAAATGCCCAAACAAAAATCAAACAACTGGGACACAGTTTGTTCATATGCCTTATATACATGTGTAATCTACCCCAAAAAAATCAAACAACTTGGACACAGTTTGTTGATATGCCTTATATACATGTGTAATCTAGGTTAGTGTAGTGACTCTTTAAAGGGCATTTGTTCTGACAGCAATTGGCTTAAAAGATAGTTCCTGGCTACTGAATTTGCAAACATGTGGGGGTGGGCATTGCATTTGGAAAAAAATTTCCATCAGTAACATTGAAACCCACAAGAGAACTACATTAGAGTAAAGAAAACCAGGTTGCAACTTCTGGGAAGTTAGTAGATTAATATCATTCTTGTCACAGTGCTGTTGTTTTAGAACAGGCTTAGGAAGATCAAAGTCTAAAACTAGCCAAAGTGGAAATGGGAACCCCAGGCATGGTATGAAGATCACAGGAAAAGTCAAAAGACTAAGCAAATGCACATAAAATGGGCCAACCCCCATTCCCAAAGTAAAGTTTTTGATGAAGATTTTTCTAACTGATGAAAAGGGCAGCCCACTATGAATAACTTCCCTGCCAGTACTTAATAGTCATACAATGAGAATCTTCACACAACCTGGATAAGGCATAGTTACTTCAAAAACTAGTGGAAAATAGAGTTGTAACATATTAGTAGTTAAAATGGGGTTCAGGGGGAAAAGTAAGATCGAGAAAATAATTCCCATCATTGCACTGAGGCCAGTAGAGTCAATGCATCTTCCCAAAGATCAGTAGTGAGTTTACAGGAAAGTAGAGAACTATACATACTTTGATATGTCTCCATGAATCTAAAAAATGTTACCTTTATAAAATGAAGTTCAAGTATCTTTCTGATACTGGTGGCCCCAAGAACATGCTCCTCTAAAAGTCAAGACTATGGATGTTACTCACATATGACTGATGACCCAGATGCAGTTTTTCTTTTCATATTTTTCTTTGCACTTTCAAAAACTCCTTTTTATACATTCATAAAAAAGGGATTTTTTTAAATACATGCACATATTCAAGTTTGGTTTTCTATTCTTCTATCCAATTAAACTAAGACAAATATATATCCTTGATAAATAAGCAAATATAGATATGAAATAAATATTAACCATGCAATGTTATTTTGCATACTTACAGAACAAAAATAATATGAATCCTTTCATCATTATGACTTTGTTCACTTGGTATGAGTTAAAACATATACTACTGTGCAATATTTTCATCTTTACTAGCTGAATAAAAGTAAATGAAACTGTGAAATAAATATAAACATATGCAAAAATATGTTAAAAATTAAGATACAGACTTTGTAGTAACTTGAAAGTATCAAATAAAAAACGTATATCATATTGGTTTTGGGAAAAAAATTATAATGTGGTCTTCTAAAGCATTCAACAACATGGAGTGGGGCCATTTACAAAATTTGTAATTATCTGCACTTTTTGTCTTTTTTTTCTATTTTTTTTTGTGAAAAAAGAAATTTTTCACCGCTGAAAAATTCTGAGCACTGTCATAATAAAGACAGCTTTGATGACAACCTGAATGAGAAATCATTTCATACAAAAAACCCTATTGATTATCATATACATTTTGCACTTCACCAAGTCAAATGACATTTTTAGTATTTTACTGTTTTCAAACATTTTCTCTGATGTTAAATTTTGAACAGTTGCCACCAGTATTGTACAAGATTAACATGACATATAAAAGTGTCAGCATTCATTAGTGATAAACACCATCCTGTCTCCTCTCCTGATGGATTATATGTTCTTTCATTAAATGGAAAGAAAGGATAACAGGGGATATGCAATGTTCTGCTGTTTTCTGTTAAAATGCTGCTGGCATTTGAGGGGCCCCTTCTATACTTTTCTAAAAGAAAAAGTGTCATTGATAATTGATTCTGTTGGGAAACTTATAATAAAAATCACATATACTCCCACATCTTAGGGGACTGTCAAATTTTAACTCCATCAGTTTTCTTCTAGACATGCCAGACAGAAGTGTTAACAAGTAAATGTTCAATAACTTAAAAGTTTTAAACTGGTATTTAGGGAAAGGAAGATTTTAAATGTAAGCACTGATTATACCAATAAGCCTGAAATTGACATTTTGTATTTTCAAGATTTTAAGAATTCACAGCTCTTAAGTAACTTAATATGATGAACCTAAAGTCGAATTACAACTCTGTAATTACAACTCAGTCATATTTGTGACTATATAAAACTTGCAGCCTTATTATTATCTTATTTCTTACTCTTTCTGTCCCATATTATCCTTGTTTGTCCTGGGAAGAAGTTACAAGTGCAATTTTGGTGAAAGGGACCTGGCTTAACTATATTCTTTTCTAGATGAAGGATCTCAGCCAACTTCATTAAGTTAAAGCTTGCAAAATCTGAATTGCAAAATTGAGCATAACTGAAAATATCTAATTCTTTATGCAGTTTTGGCAGCTATTCCATACTCTGTTACAAAGTAGGTCATCTACAATTTTTTTAGCGTAATGGATATTCTGTTGTACAATACCATCATTTGCCTCTCCATTTACTCTAATTGAGGACAGTTTAATTTGAATTAAATTTAGTTTTACGGCTGAAGCACCACAATAACAGAAAAGTCAAGGTGAACATGGTCTTCTTTTTTGTTTACTTGATTAAAGTGCATTCCTATGCACTTCCTACTAGAGTAAAAAAGTACTACATACAGCACCTACCAAAGGCAATATTAATAAAGCAGAAGCCATTGGAATGAATTACCAGTGAAGAACAGAGACCTAAAGGAATGTTTTATCACAATAAGGTATTTCTCTGACAGGTGTCACTGCTGCTCAAATGGTTAAAGGAAATGATTATAAAGAAAAAATAATAACCACAGGTGCATATATTAGCACATAGAAATAAAGAACCAAGACTTCCATTCCATTTACTCCACTGCAAATCAATCTGCACTAAGCATACCATCAATATCTATATACTAAATGCCTGTATTAAGCAGAAAAATGTTATTCTGATTGACAATTTTTTGCATCTGTGTTGACTTCTTTCTTTTTCTCCTCCCTTGTTGCTATCATACCAGATACCAGGTATCATTTTTTCCTTCTTGTTGCTTTTAAAAAAAATTAAGATTAAATTGGCCACTGCAGACTCCCTGTGAGGACATCTCAAGTTTCCTGATTCAGGATGAGGGGATGACACATCAGATTACCAAGGTGAGGTCTGGAAGCAAAGTTTTGTGACCATGCCATGAAAAGCACCAGTACAGCTAAGAATTCCATCTGTTTTTAAAGGACTTGACTTGTTCAAAAAGCTTTATGTTTCTATCCCTTCTGGCTGATTTCTCTTGTTTTAAAATTGTCCTTCTTTAAGTTTCTCCAGGCCCTGATTTTCCAGTATCATTTCATCTATATGCTTCCCAGTACTGCATTTTTTTGTCCTCATTTTCAATACTTTCATTTCTCAGCATTTATTGGTGCTTGGTCCTTCACTGATGTTGCTACAAGCTCTGTTTTTTGCTTGCGCCATATTTCCAGTTTCATTTTTTCTCTGTGGTTTCACTTTTCACTACTTTTTCTGTTGTTTCCACTTACAAGGTCTTTGTTTCATTTCTCTTCTTTTGCAAACGGCCATTAGGTTAGGTACCATGGAGCGTTTACCTTGAGTGTTTTCAAAGCAATCTAATGGCAACTAAAGACTATGTGTAGTGAGCATTTGTTCAGGGATTTTTTTTTCTGTTGTTATTACCAGCAGAGTCCAGCTTGTATTTTCCTTCTCTTTCTACATTTAAAATAAAGTTCCTTTATTTATATAGGAAGTGCTAGCTTTTAAAACTTACTTTCCAAAAGTTTTGTCACTGGGAGGAAGTATCCTAACATGTTGGAGAAATGATTTTTCTTACACCCTTTTGCAAAATAATTTTACTGCCAATATATGCTTACAGGAGATCTCCTCATGGTACAGTGGAGGGACTGATGAGCTGTGAGATCCTCAATACATGAGGTCATAGCTGAAGGTCACACTGCCAGGAGAATTACTGTTTGTGTAAGCAAATTGAAATATTTTGTGAACTAAAGAGGTAGTTCACAGGAGATTTTTTTCGCATTCAACTTTTTAAGTGCATTTACCTCACTAATTCACACACTAGAGGGACAAGTTTGGGTATACACACCAATAAAGTTGTACATGGAAATCAAACCTGTTTAGGGGGATTTAATATAATGTTCGTGAGAGATTGATATGAGGATTAGGTTTCTGAGACAAGATAACTTGTTGCCTGTAACATGATAGGGAATACAAAGCACAATAAATTATACTAATTGGGAAGAAAAAAATCTTAAACTTTAGTTCCTCTTATCCATGCCTGGCTTCAATCCTCTATATTCTCTTCTCTACATACTGAAAAATCTGTTGTGCTGAAACATCAAAAGTTATAAGCACAACAGCTATTTGTCAATCCTCCTTCTCTTGATTGTAATATCAAGAATTGTGACAAGCACTTCTTTGGCAGATCACTGCAGGGTGACAATAACATGTACAATATTTAATTTACTTATTTTTATTGAGTTGATTTCTTTTTTATGACTGCATGCATGCAGATTTTCTGATAAGTGACCATGGTCAGCATAGTACAAGAACTAGCTTTAGCAGGCCTATTCTGGATTTTATGAGAGACCTTTAAAATCTAACAGAATTAGATAAGGATAATTTTTAAATGAAAGTACTGATTTTCAGGTGCACAGCAGTAGACATTGTCAGCCTAAGAGGGCCAGAGCTAAATAGTCTTTCATTATTGAGAAGAGATTTCCACAAAAAAGGAGGATGATGGAGGAACATATCCACTCTTCCTTAGAAAGGTCTATGCAAATTACCGCTTACTGAAGTCCTTAGCATTTTCTCTTTGATGTGATACTCCAGTATGCCAACAAATCTTCAGTTTATTCTTTTCAATTTGCTAATCAGGATGGATACTACTACCAACAGCCTGGACAGTTTGGGTTTTTTTGAAAGTTTTATCCAGTAAGAGAGCTAATGTCAAGATATACCCCAGAAGCAGCATTTTAAACTAAAATATTAAAAGGAAAAAAATAAAAAGAAACCCACAAGAAAATTCTCAGAAAACTGGCCTATCTTATTTGTGTTCATTAATGCATGCTCCATCATAATATATGCCTCTATCTCTACTGAGACACATGTTATAGACCAGAGAGCTAATGAGATCGTTTACACTGAGACTGTAAAATTGCAGCATGAGGAAAGTACAGATCTAACACAAGAATCACAAGAATTCTTATAACTTGGAAATCATAGTAACTATACCGAGATCTTCAGATTTCTGTTGTAAAGAGATGGTAAATATCCTAAATACTAGTGTTACCTTAAAACAGGTATTTTTGAATCATTGTAAAATTGTCTGCTTTTAATATTAATCCTTGTTGTATGCATTCTAAGCTCTTATTTGTCTTCTCATTGTTCTACTCTCTCCTGCTCGTCAGCCTCTACTGTTATTTCCCCTCTCTCTTGTTCCTCTGGCCTTCTTTTGTCTCCTTTTTCTCTTGGCTTTATTTTTCTGTCCCTGGAGAGACTCCCAGATCACATTAGAAATGTAGGTTAGACTTCTGATGTCATTCTTAAAGAAAGAAAAAGAAATTACAACCTTAGTGTTCAAGGCTATATTAGGAAATCCTCTTACATATCTTTGTAGCAATGCTTTTTCATGATCCTGAGATGCCTGAATGTGTATTTGTGGATAGGGAGAAAATGAAAACATAGGAAGGTATAACTTCAGAGTGTCTGAAAACTTAGGCAGGGTTGTTTGTCTCACTGTAGAGCTAGTGCTGTGCTACCCATCCAGTGAGAAAAAAAATCAGAAATGTCACTTTAGAATAAATGAATATACTGATTTTGGGATTTCAGATGCATTTGTTTCATGTCTTCCTTGTTTAGACAATGCTGTGTGCTATGAATCCCATAATGAGATATTTCAAACTAGGGAACATAGTTTCACAGGGACTCAGTTTCACAGATTCTACTGCACAGCCTGAAGCAATGAAATTTAGAGCAGTCAGGTTCCTTGTCTATTAGACATCTTTCTGAATAAAAATAGGTATTTTGAGCATCTGAGTTGTGTAGGTTGTTTTTTTTCAGGTCAGGATCAATCTTGTTGTTGAATGATACAATATATTTTTTATTGCAGTATTTCTGTAGCATATGATCCATACATAGAAAGAGCAGTCCCATATATGTTAACACAATTCTTTTCAAAACCAAAGACCATAGATGTAGGCTGTTATTCTTTTCTAGTGGTTGGAATTATGCATCAGTCGTATGGTTGTTCCATGGTTTTAAAGCTTCAAAACCTATTGAAAATCATCCTCTATACTACACAATGCAAAAAGGTTTTTCCAATTCCCTTTTTTAATTGACAAACCCATTTGTGTAAGAACAAGATCTTTGTTCCTAACAATTCACCTGTTAGACAGAAGACACTACTTCGTTGTAGAAAACAATCAGGTTAGTCTGGCATGATTTGCCTTTGGTAAATTCATGTTGGCTTTTGTGAAGCACCTTCTACATTTGATTTGTAGCATGCCAAGAGTTTAAAATGGGAGAACTTTACATCTCAGACATGTATGTGACTAGGAAGAGGTTTGGGGTTTTGGGGTTTGTTGTTTGGTTTAAACTCATAATTTATCATATTCACTTCCATGCTATTTCACACTGTGTCTTTTGTATCTAATTCTCTTGTCTTGTCCATTCAGTCAGGTCTAGGTGGCAAGGTAGCTCTCTTTGTAATCAAGTACTGTTCCTGTAAATCTATAAGCTGCATTTCCCATTTACCTCCCAGTAGTGAATTTGATGCACAGGCACAGTTGTAGCTTGTTCCAGTACACTGTCTGCTCTGTCTACTCTGAGCAATCAAGCTACAGAACATTTTGCTCACATCGATCAATCTCAGTAATATGCATCACAAAACACATAGCAATGACAAAGTCAACAGGCTTTTGTAAGAACCTGTTCCTAATTACCATTTTTATTATTTATTTCTTGTATTGGAGATCCTTGTAATCCTAAGTGTTTGTACAAAATCCCATGTGATAGGACAATGCTTTTTAAAATTTGTTCTCTCAATGAAATAGTTGAGAGTATGGTCACACAAAAGTCTTCTGGATGAGCTATGAAGCTGTTCTTTTTCCAGGAGGCCTTCACAAGAGTCACTTGTAAATCATTCCTTAGCAAGCTAAAGTAAAATAAAAATAGAGAGTAATACATGAGAATCTGATATTTGTTTTTACCCTGCTGAATTTTTCGTAATAAATAATATTTTTCCCTGAAGTGAATATTACGGAAAGTTACAGACAATATACAGTATTTTACAAAATAAAGTATTTTAAAATGTTCTGTAGTAGACAATATTTTTACGCAATGAAATAGGATAAAATTATTTAACTTACTGGGAAAGAAAAATTACATAATGTCATTAATCTTCTGTCAGTGATGCTTTTATCTAAAACAAATAACGATGCTTGTGGTGCAAGAGCTTGCTTCATCCTAGTTTGAGTAAATGACTACAACTGGCACATTGATTGATAAATTGGTCACCAAAGCTCATGTATTTCCTTGTTCAGTTCTGATATTAGGGGAAAAGTTCCAAATGGCAGTCAAAAATTTCTCTTAAACACTACAGAAGGTGTAGGTAGTTGTTATAAACAAGATTTTTGTGAAGTATTAGAGAATTCCTCATTGTGTTTACAAACTGCTGAAATATATTGAGATACTTGGACTTATAAGTCTTAGGGTCTCATTTCTGGTGTCTTGATTTCTTTCATTGCATTTCTTTCATAGGAAACAAAGATTCGATCAAAGCAACAGGAAATAGCGTGGGTACAGTTTCATGCTCTTATGTAAGCTGTTTTCAAGAGAACAATGAGCAGAAAATGAATTATGGCGGTACATGAAGTGTCTGGATTTCTTCAGCTTTCTTAATTTATAGTTTAAACAATATAGGGTGAGGAAATTTGAGGTAACAAATCTGAAAAACGTACCTGGAGCAGGGATGAAAAATTTCTTGTCATATATAAGGAAACCAGAGATATTTTAACATTTTCTCTTAATATAAATTTAAAACAACCTCTATATAACTGGGCAACTGTGAGCAGAGAACAGGGAAGAAAGAGGTGTGCTTGTTAAAAGTGAATGCAAACAACATGGAAAACCAGTGCAGTAAAAATTATTCCATTTTTCTATTAAAAAGAAAATAATATTTATCTACATTTAAATGGGAAAATAAGCCTTAATTTGTTAATTTGTTTAATTTTTTAATTTGTTCAATTTTTCAATCAATTTTAAATTCATGTTTTGACACTAGCAAGCTGAACAGTTGTTTTAGGACATACCAGAAGCCACTTCAATAAACTAATAATCAAGTAAACTTTTTGTTTTTTGTTGCACAACTATCTTCAGGAGAGGGACATTCAAAGTTTGACTTTGTTTTCCTTGATAGTACTGTGGTTGAAGAACCAACTTCCATTGGACCAGTCTATGTAGGACAAAAAACTGAGGAAACTGACTGATTTTGTGGATTCTGGCTTCTGTACACTTCTCTAGTTACATATAGTTCTATATAATACCTTGATTCAAACTCAGACTCTCAAACTCAAAAGATTTAAGGTTTTTATAGAGAGGAAGGTAATTCATGAACATTTTAAATCAGCCTTTCACATGAATGTTGTTGAAAGTTTTATGTGTAGACCTTCAAAAACATTTGAAAAGTATTCAAAGGTATTCAAGGTTCCAGATTTGAAAAACAAGAAACAAAAAACTCAGCTGATGTTAGTTATTGTTTGTGGCAGTCTCAGGGCACCCAAGGAATGAAGCAGACGCAGCAGCTCAAGGGGAAGCTTCTACTACCTTATTCTAAAAATCTGACTCCATATATACATTTTTACAAAAGGCCAGAGATTGGCTACACAGGTTGCCACCTCTTGACCTGGATGGTGAACATCACTGTCCATCACATTTCTCCTCCCAGAAGACAAGAATGCAAACAATAGATAAGTGCTAAAAATATACATTATTTTTGTGAAGCTGCGTGAGAAACTCCAGTTCAAGAGTATAAACAACAAAAAGACTTCTGCATCAGGGCAACAATTGTTGAGACAGAGGAAGAAATTTTTTTTAAGCTATACATTTTAGAAACCTACATTAGCCCTTAACCTCTAGTTAACAATTAATTAATTGATCACTAATTATCATATAAGCTTCAATGAGGCTTAATGAAACTATGCTGCTTTCTAATACCTTTCTCATTTACATTCATACATTAAAAAAAGTCTTAAATATTTTTTTCTAAGCAAATTAACTTTGGCAGGTTTTCTAAAAAAAAATACTGTCTTTTTCATCCTGATTTCAAGTATTTTGAAATGTCTGATTGTATATCTAATATTCCTGTAATTAAGCAATCAGTTATGCTACTCCTGTTACACCTCTTGTACAAAGCAAATGGGAGTAACTTTTTTTTCCATTGATATGAAATGTTTCTTTAACTAACAAACATCTTCTCTTCAAATGTCCCTTTTCCAAAGAAGTTTTGACTTGCCTTCACAAAAGATTTGATAGGTATTTTGAATTTTTACTTGCCTGACTATCCCAACAATGTTGACAAATATGAGACATTACCTGCTGTCCAATTCTTATGATGGAAAAAAGAATAGGTGTTAGTGTTTCCATAAAACAGTTACTTTACAGCGGTTTCATCTTTAGGATAAGCAATTTAAAGAAACTTCACTGATAACACAGTTATAAACCAGTCAAAAGAGTGCTATAAAACATAGTGAAAGACTGTCTTAATTGAAAGCTTCAAGTTATGACTTTAGAGGGCCTGTGAGACCAACTATTCCTGGTGGCTACCTGGCTTGAAAATCCCATTTTATATACGGATTGTTTTGACACCAGCCAACCATGAAGATGAAGAAGTAGCAGGTGCTGATTTAGTTTCCCTTGGCATCTTCCAGGAGAGGATCTAAGGCTCCCTGAGCATGTACAGTAAGTTATGACACCTTAATAACTGTAAGTTGTGAAGTCCAGAAGGAGGTTATGATCAAACTGCAGGGTTTATTATTTTAATGACTCTAATAAAATGTTTTAGAGGAACATGTAAATTCCAGCCAGCTTTGCAATGAAGAGACCAGCCTGTGCTGCACTTGAACTCAAGAGGAGAAAGAGATTTAGTTCAATTTAGTTTGTTTAAATTCAATATATAATGCTCCAGAGTAACAAGTGAAAAATACAGTTTTCTTTTCAAGTGTGGAAACCTTTGGGCAATTTGAAAATGTCATACTCTGCTTTCTGCGACTCACTCAAAAGTTGTTGGAGTTAAGGTGTGAAGCAATGTTTCAATGGAGAATAAAAATAATAATTTTGAATTATTGAATAAAACACAGGGCTGAACATTGTGAAGGAGACCAGCTCTGCTTATTCTTCTTCCAGGGGTTTCTATCTGCTTGGTTTCTACCAACCTTCTGCTGATTTTTATCAGCATATCTTTTTGATAAAGAGCTATAAAATGATGTAATAGAAGTTTGTTGTTTTTTGGGGTTTTTTTTGTGTTTTACTTTTATTATGATACATATTACTTGAAAGTTATGCATTGATAATATTTTTACATGTTAGCTTTCTAAACACTTAAAAATTTCAAAATACTGTAGTCTTGGAACAGTCTGTAAAAGTGGGTGGCAGCAAGGTGTGGGGTTAAGCTAACACTGGAAATTTCATTCAGCTAGGAATGCAAAAAGGTCTAGAGCAACTTAAAAAATACTTCACTTTTCAGCAGTCTTATGTTGTGGTAGTCTATGTGGTGCAGGTGTCCAAGCATTCAGATTCATCCAGACAATGTCATCCATGCTTGGAAGTGTAATTTTTATTGTCAATATAAATATGTCAGCACAATATTGTTTCAATTCTGCCATTTGTTGCAATTCTGCTATGCTACCTTACTTACTGCAAATGTTTTTAATAGTATTATAAATATTATTAAAGATATAAATTAATTATTTTAATATGCATAAGGTGAATATTGAAAATGGTTAACCATGGTAAGAACCTAGAAAAAAATTCATAAAAATAATAACTTCAGTATAATGCTATGGCTTTCGGAATGCTCTCTCACCCAAACTAAACAAAAAGCAGAATTGTTTTTGCAGATAAAAGTATCTAAATTCCATATCTCTTTGATGAAATTTTCACTAGAATAATACCATATCTGCACTTTCTAAACAAGCCAGCAATTCACTGACCTTAAAGTTCCGATAGAAATTCCAATGTGCTTCATAAAAGAAAGTATTTGCAGCATCTTCCTTGTAGTGGTCCATTGCAATGTTCCTTCAGTTCTGTGCCATAGAGATAAAAAGCCAAAAACTGAGTGTGTTCTAACTTATTTCCAAAGATTTGATGCTGAATGTAGAGCAGATTTCTTTTTTTCAGAACATGATGTTTTACTTAAAATAAGAGTTTCTTCTTTTTGCTACCTGTGGAATTGCCTACTGTGTACTCTGTGTTACCTGGATAGCATGTGTAAAAAAAGATATTGAAATTGTAGCTGTAAACATACTAGAAACTAAAGGATTTTTCACAAAAAATAGACCTGTGCTTCTAAAGCATAGGTAAAAGAAAAATTTAACATATTAAAAAAAAGAATGTATAGAAGTAAACCAGTGTTGCAGTTCAATTGGTCACCAGTAGGCTTTATTAACCAGAGGAATGGTGGATGAATTTCAGATGACACTAACTAGATTGTGCTCTGACCTGGAATATACAGTACTTGAAATTTCATGGCTCTGTCCCAGACTATTAGTAATGGCAGCTTGTATGCAGCAAACTCAGCATGTAGCAAATGATAAGCCGAAATCTGGGCACCTGTCCATAACTGAATTGTAAGTACAATTCTCTTTCTGCCTTTGGGAAAGTAGCATCTGTCTTAAACTTTTAAGCATACAATTAAGAGATTACTTTTAATTAATATTCCCCATGTTCTACTGTATACCATCTCTTTGTTGATAAATTGATAATGCAATTTAAAAATTTATAATATTCTAAATATTCAATATGTTTACTCTGAATATAATTTATTTTGAAATGTTTGAAAATGTCATTGACAACTCACACTGATTTGAAAATTATACTCTTGAACTTCAGAAATATGTTGTGAAGTTTTACTTAAATGAGAAAAGTAGAAAAGTTTCTCTTTAATTTGCATGTAAATTTTTTTCTCACTGTATCAAATTTGACTTTTATATTCTTTTTTCATCTTTGGCTTCCTCTGTTGATTGCATAATGGTAACATTGTAGGCATGAGGATAAAATAGATCTGATTAGATATAGCTTAGATTAAAATTTTTCTCTCAAGCTTGAGGCATACTCAGGTTATGTAGAATTTAACTAATTCCACATTTGCATTACACCTTTTGCCAATTTCACAATATTGTGCAAAAGACATCATTAAGGTAGTACTAACATTTCCTTCATTTGTTAGAAATTGTCATTATCAGAATTTTCATCTGCATACAGTATATGCCAACAATCTGATAGCCTCTAAATTCAGATATCTGCAGAGTCTAAATTTAATTACATTGCAGTAAAGCTGAAACATCCTCTTCCTTTCCTGAAAAAAAGCAGCTTAAGATCAAATTCAGACAAGATTCACCAAATCTTTACTTTGAGCGGGACTTTTTATTCCAGTAACAGTTATTGTGGGAAAATTAATTTCTGTGTAATAAAGATTTTCAACAAGACCTCTTGTTGAATGTAAAATAACCTTCTTCTCTTAATTAAATTCTGCAGTATTTTTCCCAATGATAAGTGTAACATTTAAATAAAATATGAACAAATGACATGTTGTTCAAAGTGCAAATAACATAACGTAACTCTTGAGGATAAAGAATTATAGCGAACAGTAGCAACAGCACTAACCCAAAGCTTATACTGTTGACAATCCCAGCTGAAACCATTCCATGAATATTCCAAGTTAAAGTTTCAATTGATATGAAGTTAGAATGCATTAATTTTTAAGATCTCTGGAATACCATTGACAGGGGGGAAAAAAAATCCCTTGTATTTAGTGAGGTGAGAAATCTTGATGAGTTCCTGCAGAGCTGTGGAAAAACCAAGGACCAAAAAATCATCAGCCAAGAAGACTTTTTCAGCTAGAAAGAGTTCCATTTTAAAGCAATGAAGATGAGAAAAGCTTCAAGTGCTGAAGAAAAGGAACTAATTATTCTACTTGACTGCAAAAGAAATTACACATTAAAGACAAAGCTGCAATACATAGTCTTGGTATAACAGCAAGGCAGATAAAAATATTTGGCTCATGCAGAGGAATAAAAACAGTTGAAGGCAATAGTATAGAGTCTCAGAAATTGCTGTGGAAACAAGAAAAGAAACCTAACTTAGAGATGATACAATTGAAAATGGGAGAGATTTAGATGTATTCCATTTCCAGGTGTTTAACAGGCTCAGATAGTGAACTGTACAAAATATTTTAATTTTTATAGGGTGAATTTTATGGGAAAAGCCTTGGCATTTCTTTAAAGCAGACAGCATCATTACTGTGATTGTCAGTAACTTGCTTCCTAGATAGCATGTAATTTCAGGGAGGAGCTAAACAAAACATTGGCTGATCAGACAAAGACAGACAGCAAGAATTCTGAAGAAAAAGGCTACAGTATTAGAAGCCCAAATGAGCACTGCAAGCAAAATAAAAGGGCTGATCTGTTGTCCAGAATTATCCAATGTCTGTTTTCTCTGTGTTCATCAGAGAAAATTGTTCTTCAGATCTTTGTGTGAAATATTGTATCCAAATCTATTTAAAACTCTCCTGTGTTTAACAAAATGTCAGATGTGATGATTGAAACAGTTTTTTTGATATTATTATTAATAAAAATACCTTGAAGGGAGTTTTGGGTGCTAAATAATTATTACAACAATGACTGAATTATTATCCACTGAGAAAAAAAAATAGCCAACCAAAAAACTAAATATGCATTTAATCTAAAATAAAGCTAATACAAAATCCTTTTACATTAAATTAATACAGGTACAGAGATAGCTATCACTGAACCATCTTTATCCTCAGTGTGATAAAGGCCTCTTCCCACTTCTTCCTTAATGACCCTATCTTGTCAATGGGTTCACTTTTATGCAGTGATATACATAATGTCTTTTAATACATTATGATTAATATAATCCTAATACAGTAATCAATAATACCGTAATATGACACAACATTATCCAGACTCTACAATACACAGAAACAGGAAAAAAAAAGGCTGTAATGAAAATTTCTTAAGAGTAAATCATATGGGAAATTCCTCATAGCTGGCATATTCCATATCCAAAGTGCCTGTTTGCTTTTGTCAGGGCATGCCTAAGAGGGAGCCAAGTGGCCTAGCCCAGGACCAGGACCACTCTCAGAGCAGACATACAGCTCCAGTGGACAGGAACAATCCAGAGTTTGGCAATACTTTATTGGCTAGTACAGAAATAGTCTGAACACCCGCTCTGACTGTGGTTCTTCTTGAAACATCAGCATTATGATAAGTGATGTTACTCTGGCCTAGGATCCAGTGATCACAGTGTCATTTTGTTTTGTTAAAGACAATCTGTAGCTTAATTGCATCAAATTAAGGATTTCTGATACTATAAATTACTTCCATTACTTTAATTATTATTTTGATATTATGTTTAACCAAAGTTTTTCTTAAAGATAATAAAATTTATTAATGATTGAAATTCAAACCAAATAAACACTATCCAAAGATCAAATAAGTGAATCTTCTTCCATTTTCAAGAAAGATTGATTTAAAAATCAAGAAAGGCATCAGTTTGTATTTTAACTCTTTCAAGGTTTTGAAAATAGAGAAGAAAAAAAAAAGAGATACAATATAAGTTTATTTTTCTTTTTTTCCCCCCAGGTCCAATATGTTAAAAAAGAGTGTATTTTTTTCCAAAAGACCATTGGTTTCCACTGACTGTTCACAAATTATCCTTTTCATGTGATTGATCTGTTAATGACCACAGTATATTCTGTTTCATATATTTTCCTCAGCAGTTGTAATCTTACCCCTCTTTAAAAATTGCTTCTTTAATGAGGCTATACCTGTGGTAAAATCTTAATTGCTTTCTCCTAAATTTCACCTTTGGCACTAAATATGGTAATCACAGTTCATATCAAACCCAGTCCCAAAAGATCTCTCCTATTACAGTGATATGTACAATATTCCAATCAGTACTTTGATCCACTATGCTTTTTCAATGCACAACTTTCTTGTGGATAAATCATGAATAATGCTGAAAAAAGTACTTTCTTCTTGTATGTTAATCCTCTTCTTATAACACTAGTATTTTGGAGTCAGATTCAGATAATATATATTTTACTCCCACTCTGTCTTTCCCCCCCAAAAAAATCTTAAATGTAAGTATTAAAACTAAAAACTCCTTATTAGTTTTAGTTTTTGCAAATGTATATTAAAAATGTGAGCCCTTATCTGTTTAGAAGCTCTTTAGAATAGTTTTCCTAGTCTGAAGATTCACCAGTTCTCCATACAGAAGCAATTACTTTTTGCTTTCTAGAAAGCAGGCAATTTATAATCTTAGTCTTGACCACCTTCCTCACTTCAGTGTGTTAACTCATTTCCACAGCCAGTTGTAGTCCTTCTGTAGCATTTCACAGTGTTTATCTTTAATGTAGATGGTTGGGGTGTTTTTCTCACACCACTTTAAAAAAAAACCCTCCTCATTTTCTCTTTTGTTTTTGCCACAAAACCAGAACACTTTTGCCATCAAAAAACTGCACAATTCTGAGTGCCATTTATATAATCCAAAAGGTAGAGCTTTTTATAATGACCCTGTGTGCAGGCATATTTCTCAGAATGTCTTCCCTTGTGTTTGTATATAATTGAATGTCTCAATATTTGCCTCTTTAAATGAATATTCTCTTCTTTTTCTGTTCCACCTATAGTAGGAAAAAGAATTTATCCAACATTTTATATTTGTCTAAAGGTAAAAGAAATTTAGTAAATATAAAAGACTGAAGTGGTTGTTCCTTTCAGCCTTACAACTCTGCTGAAATCTTTAATACCTTCCTTTTTCTGCCAGATCCCTTCATTCTCTAAACCATTTTTTAATGAAGGATTTACATACCCATTAATTCATATGGTTTTCTAGTGAAACCTTTATCTTCTCTGTGTTCCATTAATTGCTAGTATTGTTCTGTCACCATTTTTTCTAACATCACATTAATTTATACATCTGTGCCCATACAAATACTGCATTTTCTTTCAGGCTGCTTGTTTATTCATCTTACGCAAAAATGCTGGCTATGGTTGTTGTGAATTACTCCTCTGAACTAATGGTCTTAGATCTCCTTTATTTTGTTTGCTACACTCTCATAACATTTGGTAGTACATAACCATCACCAACCTTGCGCCATATCACACTATGATCTCAGGAATGCTCTTTAGCGCTCAGCCTTGATTACTGGCAGTTCAGCCACCCTTGAGTTTATCAGAAACACTGTCTGCTCCCAAAACTTCTGCTTTTGTTGATGCCTTCCTGGTGATTCTTTAAGTGACCCAAAGCACTTGTGACATGGCACTTGCAAATTCTTGGAAAAAAACCCACAAACTATTGCAGTTCTCACTACTTTTCGTTTGGGTCATGGCATTGCCTTGTGTTGCATCATTTCCTTCACCATACACTTACATGTGGTTTTGTTGGTTGAATAATTGTAATTTGAATCTCTGCACAATGCCCTGCTTCAAAATTGTTTACTGTTTCTGTTTAGAATTTGAAGTAATATTTCCAGTGTCAGAACGCAGTCCATATTTCACAACAGCAAATAAGCACTTTCTTATGTTTAAAACAAATGAGCTGGCTTTTGCAAGTTTGAACAGGCTTACTCACCCTGTGTTAGTCAAAAAGTAGTTTAGTCATAAATGCTTTGTTTTTATCTTTCTTTTCACTACCTACTTAAAAACATCCTGTACATGTCCTACTTCAGAAAAAGTGAAGTTCTCTTCATCTGTATTTTAGTTTTCTTTTCCTGACTTGCTGAAAGCTACTGCAAACATCAAATACCTTGGAATAAATTTGTAAGCTCTGCTCTTTTTAAAATTTTGTGGAAAGTAAATAATATTCAAACTTCTTAAATATTTTTTAAGGAGTTCCTTAAGAGATGGATGTCCTTTCTTTCTCTCTCATGCAAATTATGCATTTTTAGTTCCTGTATTTTACTTCTGGTCTATCTTGTGGTCAGAAGTCACCCCAAAATGGTCTGTTCTAGAATGGAATACTGGCAGACTAGCATAGTTTGAGACAAGTTTCAATATAATACAACAGGTAGTTTCAAGTACCTCTCATTGTAGTCTCCTCAACATTCAAATGATTCCCTACCATTTCCACAGCAATTTGCTAATGAAAATTTATCATTTAGACTTCCACACTTGTCCACTCTCTTAAACTCTCTTAAAAGTGATCTTTCAGCATGTACAGTGTATTCACCTAACTGCATTTCTGTATACTCAAAAGGGGAAGCTTTTGCCATCTATCTTTTTTAGGTACAATTTATTTTTAAACTTTGCAAATGTCTTTTAAATATCTTTTCTAAATGAATAATAAAAATATTTTTGATGCTTTGCATACATGACTGATTTGGTAAGCATAGAATTTTTTTTCAAAATCAGAGGGGTGGAGTGGAAACCGTTTACACAGTACTCCATGGGACAAGAGACAGGATACTCTATTCCCTACATTGATTCCAGCTAAAAATGTCTATTACAGTAATGAGTTTTCAGTAAGAATACAACACTCATGTCTAAATTGCAGTGTATAAGACATATTGAAATAACTTTATCTCTGCAAAATACTATGTATTCTGTATTTTCTTTAAGATATTTACTGCTTAGTGAGATTGTATTAAATTTGATTTACCCATGCTTATATTCCTCAAACTCCTAGGAAAGCACAAATCATGCCAATTCTCCTAAGTAAATATATTTTAATATACTTTAGTGGGTCTATGTTGTTACCAAAAATTGCTGGTAACAGAAATCACTGCCTTCCTGCTGCTGAAAGTCTCTGTAAAAAGCATAATTGCGACCATTCTATCAGTTTGTCTCTGTTGGGCAAGTAATCAAGGATGGCAGACTGTGGCAGTCCAAAATCAGCCCATTACAGCCGTTCAACAACACCTCACCGCATGGCCAAAATAACAGAAAATGGAATAGTACAGCTGATAAGTGATTATATGTCAAAACAGAAATAGTGAGGAAAACAGATTTGGTAAGTGCTTTCAAAACTTTTTAGGAAAATAAATATTACTCCTGGATTAATATTAAAGGCTTTATATGGTTTTGAACTAGCAAACCAAATCATACAACCCAAGAAGAAGCAGGTTTCATTTGATATAATTTTGCTTCAGTTTTGGTTCTCGACTTGTATATTAATTAATTCCAAAATTGAAAATCTGAGGAGAAATAGTAGGGAAAAAGACTTAAGCTTTTCCTTTGTGACTATAAAAATGGAACTAAAATGTTTGAATTCACTTTACAAAAAGAGACTATGACTGGTTTTTGAAAGTATTTGTATACATATATGTTACAAGACAGTGCAGAACAATGACCAAGGGACTCCTCACAGAACCCCAAAAGGGTTGAGGTCAGAAGGGACCTCTGGAGGTCATTTAGTCTAATTCCCCTGCTCAAAGAGGGGTACCTAGAGCTGGTTGGCAAGGTCTGTGTACAGATGGTTTTTGAATGTCTCCAAGGATGAAGAGTCCACACCCTCCCTTTGCAACCTGTGCCAGTGCTCAGTCACCCTCACAGTAAAAAACTGTGACATCCGGACAGGGTGACCTCTGTTTCAGTTTGTGCCCATTGGTACTGCCACTGAAAAGATGCAGCCTCTGTGCACACTCTGTGTACCCTCAGGTATTAGACACATTGATCAGATTGCAGCTGAGTCTTCTCTTTTCTGTGGTAAACGGTCCTAGCTTTTTTTTTTTTTTTCCTTTGTGGTTCTTCATTGGACTCTCTTCAGTATGTCCGTGCCTCTCTTGTACAAAGGAGGCCAAGAACTTGACACACCACTTCAGCTGTGTCTGAGTAAAGGAGGATTATCTCTGTCAACCTATTGGCAATACTTTATATAATGCAGGCCAGCTGTACACCAGTACCCCCAGGTCTTTCTTGCAAAGTTCCTTCAGAGATGGCTAGCCCCCAACATATATTGACACCTTAAGTTTTTCCTCCCCCCAGGGTCAGAACTTTGCAATTGCTCTTGTTCAGAACTTTGTAATTCCCTTTGTTGATCTTCATGAGATTCTTTTCAGTCCATTTATCCAGTGAATCTAGGCCCCTCTGAATGGCAGCATGACCCTCTGGGGTATTAGTCAACCCAGAAATAGACATGACTAAGATGATAAAATAAAACCCAGAATATTATCTGACACTTCATTCTGTTCTTTTGGAAAATCCAATGATCTTGTATAAAATGGTTAAATTGGAAGGAAAAAGAAAGAAGAGGAAACAGAAAAGAGGCAGAGATCATAAAGAGTGGTGCTATGTGAAACACACACCGTCCATAAATAAGGTTTTTTATTAGGTATGAAAAAAACAGTGCAAGAAAATAGGTATTCTCAAAATGTTGAAAGAAAAAATTCCTTTGAAACAAGTCTGAAGAAAAAAACAAGACTGAGAGCAGAAGATAGGGTTCTTAGTGCTAACAATGATGAAGACTAAACTAATAAATGGATTAAAATGTTACAATTACAATACTGGCTGGAAGGTAGACAAGGAGTCAGATGAACTATTGAAGGACAAGAGTGAGATGTTAATGACAAATGAGGTTCATATTGCCAAGAGGCTGCATGAATCCTTTGCTAGTGTATGCATGAAAGAATTTGAAGGTCATATTCCATTGCCTGGGATAAATTTTCCTGGTGAAGCAAGTGAAATGTTAAAAGTCTTTATGGTCACAATGAAGCAGGGAGTTAGGAAATTAGACCTATTAAAACTGACATAGTACCAGGCCAGGATAAATTACATCCTGAACATCTTCATGAGACTGTAACAAGAAGCAGGAACATTTCTGGATTAAGTATTTGTCTGAATATGTGAATGGAAAAGACCAAGCAATTCACCACAAGCAGCTAAGATAATTCATAATTTAAGGACATAAATGTTACATGACCACTACCAATCAAAACTAAACATTAATTGATCTAATGTTCTGGAAACATTGATAGGAGAAATACTTCATCACAAGAAATTGCAACTTACAGAAATTGCTCAGTACAACAATAAATATGTGGAACAAAAAGGCATAAATTTTATCTCTGGATGTTGTTTTAATCAGTGTTATTTTGAGGGACTGGGGGATGAATGGCTAAATTATTTGTCAAATATCAAAAAATAGGGATTTATGCTTTGCTCTTTTCAATGAAAAGGCTACTTTAATCAATCTAGTTATAAGTGGTTACTGAATAGTCAGTTGCAGCAATCAAAGGCAGCCAGATATACTGACCACTTACTTTGTTATGTATGACCAAATTCAAAGGTGTGTTCTTGGTTGAATTAATCATGTTAAAGTTCTGAGTCACACATTTTATAAAGACATTTGATTTAATAGGGTATGTGCGTGGTCTTTTTTGTGTGTGCACATATATGTACCTGAGCTATGTGTGTAATATGTGCAATTTAATTTGTATTTATTTTTACGTTTCATACTTACATTCTTGATAAATTGCTATATTTTATGTTTTCCTAATGACATGTACATTTATTCAATGATTAATGTTGAGTGCTAAGAAAGTTTTCAGCAGTAGAGCCCCACTAGAACTCTCCCACCATGACATCATTAAGTTGACAGTATTAGAATCAGTGATAGGATACATGCTGTGGAAAATATCAGGTACACAAGAGGAGGACAATTGTGGTAAACTATCCAGTTTTACTTGTCAATAGGCACACTTTATGGCAGAAGAACAGTTTACAGATCTAGAAGTCAGCATTTCATGACTATCATGAAATATTATGCAGGGTGACGAAGCATAGCAGATTCCAAATATTTCTAAAAGAACAGCAAGAAGTGAGGGAGAAGGAAGGAAAAAAGGAAGAAGAAGTGGGAAGTGAGGAAGAAGGAAGGAAAAAAGGAAGGAAGGAAGGAAGCAAGCAAGCAAGCAGGAGGTGATTCAAGTTCAGATGTAATGTTAAGATGTTAGTCAAAGACAAAAGCCTTAAATTTGGATACAGGTTAGTATTTGGTCTGTCCTTTATGTTACTGAGGTTACATGGATTGATTGTGGGGGAAGGTTTATGTCTATGTAAAATAGCAGTTGTGACAAAACATTAGCATATTTATTTTAAGATATTTAGGTAGATGTGCTGGTTTGCATTGATTAACATTTGGTGAGGAGGGAAGAAGCCACACATGGAAATTATTTTTCTAAGAGAAACTGCTTGCAGTTTCCTCCGTGCCTGGCAAAACCAATCAGTGATTAGTTTTGAATATTGGCACCTTATGAACCTGTGAACACACATGTTAAAAATGAACAAACCAGCTCTTCTTCTTCCAGCCTGGGAACAGGTAGCAGGCTGGCCTGGCCCCCTCCATGTGGCTGGGCTGGGCGAGCCCTGCTGAGGGGCTGGGCCCCTTTCCTGGGGAGCCCATCGGGTCCCATCCTGGCTGGGCTGGGCCCAGTGCCTGTTAATATCTTCCTGCTGGGCCTGTTCTCCCACCCGGCACAGTCAGGCCAACCCAATGAGGGAATTAAACTCAGTACAGGCCTGAGACCAGCCATGTGGCCAGAGTGGCTGCCAATGGTCTGCCCGAACCCCCTGAGATCCTAGCACAGCCCCAACATGGCCTGAAGCTATCACTGTGACTGCTTCGGCCATCATGGCCACCGCAGGCCCCAGCTGAGATAATAACTCTTTCACTGCACAGATGAAATTTGCAAAACCACTAATCCCTCCCCAAGTGAGAGAAAAGGACAGAGTGAAGACATGTAGAGAAACAACCTGAAATCAATAAAGAAGGAGTCAAGTCCCAAATGGCAGGAGAATCAGCAGATGCCTTAGTCTTGGGCTGAAATTCTTATGTAGGGCCATGATGATGAGCTGTGATACACTAGAATGCCCCTTTAATTCATGGAAAAAACATGGGGAGATGGAGTGTTCAAATTATAGACATGAGCAAAGGCATTTGTGCTGAAGCAAGTAAATATTGAAGCAGCTGTGATGTCATGAGAAGCTTGAACAGAGAGGGAGATGAGAGTGATGAAAACCCTTTGCCCTCAGGGAAAGAAGAAGACCTCTGCTCCTAGAGATGAAGATGATCTCAGAGATAGATGAAGAGAACTTTTGCTTTTGAACAGCTCATCCTTAAAATAGTACCCCAGGAGTTTGACATGGTCCATGAATGCAGCTGTGGGAAGGCTGCAAAAGATGGGAGGGACTTCATGAATGCAGATTTCCATGCTGCTGCTATTTATGAGAATTGAAGCCAGGAGAGAACTCATTCCTTGTGGATAAGTCTCCATGGCAGCAAAAGAGACTCCTCTCCCTAAGAGAACTGAAGAAAGACAATTTTAGAGGTAGTAAACTGGCCTAAGTCCCAAGTATTGTCTCTGTACATTGTCAGTGGGAAAGAAAAGAAGGTTGTGGGGGGAGGAGAAGCGTTCTAAATGTTTTATTCTGATCCTTATTATTTTTTTTCTTTTCTTTTAGTTCTGTTTTCTTTATACTCTTTAAAGTTTGAACCTGCTTTGCTCTTCTCCTATTCCTATCTCACTGCAGAAAAAGAGCAAATAATTCTAGTAGGTTCATTGGCATTTAGCCAACATTAGACCCACTACATTAATTGGTGCATTGGCTGGGAAATCTCAAATTAGTGAACCAAAAGTGCTAGAGTAGAGAAGGTCAAGATTATGATTTTTTTAATTCTAGATTTGCCAAAAGTCACATTAAAAAAGAGCCTGTAGGATGTAGCACTAAGAATGCTAATGAACCATTAATGAACAGACAAGATGCCCAACAAGACCTCCAGCCACTTGTAAGGGAAATAGGTAGCAATACAATCAGGAAAAAAAAAATCTAGAGAATAATCAGTGAAGTCTCTTTTGTAGATTTCTGACCTCTAATTCTGCTCCTGGAGATAATTTGCAGCCCAAATAATGAAGGTGAAACATCTCAGTTTATGAGTCAGTTCCATCTATTGGACAGCCATAATCTCAAACCACTTCTGGAGATTTCATTTACAACATGGTCACCTTAATAACAAATTCTTAAAAATAAATATCAAATTAGTAAACATCTTCACATTCAGTTGATGAAAGATTATTCAGCTATAAGACATGAAGACTTATTTAAAGGTGAAGCAAAGATTGGGCTCATCTTAGAAACAGAAAGCCAGATGGAGTCTCAGACTTTGGCTGTGTAGACAGAGTAAAAATGAGAAATGGATGCTTAAAATCTAACCTGCCTGAGAGAAAGAGACTAGCCTTTAAAAAGTTCTCATTCCATTTTCTTCACATAAAACAGCCTGGAGATGCATGTTATATGTCCCTGTTAACTTTTTCATTTTATACTCAATTAGCTAGAAGTGCTTGCTTTCTTTCAAATTGAAAACCCCAAATTATTACTTTTAAAAAAAAATAAAATTCTAATATCAAAACAAAAGCACAAAACCACCATATGACACATAGGTTGCCATTTGTGTTTCCCTATGTTGTGTAAAAATGAGTAATTGAATATTTACTTGTTAATTGCATTGTGCGCTCAGAATGTTCTTGGTACATTCTTGTAGACTTATGTTTCTTAGTTCTTTTTATTTACTAGTACAGCTATATTGTTGATGCACAAGTTCAAGCCAACAATACATATTCGTAGTAAGACTCACAATAAAGCTGATTTTTAAATGTTGTAACCTCTCTTTTTTTTTAAACATTATATTATCAAACAAATTTATATCATTCAATTAACTATTAAAATACTTTCTCAGATGTCAATATATTTATATTGAGTTCTGAAAAACAATTAAAACCATGTTTTTCACAATATTTGAGTAGGTTTTTTTGCATAATTATTCCTCCTATTGACTAAAGTCTAAAGAATCTTATTTTGAAATTACTACTATTAAGAGAAAAATATTACTAAAAGCAAATTTATATGTGTTGTGATGATGCATTGAAAAAAGAGATAAAATGAAAGAAGAAAACTGCTTCAGCCTGAAATAGTAGAGTTTCATTTTAAGAAATGATAGAAACGTTCTTTGAAAGCCTCAGTTAAAACTAATTAGATGGAAAATGAAGCACACAATCTTTTCCTGTTTATGCCATTATATTATTTTCTTCTTAGTGTAGAACTTGAAATAGTCTGGAAACTATCTTTTTTAATCACAGAAGCCACGAGTTTCAACTCAACTGAATTTTCATTAATAAAAAGGTTTGGGATTAGTGACCAGTTAAATATCACCAGGTATCTGTCAAGAATTTAATTTCCACACACGTGAATAATGTATTAGGTTGAAAATTAAAGGATTCTAATAAAATTGAATGTTGATTTACTTAAAGAGATTCTGAGTTAACTAATTTGTGCTTAAAGTCATATCTGTTTGTATTTAAAGACCTGTTCAACTTTGCAGAGCATCCTGTAGTTTCAATATAAAGAGCTCTAAATTACCTATAAAATTAGTTAATGAAAAAATAAGGGCACACATGAGTATGTAAAATTTAAATTACAATATTTAAACAAAACCATGGCATGTGTCTTCAAAATTTATTATCCTGTGGCTTTTTCTTACAATAGCAGAAGTCAGAAAAATCTGAACATAGTGAAGATTAAAGATAAAAAAATAAATTAGTGTATTTCTTCAGAAAGTTCCTGGTTTGTTTTATTTTTTTCCTCCTGGAGCAGCCTGTGAACACTTGGGTCAGTTTTCATGTATTGAGATAAGCTAATTTACTCTTCACAAAAATACCAGTCTCAAATAGTTAAAAACAATTGCTTCAGGAAGTAGCAATACAAGAACTTTTTAAACCAAACATATTAGTCAGCTAAATAAAAAAGTAGAATTAATTTTATTGCACTAAAATATCTTTTTGTTCTGCTTGATTTTCAAGTTTTATTCCCATCCCTTTTGATTCTCTGTATTGGCATTTTTCTGAGAATTTCCTTATTTGAAGCTCATTTTTCATCCAGACCCTGTTTAGAATAGTGTTCTTGTAATAAACTCTTTCACAATTACAATACAGCTCTCATTGTCATTCTGTCTTGTTTTAGTGTGATGAATCTGTTTTTGTTGTTATTACCTTGTCATTTTTCCAAAGTCTGAATCCTTTAATTGTAAGTGGAAAAATGTTCATAGTGATATATCAGGATGATATATTGTTTGTAATGTATGACTCTAAAACTTGTTCTTTGACCCCTTATGTTCTGGGGGAAGAAAAGAATCCTTCATAACCCTAATGGATTTAGAAGGAATGGAAGGCTAAATCTTATGGTAAAGTCTGTTCCTTAAATTGCATTTATAATCTCCTGTATACATCCATTCTTCTTTGTCATCCTTACCAGAGAAATGGCTCTACAGACATTGCAGAAACCAAAAGGAAAACCTCAAGCTTTTACAAAAGGAAGTCTCTTTCAGTAGAATCTGAAAAATGCCCACCAATGAATTGCACAGAAGTAGCAGACACTGCAATACACTTTTAAAAGTAGATATAATTTATGATTTGAAATAGTGTCTCATGCTGAGGGACAGGAATTCAATGAAGCACAGATTCCTTTTCTAAAGTAGTTTGTCTCAGGTTCCTGCTTTCTCAGCACAGGTCTTAAGCTTCTTTAACATTGTGAAGTCTTCCCCACAATGACAGTAATCTTGTCCTCTTCTGTCTAGGGATAACTTTGCAAGGTGTGGTCCTGTTCAGTCAGTAGCATTATGGCAGTATGGAAGAATATGGAAGATTTAGCTTTGGCAATGCTTTGTTTCATTTTCTCCTTTGTGTTACTTTAGAGGAGGACTGTCCTGCTTTGTGATTAATGATGGAGGAAGAAAAAAAAGCTATCTCCTCTCAAGAAACCATGGATATTTTGGAGCACCGGAACAGAAGCAGTAGAAAGAAAAGATGCTACCTGATACTGGGCCCAAGATGCACTGAAGGTTTTCAGTCCTTAGTGTGGATAAATCCATCAGGTTATGGATGACTTTCTGTCAAGCATGTGGATATTCACATCAGCTGTGATTTAATTTCACTTTCAGCAGAAAAGAAAATGCAAAAGTGCAGTTCAGGTGAAATCAACATATTTTACTTGGTCTTGTATTAAAACTGGGAGCTTTAGGCTGCTTTAGAAAAAGGTCAAAAAGCATCACTGTTTGAAGAAACAACACGTGGACAATCTGGAGGTATTAGTGATTGAAGAAATTTAGACTTCACTAGATAGTGTTTTAAAAGTGAAGCATGTGAGGAGAAAAAGCTATAAAGATTTAAATAAATGTAATTAAAGAGTTAGGGAAAAAACAGAGAAGAAGCCCCGAATCATTTATTGGAAACATCCCATCACGTGAAATGTAAACTGACTTGTTCAAAGTTCCATCTATACCTTGTGTATCACTATGGTGTTCAAAGAATTAAAACAATAGAGAAGGAAAGATGAACTTTATCCCAGGTTTATGCAGTGGGTTGACCCTGGCTGGATGCCAGGCACTCACCAAAGCCTTTCCATCATTCCCCTCTGCATCTGGACAGAGAGAAAATACAGCACAAGTTCATGAGGTAAGGATCATGTGAGAGATCACTCACTCAGTACCATCATGGGAAAAACAGATTTGAACTGGAGAAATGACCTGTATCAAAATCAGGGGAGGATAATGAGAAGTGAAACAAATCTTAAAAACACATTACTCCCACCCCTCCCTCTTTCCTGGTTTCTACCCCTCCACCAGTAGCACAGGGAGACTGGAAGCAGGGTTATGGTCAGTTCATCATAGGTTTTCACTGCTGCTGTTTTCTCCTTCCTTCATTCCAGGTCCTCATAGTTGTGGCAAATGCATAATTTTTAAAATATGGACTATGACTAAGTTATTTTCAGATTGTGTCATCTGTTTTTCAAAAAGACTGAAATAGCTGAAGACATTTAATGATAATATTTTATATCTTTTTTTCCTTGAATACACATCTGAAAAATAGTTTTAAAATTAAATCAAATGAACATCCAAACATAAATACCTACCGATATGCTATATCTTGTCACAAATTTAATTCCACAAAACTGAAACACTGCAATCTAAAAGAAAGAACAAGATTTTCATCACTGCTTAAGAAAATGCTGTCCTACTTAATGGCTCCAAGCAAGTACCTTTTTTGAAGGAAGTTTGTAGTGATGCATATACACATTTTAAAAATTCTCTATATTGGAGGGGACAAAAGCTGAGAGAAGTAAGTCTAAGAGGACTGTGCTGATGTTGTTTTTTCTGTTATATGTTCAAGATGTTTTCCGTTCTGCATTTATGGATTTAGTTCCTGTTATCTACTTCTACTGACAGAAAGTCCAGAGTATTTTTGTTTTTTGGGCTTTATAATAATATGGGAAAGAAATAAACTGAAAGAATGGAAGAGAAAAAGAATGTCTGTTAAAATATTTGAATACAATCTTTTATGAAGAGATGTAAATGTGACTAGTTCAAACTCAAATATTCATGCCTTGCACCATCAGAGTTATAAGGAATTAAGCATCCAGAGGAAAAGAAAGGTTTTTTTGGCAAGGCTGTTTGGGGATTTTTTTTACAATGTTCCAGTGCCCTGAAATGACTCATTTTGATTTATACATAAGATAGAGCACCTTTATAATAGAAGGTATGTGATTCAAATGATCTCTGACCACCAGCCTCCCTCCCTGTCCATATGTAGAATGAGTGTATCTGTCTCTTTGTATCTCTTAAGCAACCCTCTTGTCTCCGTCTTTCAAACAGCACTAAAAGATAACCTTTTTATTGACTGACATTACTGCTAGTCATGAAGTTACAAGTTTGTTGAGAGTTCACCTGACTGGTCAAGTATTCATTTGAAAAGGGTCTGAAATTCTCATTAGTATGTCGACTATTTGTGTTATTCTGTAAGATTGTGGTCAATTGATTGAAAGAAGATCAATAAGGTCCGTGGAATTGCAGAGTTTGCAAGGAAGTAAACAAATTGTATAGAAGTCCTATGATAAATAAAACAGTCCCTGAGTGATAGCACAAGCCTCTTTCTAGCACAGCACATCAAGATAAAGTCATTGCTATGATATAGATAACAAATTATTACAGAAAAGTAGCCTGTTATTGTACAGTGCAATCAACAGATATACAGATGTTAGAAATTATCAACTAGCCAATCGGATAAAAGAATAAGTTTTTATTTTTCCATTTTTAAAATCTATCTGGGACAGCCACGGAAAACAACATTCGAATGTTGGGTGAAACAGATGACCGACAGCAGGGCTGCTATCTCGCACTGTTCCACAATTTTCTGGTGGTTGAGTCCGGGTTCTTATGCTGTATTTTGTGCCTCCCGGCAGCAGAGGTATTGTGTTTTTCAAATTCAAACCCAGTCTTTCACTTGATGATGAATCCTGAACAGGTTTCTCGGTACTGGGCCACGTCTGAAAGGACTTTCCGGGAATCCTCTTTTGGGATGATGATTGATGTCGTCAAATTCAGGGTCCACCCTCGAAATGGGTATCGATGGGTTGATGGTGGGTTGATGGTCCGGGTGCCCAAGATCTGATTAGCTCAAGGAGCTACATCCTGGCAAGCCACCCTCCTTTTTGGTGTAAATCAAGATGTTAATTCATACACAAAGCATGTCCCAGTACTTGGAAAGCGCCTGTCCCATTCCGGGAATCAAGGTTAGTCTTACATTCACAGGGTTACAAAAATATACATTCTATCATCTACTATATTTACTATAACTTCTACATTTAATTGCATGAATTTATAATCATATCTATCACACACAGATATGTATTTTAAACTTACTCTTTTTCTGTACTTTTGATATTCACTAAGGCTCTGCAGAAATCCCAAAATAAAAGATAGGAGTTAGAGATTTTTGTTAGAATTCTTCCATCCTACACCACAAAAGAGCGTTTCCTATTACTTTACTCATTCGAAGTACTTGTCCCAGAAGCACTATAAAACATTTCACTAAAAACATTGTTTTTTTAGGGCTGTAAATTAATTTAATGCCATTTTGACCTTAAAATCGTTTTATTAATTTCATTTATTTAAATTTAATTAATTAAAACACAGGCATGGAAAGACAAAGTCATGAGAAGGAAATCTGATCCTCCTTAGTTCATTTAATGAGACTGAATCAGAAAGATACAGTGGTGTATTTAGGCATTTTGCCTTGAGCCTCATTGGGAAAAAACAACCAACCAAAATAAACAGGCCTTTCTTGAATCCATAGCCTCACCTGGATCCACCTATCTAGAAGAGTAAGGAGAATCTTAGCTGGCAGATTGGCTTACTTAGTGATTCACACTTTAAGCGAGCAAACTGGAGGGACGGGGTCCAAAGCTGTAACACTTGTGTACTGACAAACAGTGGGCTGGATGCTATGTATGAAAGTAATGAGGAATGTCTTCCAACCCTCCAAAAGGCTGTGCCAAAAGGGTGAGGCAGTCAGCAATGCAGCTGATGTGTCTCTATACCAATGGGTAGTAAACAGGAGTAGTTGAAAGTCGTGCACCTGGAAAGCTGCGATGGCTCAGTTCACTGTCACAGAAACTTGGTGGGAGGAATCACACCTGCATGCTCTGATCCTGCTGGGGAACAGCAACCCCCTGACATCTGAATAAGCAGCACAGCAACCTGCAAGCAGTTCAGAAGACCCTTGGAGTGTATTGAGGATAATTTCTTAATTCGTGTGATACAGCCTGACCAGAAAATTAATGTTAGCCTTGTACTTGCCAGCTTACAAGGGCTAATTACAGGGATTAAGGCTGGTGGCAGCCTGGCCTGCAGTGGTCATGCCCTGATCATGAAAATGGTCAGAGAGCTGGAAAAGTTCTCCTAAAAAAAATCAAAGTTGAGGTCTTTCAGCCTGGAGAGGAGAAGGGTTTGGGAATACTTCATTGCAGCCTTTCAGTATATAAAGGGAGCTCAAAATGGAGGTGGAGAGAGAGAATTTTTACAAAGCCCTGTAGTGACAGGAAAAGGGGAAATAGCATTAAACTGAAAGGGATTGGATATAAGGGAGAAATGTTTTACAGTGAGGGTGGTGAGACATTGGAACACATGGCTCAGAAAAGTTCTGGATGTTCTATCATGTTCATCCCACTGAGTTCCAGTGATAGGATCATAGCTTTCCAGTTACACAGTGGCTTCCTGCTTCTTGTGTTGGCAGCAATCATGAAACTTTAAAAAACTGATTACACATAAATGGAACCATACATATTCAGTTATGGGACAAGAGATCAACATTTTTCCTGATCCAGTCTACTCTATCAAAGTTCAGTCTGAATGGAAATGATATATATACAAATTTCATATGACCCTCTATCTAGGGACTATCCTGCACTGAGATATTTCATTCTTCTTTTTCAAAGTGTTAGCTTTCTTTCTGGTGAAGAAAATAATTCAAATTATTTTGGAGTGGAAAGTGAAGCAATAGATGATATGATTTACCATAATAATTTATATCTTGGTCTTGTATCCAAGTCACTTTCATAGACTGATAAAATCATAGAATACTTTGTCTTGGAAGGAACCTTCAAGACCACTTAGTTCCAACTCCCCTGCCATGGACAGGGACACCTACCACTACAACAGGTTGCTCAATACCACATGCAACCTGGCCTTGAACACTTCCAGGAATGGGGCATCAACAGCTTCTCTGGGCAAAAATTTGCATGTATATAAAAACAGCAGACCCAAGGAAAATTATGCTAGACTTCCCTCTTCAACTGTTTGAGCTACACATTTTCTAGAATTCTTGTTTCCTTTTTCTTGTCTAATTTATTTTATTTTCTCTTCCTTTGTCGTGTTCCACTTAAAAAGAATTGAGTGAAGATGATGTGATTGATACCTGTCATATCAATATCATCATATCAAATAGTTTAGTGGTTAGGACATTTTCTAGGGAAAAAAAATACATTAAGAGAATATGTACAATGATATCTAAATACTGAAAAGATTTTTGTTTTCTGGGAACATTATGAGGAAACAAAAATCACCCCAGAAAATGTCCCAAGGAAATTAATAAAAGTAACTTCAAACAAGGTAAATTTTTGTGGTTTTTAATTTAAATTAAGAAAAAAAAAAAAGTGTTTTACAGTGTCTCCAAACTCTCCTCATCACTCTGAAAACATTGCTTTTGCTGAAAATGCCTCCTGTATTTCATTTTTCTGTCATAACATCTAATATTGTATAAAATTGTGAAGATGTACTGTCTGTGTTACTGTATGGTGCATTTTCCAAAATGCAAAGTAGATCATTGTACCATATAGCTGAATTGAAGGATTCAGATTAGAATCAGATAAAATGCACTTACTTGAACAAGCTAGTAATTACATTGAATCATGTAATGCGTCTCTAGAGCTACTCTATTCTAGTTTGCTTAAAGAACAGCTGACTCTGAAAGCATACTGTTTACAAGCCGTTCTGTTCCCATATTATATATTTTTCAATATTTATCTTCCATTGTTCTTTACTACTAGGAGCATTTGCATGAAAATGGGATCTTTGTTTTTTTGGAGTCCATCTGCTACTGCTGCTTGTTCTCAGCCTGAAGTCATAATGCAATGTTCGAGACATCAGCCTTACATTTAGAGGAACCAGATGAATTGTCATTTTAAACAAAGTATAAAAACACCCTCAGATTCTGTCTTCAGATGTAGAAAAGAGAAACTTGAGAACTCTCAACGATGAAACCTGTTTTCTTACAAATGCACATAATGATGCACAGCTAGGAAATCAGTAAGAAGAATCAGCAACTTCTTTAAAAGGTATGAAGGTACTCCAGGGAGTTACGGAACTAGATTGCAGAAAGTGGGTTTTGCTATGGTAACACCACCTACACCTCTTAAGTTCTCTAATGTCTTCAAAACCTATGCTGATTTTACCTTATTACAAGAATTTCTTACTCAGACAAATTCTCACTTATCAAGTAAGACAGCAGCAGAGATATTGTCATGATTTTGAGAGAACCAGAGAATTTGCAATCCACACAAGGTCCTCTAAAAAACCCCATATTTTTACAGTTGGCTTTGATAGAACATAGATTTATATTTGGATTCAGAGTGTTTCTGATTGTGACTAATGAACTGGAAATGTCATTCCAGATGTTGATAGAAACATTTGAATAAAAAAATGGTTTTTTTTTTAATATTTGAAAAAAAAAGTAATAAAAAGAAGAGAAGAGAAAATAAAAGAAAATTAATTGTAAGTAGTTAATTAAATTCTTTCTCTACTTGACACCAAGGGCCAGTACCTGCTAAGGACAATTTGCCACTATCACAGCTTATCTCTCTCTTATCAATTTTCCCAGAAACATAGATGATTAGCTTAGGATACTTAACTTATTGTTAACTGATGCCTGATGAGGGAAGTCACATCCTAAGTAATAAATACAAGATGCAGTCTGGGAAATAGAAATGTTTTTCACTATTTTAATGACACCAGAAAAGCAGCTGTACATGTGGACCAAGAGATTACAGCTGTACATACATAAGCCTAGAGAGCATGCAAGTTTGTGGGTAAATACATAAATAATATTAGGCAAAAGGCTAACACATTGGTGAGCTCTTTGTCATTGCTCTTTTCCATGTATTTATGTTGAGGAACTGAACATTCAAAACCCTAAAATATTTAGTCTGAAATTATTTAATTTTTATTACAGTGGCAGGGTGTCTCAAATAACAGCAATTCTCCTGCCCATGTTACTTGGTTGTCATTCTCCAGTTAGATTAAATTTTCAGATGGGTTAAGAGAATGAAAAATGGCTCATAATTATTGCAGTTTCCTACTTGTCCACATTCATCACAGCAAATATAGTCCAGCTAGCAAATGTGCAGGGAAAACCAAGCTGGGAGATACTGTGAGGTTTTAAATTTACAAACCATACTAGTTATCCAGAAAGCATTTCTAAAACTATATTCTGTGACTTAGAACAAATTACAATTCTACTGAGATTGTCTATCAATCATGGTTCACTTTATCGAACTAAAATTTAGGTCTGCATTCAGGTAGTGTGCTTTTTTTTGTTTCATAACCATGTACAGTTTCACTGCTGTTGAGCAGTCTGAATAAGGATTGTAAACAGCAACCTAAAGCTGCTATCATCTGTTTTCATTTCAACCTTTGTCTTTTGTGCTTTAGCTGTGTTCATCCTCCTTTCTTTATCTTTTGTAACTTGGTCTGCCTTATTTCTCAGCTATGTGACATTACTTGCAATTTGGGAATGCAATTCCAAGGGATTTTCCTGCTAGCATTTAAGAAGGCAACATGGAAGGAAATAGTGAAATTTATGAGAACCTAAGAGAAACTTTGGGGTATTGTAGAGAATTTATGTGGACTTTCTGTTACTGAGTGACTGCATGAAATGTTGAACATGTACTTATTTGAAAAAAAACCCCAACTATAAGACTTTTCTATAAAGTTTTTCTATATCACACTTAAATCGTAACATCCACAGTATATGGTCTGGCAGTGCCCTGTAATTTCATTTATAAAAGAAACATCTCTAGGCTTAAAAATAAGAATTTCTACACCAGCCTTGCATGTAAATGTCAGAGGCGGATTTCTATCAGTGTTCCAACTACTTAAATATGTATTAGTATATATAACTGAAAACAAAGAAACAGCAGATCCTTCTATTCTCATTTTGTTATTGCTTATGTGTCTTGGTTCCCCTCCAAAAAATTGCTTAGGACATTGCCTTTTGTTCAGATTTTATTTTTCTTCAGGCACATGAACTAATAGACTTTCTCTTTAATTTCAGGTTTAGAGCTGACAGCTTCATCAAAAAGATTTTCTAAGAGAGATTAATGACTTCCATGAATCCACAGTGGACACTTGAACTGCTTTATTAGTTCTCTTTTTCTTTATACAATAACTAATGGATATTTTCGTTCACATGCTAATTAAAAATTGGTTTTTATCTACTGTGTTGCCAGTTTTGAGAATTCTGATTTTTGATCTTATATTAAAGATCACTTTTGGGGGTCTTATATAAGATTCTAGTCAATTATACTTTGCCTTATAGGTCAAATTCCTCATGGTTCAGTATTAAACACACACTTGTTATAAAGAGACTATCATTTCCTTCTTACATGTAAACTGAAAACAGGTTCAGTTACTAAGTCTAGGAAAGGTTGAGTCTTTCAGTTCATTTACAGCATTTTTGCAGCACTAACTTGACACAAGAAGTTTATAAGCAGTCTCAAAAGTTTCAAATAGATTGGTGAGGATGTTTCAGATTCTCAGGAAATTTCTCTTCTTCCTGGACTTCCAACAATGCATTTCAAAATATCTAATAAAATAATACATAAGTATAATTCACTTTCTGATTTTTTTTACATAATAATATATTTTTACATAATAATAGTATGACTTTAAGAGAATTCTATACTTACATATGTTGACATAATCAGAATTTAAATTTTGAAAAATAAATACTATGGAATTATGTACTATTTAATAGAAAATATATTTAATAGATTTTATCAAATGTTATATTTTAATTACATTGTTTCTGAACATTTCATAAAATAAACATTGTAATGAGAAACCTATTCCATGAGCTTTCGAAAAACAGTTCTTTACAAACAATTTTCCTCCAAACTCTTCCATGACACACTTTTTCCTCACCCAGTTTCTGTGTTCATGGTTCTGTATTTTTCCAATAAAAAGTGAAAGCACTTTCAGTTCTACCAGTATTTGCCAATCATATGCTCTAATGTCCAACATCAGAGTTCACATTTCTTTCCTAAAACTCCTAATTTCTCATACTCTTAGAATATATCAGGGAGAGAAAAAAAAGATCAAAGTGAGATCAAAGTGAAACTTAATTTAAACTTAAGCAAGGTTTAACTGATCTATGGCATGCTTCAAATGTTTTCTGGATACCAACACTTACTGTCAGTGTGCACAGGAATGTGATAATTTAGCACATATCTGGCATTGCCTTTCTATTTAAAATGTTAGAAATTCTATGATTTATCAAGTCATCACATAACCTATCCATCTTTGCTATATTTAACAGAAATGCATGTGAATGTAGAGAATGCATGTGAATGTGAATCTCTCTTCTAGTAGAGAGACTGATTGCCCTCAGTTGTGCAAAGATTTGAGTCCTTTGAATGCAAGTGCAATCATATTTCTCTAAAAGAATTGAATATAGACATATTCTATAACATCTAATTTATAAAATTCATTTTAAGACTAGAGGATATGGCGAAAACTAGTTGCTCCTTCTTTGCTTATTAAGTTCAGAATTTAAAAGAAACATATTTGAAACAGAACTTGAATATGAATTGCACACAGACTTGTTAATGAGGTGCTGCAGGAATAGGAAGCCTTGTTTGCTTCTCTGAGTTTTAACTTGTTGTTATACACATTTTCTACAGCTGTTTATCAACAGCTGTTAAGCTTTTAAAATTAAGTTTAAATCCAAGATTATGAGATTCAATCACATTGAATAACACCTTACAGCATAGTTGGTCTCACTGACATGTACATAAATAAATTAACTGTGTAGAAAGGAAAGAGAACCTAGTCTTAGATGAGCTGACAGTTTTCATGATTATTTTTTCCCTTCAATTATTAAAGCTAGTAGTGGTCAGTTCCTTAAATAAAAAAAAATCAAATGTGGATAATCAGCAACTTTCTTAGATAACTGTATATTGTATTTTATTATTTCGTGTATGCATTTTTTTTTCCTTTGCATATTTTCTATGTAAATGTATGTATGGAAAGGGTAGACTCCTTGAAATAATTTTTTATACAATGAACAACATCAGATTAATACAGTAAATGGCTATTCTCTTAGGTTCTTGATTTTGCATATTAGCTGAGTAATGACTATCCAATAATTATTTCAGGTTCTCATTCACATAATATAGCTGTAACTAACTGAAAAATAATCTCATACAGATGTTGACAGTGCATGTAAATTATTTTTCACCTATCTTGCTCAGAGTTACAAAATCAGATTCTACAAGAAATGAGAAATGAGTAAACAAATTATTTCCTTATCTTCTTAAGTAGTTCCTTAAGTAGTTCCTTAAGTAGTTCCCATAGTTCCCTAGTTTCCTTAATTTCTGTAATTTTTGATGGCTGGGGGCTGGCTGCCATCAATTATAACTATTATGCCACCCATAATTACATCCTTTGTTTTTTCATCTATTGTCTTTTCATGTTTGCATCTGTTGATTTGAGAACCTTGGAGAAGAAGGAAATATTTTTCTGTCTTCATATGATGGATACAAAACTCAATCATATTTCAGACTTGTCTGTCTAACAGTCCTGCTGCCCCTCATATTTGCTCAACAGACCACTATAGCTCTGGCTGTAGCTGGAATAGAGCACTTCAGCACAATTAACATTTTAGCTCATGGACAGACACTTGGCCTTATTGTCCAGAAGGAATATTTAACATCTCTCTCTCTAAGCACGTCTGTTCTATATGTACAGAAAGCATTTTGAGGCCAGTCTTGCAGAGCTTATAGCTGAAAAGATGGTCATTACGTGCATGGGTCCTGAAGTAAAGCATTTTAAGCCCACTCCTAAGTCAACTCATCCTCCAGTAGCTTAATTGAGCCTTTGTGAAGTTTTCTGTCTGCTGAGTAGTCTCTTAATATGTGTTTGGCTCTCACTACATAGCTGAATCTCTTTTACTACAATTTGCCTTGCACTGTCTTGAATGGGAAAGAAAAGTTATCAGACTCTCTATTTTGAAGAAAATTACTGCTTGAGTATATATCTCAAATTAGATCTCATCTCACAACCCAGCTATTGCAACCAGAAAGCCTGTTCCTTTCGAGTATTTGCTGGCAAAAGAACTTTGTCCTTCCAAATGGTCAGTCCATGGTCATCAGTCTGAAAGTTAATATCTGTTTACTTGTGTTCGTGCAAAGGTGGAAAGAGATGCTGGACATACACACCTTGCTTGAATTCTGATGTAACATAGTAAAATGTGAGAAAACCTTTTTTTTTTTTTTTTTTTAATGAACACATGATTTACTAAAAAATTTGAGTTTAAAAAATCCAAGAAGTGTTTTACACTCGAAGGAAGTTTCAATCACTGTTTGGATTCCATTGTGTTAGGTGTCATATTGCACTTGTTTATAATCCTTAAGATTATAAGTCCTTAAGTTTAAAAAAACCCTCAGAATCTTCAGATGTGATTGACCAGGCAACCCATATGTTTGTGTATATATTCATATCTCTGTATATATACATCTCTTATGTATATATACGTATCTCTATATCATATAGTATTGTTGTAAATGCATACCATACAGTTGGCTTTTTGCAGATATTAAAATGAATAAAATGCAGGAAGATTGTACTGTATTATCTTTTATTAATAGAGTTTAGAAAGGTGATGAATGTATATTTTCTGATTGTAACATAGGGTTAAAAGTAAAAGACTGGGGTTTTTTTTCTCTTTGTAATATCTAAACAGACCAAACCAGAAGGTAGGGGAAGTCACCCTGCATTCCTGCATGAAGACTGCTGACCAAAGCTATTGAACCTCTGTCATCAAGTATCTTATCCAAATTAAGATAACCAGAGCCTCAGGAGAAGAATTTATGAGACCTATGTTATCAGATGGAATGGAGCCACTTACAGATAGATCTACCAGATAAAATGATTGGGGGGGAGTTGAAACTGAACAAAAGAAAATCAAACCCAAAACCAATGTTTGAATCATGCATTAGGGTCTTTTGAATATGTAACCCAGAGATCCTTAAAAACAAAAGATCTGAAAGGGTAAGGGTGTATTGGCTGGCTTGGTGCCAGGCACCCTCAGCCGAGAAACTGTATTTGCTTCATTCTGTTTCCTAATTGTCTAGTTTTTTATTTTTTATTAATTTTCTAAGAAAGTGGTCCTCATTTTTCACAGTATTAAAGGATACAACTGAACATACACTTTTTTAATTTTTCTTTTTTAGATATCAAAAATTGTAGTATCTGAGTGTCATGAAGATCCAACTGCTAAAAGCTAATAAAGACTTGGCATCTCTGACTGAGGTCTTGTTTTCTAAAGAATCAGCTCCCCTTTAGGACTCAAATTAATTGGCCAGATTGCCAAGAGATAGCATTAGAAAAGTGGATCATAAGTGTTAGGATTTGAGTTATTGAGGTTTTTTGTTTTTTTTTTTTTTTTGCCTTTAGAAGAAAAAAAAATATTTTAAAATAATTATTTCCAGTTTTAGAGGGAGAGTACTTGAAAATCTGGCCTTGAGGTCTTCTCAAAATCTGGCTGTAATTGTGAAGCTGAAACAACCTTCTCAAATCATAGCTACTCAAAATGTCAGGAATATTCTGAATATGACTGAGTTTTATAACTTTGTCAATCAAGCCTATCACTAAATAAAATGTCAGATGCTGAGTTTGTCTATTTATTGCCAATAAAGTTTGAATTTTAACTTTGAGAATGTGCCTGAGAAATTATAATTTTCCATCTTCCTGTTAACTCTTCCAAGCAGACTTGCAAAGTATCTTCATGGTTGGCACTCGGAATAAAGCAATTTTCCCCATTTAAAATGAGGTGATATTTCTGAATATTACAGGAAAAAAAAGTACAATGAACAGCTTTCATTGAATCCACAGTACTATGTATCATAACAGGGAAAAAAAGGATGAAGCTTAAAACATTTTTGTAAATGGACCCGAACAAGCAAAAATAATTATAATTTTTACCATTTGAAAGTTTATTTGTTTAAATGCTCAGGAGTTTCATGAAAATATTTGAATATACCTTTCTTTTTTCAAGTTTTTCAATATTTCAAATTAATTGTGAGCTCATACTGAAGCACAATGGTGTTGTGGTCCAGCCTCTCACTTAACTTATAGGAAAGGCACATCTGTCTATTTCTTTGCTTCCCTGTATCACACATGTCTGAAAATCTTATTCTTCAGCAAAAAATGATGAAACCAATGGACATGATTATTAATCATAACACATTAGTCCTATACACAAAAGTGTAATTAGACTTTTCATACATACAGATGATATCTCTTCTTATAGGACACTAACTTATAGAAACATTCTTATTGTAACAGAAAGCATAAAGCTTATGACATTACATTACAGATAACTTTATTTTGTCACATCTCTGCTGTCTCAATATTACATGATTAATTCTTCCAATAAGGTATTCTGACTCCTTTATTTTGTGACCGTGTTCTCTCTAAATTCTTTAATCTTTTGATATTATGGTGACAATTAACAGTTTTTGTTACAAAATTTGGAGCTTTTTTTTAGTGTATGAAATTACACTTCAATGGCAGAATAATATAGCTATGGAATATTTAGTGGTTTGTCAGTGTATCCAAACTTAATGTTTCTGTTTTTCAACAGTGCTGAGACTTTCATGCATATGACACATAACTACTTAAAAATTTAATATTACCTAGATAATAACACTGAAATTATTTAGTACAGTGTGAACCCGACTGTAAAATTTCTCTCTTTTCCATACCTCCTCTGCCAATAATATCTCCCCATAATGCCCATGGGTTTTTATCTTCCTTAAACTATTCCTACCTTTCAATCCACTCTGTTTTTACTTCAGAGTAGGTGTAATTTTCAAATGGTGCCAGACTTCATTTTCATTCCTGGTGCTTTTCAAAAAGTGTAGGTTGTGTGAGGTACTAAATATATATACATATATACAATCTGAATATTTCCCTGATTTGGCTATACTGTTTCCTGAGAAGAATTATCATATGTTAGACCTGTAGGAAGATTAAATTTCTTTTATGTAATCTCTGAGTCTTCTCTGCTGTCCTCCAGACTTTGAGACTGACATCCTCTGGGGCCAGCTATGAACAACAGTGTGATACCTTATATAAGTCTAGCTTTAGATGCTGATACTGTGGGTGTGGGAAATATCAGGTAGAAGAGAAGGACAAATATGGATGAAGAAAATAAAACACTTCTGCCAAATTCTGACATTTTCATGATTAAAAAATTGTACTTTTCTACATACAAACTCCAAGTGTATGTCTGGATGCTGGGAAAGAGGGAAAATCCCCACCATCTGTGGGGCGAGAATTATGGAATGGGAGAGAACAAACACAAAGAAATGTAATCATGCAATTGAGAATGCTTCATGGAGGATGTGCAAGAAGTTCCTCTGAAACCTCTACTGGGCAAGGTGGTCTCTGCCCTATTAATGTATTTAGCTGGTGGCTGACACCTTCCAGGAGAGGCATTTAATTTCAGAACACAGCCTTCTCATTGTGGCTGTGATTTTAAACTTACTGGGTAATGGAGCATATTACCATTTACCATATGATGAGATAGCCTTGTCTGTCAGCCAGGGAGCTGCTTAATGTTATATATGGGTCAAATGAGCCAAAAAAAGAGAGAAGGGAAAAAAATTCAAGAACCTTGAGCCCTCTAACAAAAGGGGAAACTTCTCCTATGACAAGCAGCCACATAATTTTTTTTAAAGATCCGTTTTCTCCTGAAAATTTATTAAGTAGCACTAAATCATGTAAAATAAAGGAATTCCAATGTCAAGGGTATTTCTGCAGAATCACCCATTGCAGTGAATACAGTAGCAGATGTTGTCCTTTTGGCAGAAATTATTCTTTAATATTTGCAAATACATTTAGTTCCATGAAAAAATAGCAATTCCCCAACATACCAGAACACTAAAACCTTTCCTTGTGAATATTTGCACACAATAAATGAGGAAGAGCTATAAAAAACAAATCAATCAGATGTTTGGAATTTGACTAGTTGTTCCCAAAGACAGTTTTACTGAATGCATCCTTTGGAAGGTGCAATGCTATTTGCAAACCTTACATGACATCTGGCTATGTAAAAGTCGAGAAATATGTAAGCTAAAAATAAAAAAAGATTTATTGAACTAATCTTATGTCCCAACTTGATTTAGTGAAGGTGTTTATTTTTCAGCAACATTGACCAGAAAAACAAAACAATAAGTTCAGGTTCAGTCCTTAAAAAAGCTCTACAATAACCATGAAATATACTATATAGAAAAAACAAGTCTTTTTCTCACTGTTTGTGACATTGGTCTTCCGAATTATAATTATTGAAGTCCTAAAAACCTTTTATTGAGACAGTCTAGAGCAGTATTCATCTTTGAAGGGCTTGGATAGCTGAAGAATTACAGAGCATGATCAGTCATATATTGCACTCCTTAGAGTTAAAAGGATTCTGACAAGTGAATTTAAATGTAGACCATCTTTCTGTCACTTGAATTAGTTGACATTGATTTTTACCCTAATTATATAAGTGGTTATTGTGGTAAACATATGGAAACAATGAAGTTTGATTACAAATAAGAAAAAAAAAAGTGAAGACCTTTCCAATTAGTCACATGACCAGCCTACTCTTAGTACTCTTAGCCTTGTATGGTGACAGCTTTCCCCCAGCTATATACTCCTAGATGAGTGGAGTATATGTGGAAATAATCCCCTAAAATCTGCTTAGTAACCTCCTTTAAGTAAATCTGAGGACCACAGAGCTGAAATTCATGCCTAGTGTTTCTACAGCTGAACTGGTAGGCCTATACTTAAGGTGAGTTCAATCCTTACCTACAACATTCTTTTGTATATACTGCTTTGAAAAGATGCATGGTTATATGCAATGTCTGCAACAAGACTTTGACTACAGGGCTGTTTGTGTCTATTAAAAGGTGTCTTCTTAAATCATCACAGCTTATTTTTATGATAGGACCTGCATAGTTTTATAATTTTGTCCCAAGTTCAGTTTTTTTGCTGGTACAAAGTAGCCTCTAAACCCATCTCAAAGATCTAAAAATAACTATAGGCTGGAAAGAAGTCCTGGAGAAATCTGAAACAAAGATGAAATAGGAAAAAAGTAAATGGATCTGGCTGTTTCCCCTGGATGTTCACAAAAAACAACAACAACAACAAAACCCACAAAAAACAAACAAACAAACAACTCCAAATAAACACACAAAAAACTAAACAGCAGCTGCCATTTTAATAACCCAGATCTTATTTAATCTGATCAATATAGAACTGTTCTGGAGTTCACAGTAATTACAGTGCTGCAAGTTTTCCCATCTTAATTCTTAGTCTTAAGATTTTCTTATTAAAGCCAAATAGTGCCTCAAGAGAGGAATTTCTGTAATGTGCCTAGGGATGATGGTGAATTTTCAGTATCAAAGATGAACCAGAAGTTTAGGTCATCCAATCAACACCACTGCTCCAAAATCCATATTTGTAAGTGCCCTGTGGTGTTAAATTTTCTTTTGTCAGTCACCAATTTTCTTGACAGCCACTGTGATTTGCTTTCAGTGAGACTATGTTAGCATTTAACCACTAATTTGGTGTCATCTGAAGATTTTGAGTGGAAAAATATCTTTTCTTTTATACAGAATGGTAAAAAGTGCCCAGGAAAATGCCCAAGTTCTAATTCAGAAGTGATGGCATTCTGTATTGCTTCCATAGTGTCAGGTGGTTTTCTGTACTAAGTGTACAGGCTAACTCGGGATTATTTGTTTGTTTGTTTGCTTGTTTTTTCAATTGATTTTTTTCTTTTTAATTTTGTTGGGCTTGTTGTTTTTCCCCTCCCTTTGTTACATTCTATCTGAAAAATTATGAAATGCACATCTCCATGTGCTCTTTTTGTTAGAGAAATGTGTTCAGATCAGATGACTAAAAACAGTTGCAGCAGAGGAACCTGTAACTTGTGCTGCCACAATTTACTCTGTTCAGCAACTCAGGAGGTGGCTGGTGTTAAGTGCTTTCTCTCTCTCTCTCTCCCTAAGTGTATGGTAAGGGAGATGGTAAGGACAGAGTTACAGTTCATGTTACCATCCTTCGTAACATCACACTGGGTTCTCTGAAGAGTAGGGCTAACCACAAAGGGACTGCTATGATGGTTGCACATACTTGCAGCTCAGAGGATGTTCCATTGGATGGCTTCTGTGGTGGTGTGTTCTTAAGTTCGGTGTTGGTTTAAGTTCTATGTATACTTCAGTTTCATGTATCCTCTGTTTGTCCTTTGGACTCCATTTTTGTTTCTTGTACCCCATCTTGTTGTATGTAACCCTTCCCCCAAATCTCTCCCTGACAACAGTCCCTGATTGGTTCCCCTCCTGAGTTACTCCATAAAGACTGTATCCTTCCTAGGCCTGTCTATCATTCCGGGGCCTCTCCCAGAGTCTGGAAAGTTCTGGGGGAGGCATCAAGTGATTGGGCAAGATCCAGCCTTCCCCCTCCCACTTCCCTCTGATTTGTTATGACCTGTATCAATTATATAATCAGCCACTCCCTGGTTTGTTCCCAATGGTTTATTCTGTAACCCATTCCTTGAACCCACCCCCCTTTAAAAGGAGCTGTCTGTCTGTGCTGGTTGTCTCTCCTGGGGCACCGGCTGTGAGGTGAGGGCTCTGTCCCAATAAACTCCAGTTGCATTTCACCCCCAGGAGAGTCCCTCCCTTCTTTCGCTCCTCTCCATCGCTGCGCACAAGCTCTCAGCGCAGGCACGGAGCACTGCTTGCGGCTGCGTCCGGGGCTGGCCGAGCGAGGCGACGCCGTTACCGCAGGCTTCGTCTGACTTGGCTTCACAGAAGAAACCATAACTTGGTGGTCAGAATATGGAAAATAAACATTTATAGTGATAATTAAAACAAAACAGCCCCACAAACACAACTTGAGGCATTCACAAAAAGCTAGAACACTGTAAAACCTTTCTTCAAGCTTCTGTCTTATTGTTTGTTGCAAAATACAAATTTATGCAGCTGTGAAAGGGCTTATTGAAGACTCTACAGAACCATAAAAAAACCCTATAATTTATGAATGGCTCAGTTATTTGGAATCCTGGATTAATAGTAGAGAAACAATTAGTTCTGATCATAAGTTAGAAAGGAAAGCAAAAACATGAAATCTATTCTTTTTAAATTTAATAAATGTTGTTAAATTAAGAAACTTAATATGACAAAATACAAATTCAAAGGATGTTATCATATATCTGAGATATACTACTGCTGTTTAATGTTTTACAAGCCATCTTTATTATCCTATCATACAGCATCAAAACAAATGTGCATCTGTTAGGGTGAATTTTGTCATTCTTGAGTCTAACTAAACCTTCGTTCTTTTCTTATTTTGAAAAACAAAAAAAAAGTCATTACAGACCATATGGAAAATACTTATTAAGATTTATTTTATTTTTTTATTTCCCTTGTAATATTTACTTTTTTTCCTCTGGTTGTAAACCCTCAAATCTTCTTTATTTTGGTACTTGAAATCTACCAATAAAGGAAAACATGAAATACAAGCTACTAAGGAATAAGGTTGTGTTTTCTGAAAAATCAAAGAAAAAAGATATTCAAGGCACCACTGAATTTACAGGCTGCATAATTCATCATTCACTTAGGAGCTGGACTTGGTGATCTTTGTGGGTCCCAGAATATTCTGTGAAATCTGTGAGTAATTCAATTATAATCAATCTGAAGTGTAATACAAAGTGACTGAACTATATGCATGCTGGAGGTTACACTCTCCTTTGAAGGAAAGAATGTACACAGAAATGAACATTCTGGTTATAGACAAACAAATGTATGTAAATGTAGACTTGTGAACACCTCAAAACTTAAATACTTTTGATTTTTGGGACTGATTGCTTCAACTGTAATCTACAGTGGACATGGACACTTTTTAATATGCCCCAGACAAGTACTGATATTATATGAATGCTCACGTACTATTGTGTAGGCTATTTTAAAATGTGTTTTTTAGGAAAAAGGAAAAAAAAAAAAAGTTCAGATATACAAATTTCTTTTATAGTCAATATAGAGAGGTTGGCATCTGTAAGCAGCCAGATAAAATCATTTGCTTCTAAAGAGATTTATCTGGATTGAAGCTGCCAAAATTAGAAATAACTATAAAACCTCTATAACTGGCTTAATACTGTATTTTTTATGACAAGATTTACAGACATGTTTGTTTGCTGGGTTTTTTTCCTGTGTTTGGCTCTTACCTTCATACCCAGGACTGCTGGAAGTAATCCATTGTGCATTAACTATTGTGTTGACTTCATTAGTGTTGCAAAGAGCAAGCCAGATAATAATGTACCTGACTAAATATGCCTGTAAATTATCATGAGAAGAAAATGGAAACTGCTTCCCAAAATCAAGCTCAAAATAAATACATGGAGTACAGTATTTTCATAACCACATCAGTATTGTATGTGCTTGTTCTTTTTCTAGTTCACAATGGTCAGAAAGATATCTATGAGAATCAGAATAAGCACAACAGAATTTAAACTCTATCACAGTGTCTCAAACAATTAAGTTACTCAAAACAAAGCACTGAATGAAGAAAGAAAAACTATCATTCTTCTAGAAACTGCAGAACATGTGAGGTGTTCAAACCAGGAGGAATTAAAATTCTGATGCCTCATTCTCTTTTAGGTAGAGCATAATTAGAACAGAAAATAGTACAACATTAATTCATCCTTGTGACAAATCCTGCAAGGTAAAGGGCAATGTGTACAAACTGATCTGTCCTTGTTACTGTCTACTTGTAATGCCACAATCCTCTCTAGTTACCCAAGTACAAAGTCATACAAAGTATTAGTTTTCAAATCAAATTGCACTGTTGACAGTGGGTCCAGTTAACTGAAATTGAAGCTTCTATTTCACTTAAAATAGGTAAATAATGAGACACAATGTGCTGAGAATTCAGTCAATACTAATGGATAGTCCATACTTAAGTAAAGGACTGACTTTATCTCTGGTATTTGTCTTGATTCTGGCGTTGATTTTTCCACAGAGGTTATGTTCTGTCACATATATCTGGAAGCTTTGGCTTAATTGGATGCTTTTGTATTTGAGTATAAAGAAACCCCAAATGACACTATTTATGCTAATTCAAAAGTGTGGGATGTAGTGAACATTTAAAAATAGACTACATGACTATGTATCATAGAACTGGAGTTTCAAGGTTATTTCAATACACGAAAAGATTTTTTCTGCTTAAACACCACTGCAAGAGAGGCCACACTAATCAGGTGAAGTCAGATCTCTGAAGAATCCCAGATGATTAGATCTACCGAGAGCTACTTCCTTCCTACAACAGTTTCTAATGTCTTTGTGATCTTCTAAAAAAGGTTAAATATTTATCTTTAACTCTGACTCTTTTGACACAAATGAAATACCATTTTTCAAATTCACCTTATTTTTGAAGTCAAGATTTTAGTTTTCACTTTCTCAATGAATGAAAAGGAAAAGAAAATATATTTTTATATATTTTGTAAAAAATTATTTTCAAAGAGGTTTAGCACAGCATTCCAACAGTATCATGGTATTGACTTGCCTAAAAAAGAGAAATATACTAGTAAAAATGAAATCCCAGATATATCTCAAGAATTTCTTGATTCACTTGTGTCAAAAGTGGCAAGTGTGTGGGTTTTAATTTTAAATGTGTAAAAAACCTTTCTTTTTTATAAAAAAGATAGTGGTCATCCTATTTTTCCTCCCCACATAATAGATCTCCAGCACTGGGATACACCACATCAATGGTCAGATTAAAAAAAAAAAAAAAAAAAAAACTCTTAATTTCACAAAGTGATTCAAGAGTAGATGAGATTAAATATGATAAACTAGATAAAATGTGTCAAAAAGAATGAAGAAAACCAGAAAATAATATGAGGTATTTCACACAGTTGCAGGTGTACTATAATACAAATTACAAATGTATTAAGTAGAGATTGATTCTCAGAAACTAATGGGATAGTTGACATAGGTTTTAGTCAATAAAGCATGAAGAGAAATGCAAAAGAATTAACACTCTCCACTGTGTAAGGATAACAATTAGTTAGCTTTATTTAGTTCTTAAGTAAGTACCTGGGTAGTATTATTTGGAAAGATTATGAATCTGGTTGATGGAGGTAATTATTTAACTCCATGACACATTTAGTTTCAAACAAAATATAAAACTTTACTACCTTAAAATTGAAAGGTTTATGCAAAAATAGGGAGGCCAGTTCTTACTGGCTACATTTGTATTACTGGATCTAAAAGCATTTTTCTGCTTTTGCTTCAGGTATATGACTTGATTTTATCAAGGTAATTGATAGTGTATCCCCCACCCCACTGCACACTGCAGTCCCCTGCCCCATGTAACCATCAGTGGAAATGCCAATGCACAAGTGTTATTTTTTGAAAATCAGAAACCTTTACTGATACTGGTTATATGTCTAGTAAGTAAAGCATTTTAACAATTCTGTTATTAAAATTCAGAGACAGACCTTTTATCAAGCATGCTAGAATTTTCATCATGTTTGGGGAAGGAACCTCTTTGATTGCACCAAATATTCTTTTTAAGAAGACTCCCTTTGCCACATCCATGAATTTCCTATGATCCACAGAACTGGAGTACTTGAGCTAAACTTACATATTTTAAGATCCACATATTTAAAATCCACCTATTTTCAGTTCTTTTATGCTTTGCCTTCTTTCAAAGTGGCGGTCAATTAATTGGAAAGTATGCACAGCTGGAGATTTTGAATGACTTTCTGATAAATCACTTAACTTGTTTTTTCAAATTTTGCTATCGTAGTTCATAAAAGACTGCATTTGACTGGGCCATTTTTTCTTCAGGTCTGGGTTTTGTCCCTGAAATCTGTAATTCCCTTACAGCTAAGCTCCAAATGAACTCTTGACCTGAAACATAAATAAAATTGTCTGCACTTTTCCAGACACATTAATCCTACTATAGTAATTATGTGTATGTGAATTCTTAGGGAGGCACTCACAGTCTCATGGACAAAGTGTTTGTTAAAAGGCAAAACTAATTTATCGGGATCTTGGCAAATGATAGCACTCATATGGGAAATCAAGCCTCTTGAACAGCGTGATCAATTGTTGTCTGATGGCAATGGGGGTCTCCACTTCAACAATCACTGCAATAGCATCTTTAGCAGGGTTGGATAAAATTCCAGCTGTTCCATGATCCTGTGTGACCACTCCAGCATGTGAATAACCCACTGCTATCCATTACCCTAACTACATATAGAACATCTCTCAAATATCTCAACTATGTACAAAATGCTGATCTGCATGACCTTTTTTGTGTCTCTATGAGTAGTTCTCTATTGGCTCTTTACAAATATTTGTTCTATCTACAGTTTGATCAGTTCTGCAGCAGGAGCTGCCTGGAGGTCCTTGGGATAGTTTGCATGGGATATAAATCAGCAAATTTAAGGACAGCTTGATTTTTTGAGCAGTCTTGGGGATCCAGAGACGTCCCACCTGACTGGAAGCTGACAAATGTCCCAATTTTCAAGAAGAGAAAGAAGGAGGACCCTGGAAACTTCAGGCCTGAGAGTCTCACATCAGTGTCTGATAAAATCATGCGAAAGGTTATTCTGTGAAGTACTGAAAAACACCTGGAGAACTACACAGTCATTGGTACCAAACAGCACAGCTTCATGAGGGGAAAGTCCTGCTTGCTGAACCTGATTTCCTTCTGTGACAGGGTAACTCACTTAGGTCATCTAGGAAAGCCAGTAGAGTTTGGACTTCGGACTTCAGCAAAGCTTTTGATACTGTCTCTCACAGTATCCTTCTGGACAAAATGCCTGATGATGAAGGTGGCTAGTGGTGCAGCCAGTCAACTGGTTAAAAGTTCTTTGTCTGCAACCAATTATCTCATGCAGATCCCTGGCTGGCGAGTTCCTGAGCAACCTGGGAATTAATTTAAAATCACCGCCCTCATGTTCATCCAGATCAGTTTTAACTAAAGGGCAGGCTTGGAATTTCAGCTTGCAGCTCACTAATAACTAAGATTCTTAGCATTTGCCACACAATAGATCATGCTTTGGCATATATAAGGTTAAAAAATAAATATACAATTCCAAGGAAAATATGATTGAAATAAGAATAGGCCATGATTATGTTGGGTTTTTTTATTCTGTAGAAGAGGAGAATTTCCTTATCACTTGCAAGCAGGGTCGGTATATATATGTAAGTGCAGAAAATTTCAAAACATGCATGCAGATTTGAACATTACTTCCTGTTCTATCTATCTTGTATTACAAAACCACACTCCCAGAAAATCTGTTGTGTAGGCTAACATTTTTTTTCACCCTTGTCATGATGGATTTTTTTGTTGTTGTTGTCCATACTTTTTGGCATCTGAACACAAAATACAGCATACATGATGTGTTGCTAAAGACAGAATTTGGGAGGATGTAAATGGAAAACTAAGCATTTCTTAGTACTAAAAGTAAGAAAATTTTTCCTTACTTTTTGGCTGTGTGTTCTACTGAGATTTATTTTTGCTGACATACTTTTACATTAATTTCCCCTGTAGCAGATAAAAGAACAAAGCTACAGGAGGATTTTATTATTTCATTTATTTATAATATTTATATGCATAAAATATAGTAAATACTTAACAATAACTTGTTTGAGATCTAATAAAAATGAGGCCTGTTATATTAATTCAGTCCAATTTGTTGATTTTCTCCCCCTTCCTTTATTTGCTTTGTTTCTGGCTTCTATTTATTTCCTTGCCATAATCCTTGTCTGCTTAGAGATTTGTGTGGATAAAATAAAAAACCTTCTTTTGCTGTCATTGGTTTATTCTCATTCCATCTTGACAAGAGCTGTAGAAAACCCCGCTAAAAGGTGAGGGTTTTTAAGCATACAGTGCCTCTTTTCTTTACTTACCAGCAACTATGTAAATTAAAACAAAACAAAACAAAAACCCAACAAAAGAACAACAATAACAAAAAAAAAAAAAAAAAACAACAAAAAAAAACACCCAAAAAAAAAAAAATAAAACAACACCTTAAATCATTTCCTACCTTCTCAGAGCATTGTTTCCTAGGGCAATGGCACTTTCACTCCCTATAGACTGCCCTTTTATACAACATGCTTAGTTGTGTACAATCTTTTCATTCTCCGTGCCATACCTCTCTTTTCCCATTTTCTTGGTTATAATTTCCATCACACAGAAAATCTTTTTGTTATTGTCCTTAGACCATTTCAACTATGTCTTCTTTCCAAATTTCCAAAATTTTATCAGGAATTTCTTTTTTTCATTTACACAATAATTTTATAAACATTTTAGGGATGTATTTGCCATTTATAGCTCTCTGTGGATCAGTGTTTCCCCTGGGCCTGTTCACCTCATGACATCTCTATAATTTCATTCTCTTGATAATATTTTAGCATTCAAAAACAATGGGAGATAAAGTCTTCTCAGATATTAGAAAAAAACTGTCTCAGATCTTACTAAAATTTCCTGCCAATAATGATTTTTCTGATAAGCCTCACAGTTAGTAAGACAATAGCCTGTTTTTGTAATGTGCAGAAAATTATAACAATCTGATTAGGATACTGAGAGTGTTCAATGCTACTTGTATTCATTATGGAAGCTGGACAAGCCACCTAAGTGACTGATGAGTAAATCCATTATCAGGAGACTTCATGCTTTTTTCAAGAGTAAAATTCTGTGTCACTCAAAGATAAATCCTTTCAGGGTGGAACTCCATGCACTTTTGTACCTATGAGTCCCACACACTAGAGCAGCTCAGTTACAATTTCCTTACTTGGGAAGATGCTTAATGTCATCACCAGAGAAGTTCTGTTTGTTGTTCATAGCCCAACTGATTCTTTTATGTCCACCTCAGAGCACCCAAACAGTTGGGTTCAGCCTACTCATTTCTACATTAAGTACCAAATGTCTTTGAAAGTTTGCATTGCAGAAGGCAGAAGACTGCCAGAGCGGTTGTTTTTGTAATTAATCCCTATGGAAACAAAATGTGATCTGAAATTTTGACCAGTCAAAATAAAATAAAATAAAATAAAATAAAATAAAATAAAATAAAATAAAATAAAATAAAATAAAATAAAGCAAAATAATAAACAAAAAAATAGATGGACTTTAAAAAGGAAAAAAATTGTTTTTAATAAAATTTAGGTATACCACATGATATGTAATGCAATTGGCATGATTTAATTTATAGTGAGTATGAAGAGTTACTTTTTCACTAAGTCTAGTTTTGATATATAATAGAAATAAGACTGTACCTGACTTGTTTAATCAAGAAGCTGCATAATCTTAGAATCAAAGAATTGTTAGGGTAGGAAGGCACTTTAATGATCATCTATTCCAATACCCCCGTTCTTTGCCATGGGCAGGGACACCTGCCACTAGATCAAGTTGCTCAGGGACCCATCCAACTTGGCTTTGAACACTGTCACAGATGGGGCATCCACAACTTCTCTGGGCAAACTGTTCTAGTGCCTCGCTCCCCTCTGAATAAAGAATTTCTGCTTAAAACCTAATTTAAATCTCTACTCTTTCAGTTTAAATCAGTTTCCCTTTGTTCTATCACTGTCTGTCCACAGAACAAGTCACTCTTCCTCTTTTTTTTTATTTTTAAAATTCCTTTAAGTACTTAAAGGCTGCAAAAAGGTTTCCCCAGTGTCTTCTCATCTCCAGGCTGAACAAACCCATCTCTCTCAGTCTGTCTTTGTAGGAGAGGTGCTCCAATCCCAGAATCTTTGTGGCCCTCCTCTGGACCCACTCTAACAGACCCTTGTATGTCCTGTGCTGAAGACTCCAGACCTGGACACAGTACTTTAGGTGGAATCTCACACTGTCTGTGATTAAGACTGCTGAGTTCAAATTTGATCTGTTAAAAACCTCCATTTACATGTTTTCCATCTGGAGAAGCATAAGGAGTGATTCTGGTCATTTTCACTAAAAAAAAAAAAAAAAAAAAAAAAAAAAAGAATGCTTTCTGTTTGACAGTTTGTAATATGAAGAGAGTTTGCCAACTGAGGAAGGATATTCACTTGTATGACTCTTGTGTTATACCACACCTGACAATATGTTGGGGTTTTAACCCCAGCCAACAAGCAAGTCCCACGCAGCAGCTCTCTCACTCCTCCACCAGAAGCACTGGAGAGACAACTGGAAGACTAAAAGCTGGAAAGCTTGTGAGTTGAGATGAAAACAGTTTACGCAGGGAAAGCAAAAACCACATACACAAGCAAAGCAAAACAAAGAATTAATTCATTGTATCCCATGGGCAGGCAGGTGTTCAGCCATCCCCAGGAGAGCTGGGGCACATCACGCATAAATGTTTCTTTGGGAACACAGATGCTATCACTCCGAATGTTCTTCACTTCCTCCTTCTTTCCCTCTTTTTAATGCTCATATGGCCTGGAATATCCTTTTGTCACTTGGAGTCAGCTGCCCTGGCTGTGTCTCCTTCCAGCTTCTCTCTGCAGCCCCAACTTGCTCACCAATGTGGCAGTTTGAAAAGCAGAAAAGGCCTTGGCTCTGTACGCCCTGCTCAGCAATAACAAAAACATTTCTATTACCATCACTGTGTTCAGCACAGATCCAAAACACATCCACTGTGAAAAAAATTAACTCTATTTCAGCCAAAACCAGGACAAGAATATCTGAATCTGTAGCTGAGACATTCCACAGCCTAAAATATCTTGTACTAAAGGGCTTTCTCAATAAAAAAAGAGGAGAATTATCTGCTTTCAAAGAGATTGAGGCAATCAACACCTTCAGAGCAGCTAAAAGAGCAAGCTTTTCATTACTTCCCATCCAAGTTAGGAAGGGTAGTGAACCCATGTAAGAAGGCATTTTTCAGACAGAAGAACAGCACCTTCTTGGAACAAACCTAGGGGAGACTGATATTTTTCTTTAATGATAACTACATCCTAAGTTACCCTTAATTTAATGGTAATTTCAGACCTAGGTTTCTGAATCAAGCCCTTAGGTGATCAATGGCCAGGGTTTGAGCCACCTGTAAGTCAGAGCTCAGCTCTTTGCAGAATGGCTGTATGACATTCACCAAGTTTTATCACAAACATTGTTGCTGTGTTGTGACAGACTACAGAAGGCAAAGCCAGGCAAGATTAGTAGAGTGAAAATGAAGAAATAGAAGTGTTGATATGGTAATACCATCACAAGGGTCTAGGACAGAAACACCAATGCAGTAGAATATACAAAAAAACTAAGCAAAAGAAAGTGCAGGGAGATGGGAGGTCTCAATTTGACACCATAAGGGTTATGCTGTTCCAAGAAGCAATAAAAACAAAGTTTTTCCCAGATGACTGATGAGACTCAAGTTACCTCGAGGTTAGGTCAGGCAGAACATTAATGATTAGCCCCGAATTTTGCAAGTCCTACTTCTCAGCTGTATCTATCAGACAGTAAAAATTTTCTGGGTGCTCATGGGAACGTGCATCTTGCTCTCAAGGTCTCTTTGTGCAGAGCAAAATATACCTGGAGAAGCTGTGGTTCAGTAAGGGAAGGTTGGACCAGGCGACTACTTCAGAATGAGTGGAATCACTCTCCAGAGGTTGACTTTCAGGTAGGTAATACAGGAGTTAGGTACCTCTGATCTTTAGAGCAGCCTTAGCAGTGCTGTGAACAGATAAAACAATCAATGCAGCCAGACAGTCAATGTGGGATATTTTGTACTTTCATATCCACATCTTCTAGTCTGGTAGAAGTGCTTTGCTACAAAGTTCATATCCTTGTGAGAGAGATTTTTACTCCGCTTGCCTGCTCAGGGAAATATTGCTTTATTACCTGTTAGACCACATTGTAAATTTATTTTCTTTTCAGAGGTTGTGAGTAGATTTGTACTTTTTAGGTGGTTTTTTTTTTGTTGTTGTTGTTTTTTTTGCAAAGGAAAGATGAAATTCTTATTTTACTGCGTAGCACCAGAAAGACAGAACTAAACATGCAATACACTGCTTATACTCTTATGCAATCCTGCTAGTACCTTCATAATTAACTTGACACTGGTCTGAATGGCTTTAAGCCTCCATTTGCTTAAAACAGCACAAAATCTGGATTTATTCAATCTCATTTAGTCTTCAAAGAGATATTTGTGTCTATACCTGTTGGAGAGAAGTGGGCTCTCCATGGGATGATTCAGAACTTACCTCATTTAAATTTCTCTCTTGAGGTGTCATTCTGTTAAGTACAGAAATAGCTTATGCCATTTTTGTGCCTAGGTTAGACTCCTCAAGAAGGTGCCAGAAGCTAAGTGGAATGAATTTAGAATAAATTTTCTGACAAAGAGTTTAGGTTCAAAGATCTTAAAAAAAAAAAAAAAGTCCTTCCAATGATATACATTATATCTGAAAGCTCCTAACTTACTGAGAAGGAGAATAAGCATTACACTTCCTTTCAAGTTTACTCCCTAATTTCCAGGAGCATATGGCCTGTTAACTCACCTAGCTGCAATTGCATTCAACACTAACTTCTGTGGCTGTGTTGCCTTGTCAACCAACGGATTGGTACTTCATTGCTTGAGAGTTACTCGCTGATGTGCTATCAGAGTTTAGATGACATTGTCTATAATTTTGCTGACTTCTGCTATGAGTTACAAAGTTATTCAGGGCCTTGGTTTTGATTCTTCTCCCCTAAGGTCTGAACAGCTGATACTCAGCCATCTAATTCCGTGAGTGCAACCAGAACCCAAACTGCCTGAAATAATAGTATATTTCATTTGACTGATTTGACTGTGTGCTTTCACAGGTATTATTGCAATATTTCCTCACACACAGTTCTACAGTTAAAGCCAAAGTGTCAGAATGCAACACACCTCCAAAGAGCAATAACTTGTAAAACAAACCAAAAAAGTAAATGTAAAAAAATTAAGTCCTTCCAGCTACAGTTTCTATATATGCCTAAAGATCTATTGGTCAAGAAATTATATAATTCTTTGTGAAAATTGGGGCAGAAATTATACTTTATTCAGATCTAGGACACAGAACTCACACTGTGTAGTAGCCACAAGAACTGGATGAATTATTGATGAGTAAAAACAGAATATTAATTCACAGAGGAGTAAGATATTTTTTAACTTCTTCTCATGCTGGTGATAAAAATCCTATATCATTTGGCATGAGCCTCATTAAATATATGCATCCTATGCTTTCATAACTCTTTAATGTTTTCCAGCCACTATTTCAGCTTTAAATAGTGGCAGCGAAATCAAGACACATGAATTATTAAGAGCAAAGATTTTGTTAAAATGATGGAGCATTCAGTCCATCTGTCTCACATTTTTAAGTTCTTCTGTTCACATTTTCCAAAATTACAAAGATAATTAACATAGTGATTTCAAATACATTTTTTCTTCCTTTATATTTTTATATTTTTATATTTTAATTTTTTTATTAAAAATGTTTTTACAATTTTTTTTATTTTATTTTAGAATTAGTCTCTTGTCTGCCCAGCAAAAAAAAAGAAGCCAAAAAACATGAGGAATAAGTTTTTTGTAGATTGTTCCACTAAACCACAGATCAAGGTCCTATATCTATGACAGTTGATATCCATATTTCCCAGTTTAGCTAGATAATTCCTTTGCTGCCAAAAGGTAAAAAACTGTTTTTTTCTTTTTTTCTCTCTCCAGGTTTCCTCCTAGATTTGCATTAGAAAATGAAGAATTGTAAGGCAAGAAATAAAACAAACAATAAAAGGGTGATTTTTCAGCCCAGTAAGAGATCTTTTTTCCTAAAATTGTTAAGGTTAAGTTCTGGATTTTGTTTCAGTGCTGCTTACTCACTAAATTTTGTTAACCTTAAATGAAAATTCAGAAACCAACATGAAGTATGTGTGTTCCAACCCATACTTTGTGGAGCTGAAGTTTTCTCTAAAATGAAACTTATTTAGTATTTAAAGATAATCTGCTGTCACTCTCTAGAGCTGTTAAAATAAATCAAGTCCAGGTAGGCTAGTTGGGGAAATGAACTTGGATTTCTTTGCCATTGAGAATATTTCGGTAAAAAAATCAAAAAAATGCTATTTTCAACAAGCAATAAAGTGATATCATGGAATCACTGAATCAAAAACATATTAAGGCCAGGAGGGACTTCTTGTAGTTTAGTCCAACATCCTGCTGAAAGCAGGATGAATTCAGTCAGGCTGTGCAGGACTATATCTGGAACCTCCAGGGTTCCACACTCACTGCACTCGTCTCTGAGGAACTTGCTCCAATTTCCCATGTTCTGATTACTGTCCATTGATCTCTTCCAGTCACTGGACACTTCCATGAGATTGCTCCACGTCCTCTGAATCCTCAGATCAGGTAGTTGCAGGCGACACTATGGTCTCACTGAGCCTTCTTTTCTCCAGGCTGAGTCAACCCAGTTGATTCAACTTTTCCTAGTCCATCATGTGCTCCAGCCCCATGACAGACACAGTGGCCTGTGCTGGACAAGCCCCAGGATGCCCATGTTTATTTGTAAGGGGTAGGTCAGATTCTGTGAAAAAACAAAACACTGCAGTTGTGGTCTCACCAGTGCTGAATTTAGGACAAAGATTATTTCTCTCAGTCTGCTGGCTGCAGTCCTGCTTGTGCAGCCCAGAAGGCAATTGGCCTCTGCTGCAAGGATGCACTGCTGGCTCATCATCTGTTTAGAGTCCACCAGCATTTGCAGAGCTGCTTTCCAGCTGGTGAATCACCAGTACATACTAGTAATTGTGTTTACTGCTCTCCAGGTGCAGACTTTTGTGTTTGCTTTTAGTGAACTTCCTGAGGTTCCTACTAGCCCATTTCTCCCACCTGTCCAGGTCCCTCTTAGTAACAGTCCTGCCCTCTATGGGCTCTTCATACTCTGGGGTTGTTTGAAAATTTGCTGAGAGCATGATCTGTCCTACCATCTAGGTTTTTATAGAGGCATTAAGATGCATTTGTTCCAGGACTGATTCCTGAAAGATGCCACAACATCAACACACGCCAGTCCAGCATCTGCTCTTTCCAGCATTAGCCACTGGTCATTAAGTCCAGCAGTGCAGTCAGTTTTCTGTGTACCTTACTGTCTACCTGTCCTAACCATATCTCAAAATTTCAGTAGTAAGGATACTATGAGAGACTGTGTCAAAGACCTTCCTAATTTCAAAGTGTGAAGCATCAGCAATAATCACTTTGTCACAGAAAGCAGTTAGGTTGCCCAGGCATGAGGTCCCCTTGGTACACACAAGCTAGCTGCCTCCAGTTACTTAAATTGTCTATTGTGTCTTGAGAAATAGCTTCTGATAGGATTTGCCCCATAACAGCTGAGGTGAGACCTTTACTTGGATTCTTCTCCTGGAAGATGGATGTGATGTTTACCTTTTTCCAGTCATCAGAAACATTTCACAATTTCCATTTGATTTTGGAAATTATAAGGCCCCTCAGCAACATCAGCCAGCTCCTCTGGTAGCCATGGATATTCTGCATTTGGACATACAGGCTTGTCTATGGCTAATTGTCTAATATTTAAAAATCAAAAATGAGAAGTCTATGTTGCTGATCTTTCCACATATATTTTTTAGTTCTCTCAAGAAAGAGGGAAGTTCTATCTAAATGGGAATTTCCTACCTGTCAAAATTTTGATGATAACAGAAAATATATTTTTCAGCTCATCTTTAAACCATTCCCAAGCCTTTAAAGAGCTCAGCTTTTATGTTGTGCCAATATTCCATTCCTTCCTCTATATTTTTTTCCTTATGACATTCCCAAGTATATCAACTGCTCAGCACATTTTTCAGGTTTTGCAGTGTATTGATTTAAAAATTCTGTTTTTAAATCTTTTTCTTTCAGTCATTCATATAAATTATCACATGCTTACACTAGGTCTTAGATTAATCAAATATATTTTCTAAACTTTTACATGGAAACCAAATAAAAAATAAAGTCTACAATAAACTTCTATATGAAGCAGTAACATGTATTGGCATAATATTTATATTGCATCAACAGACATTGAAAATGAGAGAGACATCTTTTCATGTCATTGTCATCAAAAACATTCCAAGCGACTAAATTCTATTATTCCAGTTTTGTGACCAAATTTAGTTTATTCAGTCAGAGATAAATAAATTCGTTTGTATTGCTGATTTATTTTGCACAAACCACTTTAATTGAGGTAGCATAATCAGTGGAAAGAGTTATTAGACTGCATGCAATGAAAGGAAGAGTAAAGCATATTCTGCTCCCTAATCAGCTGTTGGGAAAGGACAAAGTTTGTCTTTCAGTTATCAAGTAAAAGTTTGGAATTAAGTGTGAAGGAGGGGGGAAAAAACAATTTACAGCTTGCTGCATCATTTGTTTTTAATGAGAACATAGCTGTGAATCATTACCTAGCTGACAGAAAAACCAGGATTAGCAGTATGGAGACACATGTATGTATTTAACATGATTATGTTCCCATATGTTTCTTCTGTAGCCCAGTAAATATGATGTCAGCCTGCAAAGGGGATGGCCCTGCTGTGTGTTAACCTGGCAGTTTGGGGGCTCAGTGTTGCTATGGCCTGATCTGGGTGTCGCTGGTTTAACCCCTGTGCTGGGGCCAGTGGCTGCTGCCTCCCCTGCTCCAGCTTCAGCTCTGTGGTGGCCCCACTGAGGAAGGGGTGACACCCCCACCTCCATCACTGCCTGACAATGCAGAGCCCTTTGCGTACATGAGGCTGGAAGAACTTCAGCTGGCAGACCAGGAGAAGGATTCTAAATGGATGAGAACATTCATAAAGATAAACCTAAGAATAACCAAGGCCAGAGGCAAAGGTTCCACTCACTATTGTGCCTCTTCCACGGAAGAAGGAAGCAGCCTGGCAGCTCCATGTGCCACCCTCACCTCTTTTTCTGAAATAGTCATCAGAATCACAGAATTAACAGCGTTGGAAAAGACCTTTGAGATCATCGAGTCCAATAACCTTAAACCCGAAAGGAACCTAATCTCATAGTATTGCTGTAACTGAACTACAAAAAAGTCTGTATTTTCATTGAGTTGTTAAGATTATAATTAGGTTAATAAATTATTTGTCCCACTTGTATACACTGTGCTCCATTTTTGCATATAACAGGGTTTGAGACATAAAATGCCATACCTAGTCACACAGAAGGAAGTGTTTTTCAGCAGTATAATTTAAAGCTGCATTTCACACAGTTCATCATCCCATGAGCAGTCTTTAAATTCCTATTGCCCAATTTATTCCTTGTTCCTTTTTGAGACTAGGTGGGAGCAGTTTGCCTGCAGAATAGAGGCAAGATCCTGAAACAGGTTTGTATGAATATCTACATGAATACACCCTGAGTTAGTTGTTTTTTTTTTCTTCACCAGAAGTGAAGATTTCCACAGATGAAGTGAAAAGAAGGCAAGTTATTACATATGGTCAAACCACATCTCTTTTTCCCTACTTTTGGCCTGTTTATATTAAGACTTTAGAAAGAATTTACTGACATAATTAAAAGTGAAATTAAGAATCTCAAAAACTCCTGATGCTTTCCTACTTCTTTTAGAAGTAGTCTTTTCATTTTCTTTTCAGAGATTCTGCCTGGAGTCATTGGGGAATATTTAGCTGTAAGACAAAGACACAGCCCACACAAAGGATTGAGATGCAGGATTTAATAAATTTATTATTAGATATTCAATAGACCACATTTAAGCTACTGTTTCCAATACAATTGGAAATATTCTATTTTCCCAATACAAGCAAGATACTGCTATACTTGAGGGACTTTAGCAGAGGCCACCAGGGTGCTTGTGCATTGGAGCACCTGACCTGTGAGGGAATATTGAGGAGGATGAGTTTGTCCTCTCCAAGAAAGAAAAGGCTTTTGGGGTATGTTAGAGAAGCACCTGATATATATGGTACAAGGTAGATGGGCTGTTAATAGCATTACATAGCAGAAAGACAAGAGGAGAGTTTTAAAATTAAACAGGAGCTATGCAGACTGGGTGTGAAGGAAACCTCTTTTCCCGTGACCATGGTCTAACATGAAGGAAGTTGCCCAGAGATATTGTGCAGCATCCATCTCCAGATTTTTTTTATATTCAATTGGATAAAGCCCTGAGCTGCCTGGTTTGACCCCATAGCTGGACCCTATTTGGAAGAGGAGGCTGGACTAGAGATCTCCTGAGTGCCCTTCTCACTTGAAATATTCTGTGCTTCTATGGTCAGAATGTTTACCCAGACCTGGACAGTTCTCACAATTCTGTAAGTGCAGACAGTCAGGATTCATGGCTATATGTCATTGTAGTCTTATAACACATCATATCTATGGTATTCTTCTATTGACTCTAGAAAATTAAATAAAATAAATTGACTATAAAGAAAAGTGACATAAACCTCATTTCAATGGAGACTAATCCTTTTTCCTCCAGTATTAATAGGAGCACATGTACAATAACAAATACAAGATGATTCATATATAAGTCCTTCTTTTAGACAGAGTGACAACAAACCACCAGATGATAGATATGCAGCTGAAAATAAGTCATTGCAACCATGGATTGATCAGGAAATACTATTAGTTGAATCTGAAAATCAGTATCTTTTTATGTATTTCTAAGTACCCAAACTATCATTAACAATAGCATATTATAGATGAAGAATAAAGAGTACCTGGTTATTGACAACTGTAGTATCATTATATTTGCTTTTTAAACAGCTCGTATGATATTGAATTATTGTATATCTTTTAAAATCCTTTATGGTGATTGCTGTTTAGACACACATCAATTACTCATTTCTTCATTGTCAACAGAATTTCTGTCACTATACTGTTTTATGATAGTTTGGCAATCCTGGCTATACTTAGGTATGCATCTGTGAAAAGAAAATTGATGACAATAAAAAAATATGAATTAAATAAAATTTTAAAATAGTTATCAAATAGAATTTTAAGTTGGATCTGAATTTTTAGAGAATTCTGCTGAAGCTCAAACATTAATATTCAGTACAAATTAAGCAAAACAATCTATCAGACATCATTTCTCACTGAAAAAAAGAACATTCTTTAAATGTTTTATTTACATTCCTTCTTAGACCCCCTCTTAAACACATTCTTATCTTCTCTCTTTTTTGCTTTTCCAGCTGCATGCATTTTATAGGTATAAAAACATTGTATATTTATAATAAAAGAGTGATATGTAATTTGGTGATATGTAATTTCAAAATGTCTATTTCTCTGCCATTTGTCTTATTAATGTGCTTTTTTCCTCCCTTACAAAGTAAAAAAATGTTGCCATATGCGTTTTTCTTTTCAACAATTTCCTTTTCATTGTATAGTATTCCTAGTCTTTAATTGGTAAATCAACAGCAGTCATTCAGTAAGGAGAATATTTTTATGATATAAAACCTCATTGGAATTTTCTATTTATCTTCCTAAACAGAATTTTAAATTACAAAATAAATGTATGCTTAAGGCATCTGAACATTATTCATATTCGTATTTTTCAAGTGTACTCAAAGATGCTCTTACTTAAAGAAAAGTTCTATGTATGTGGCATGTTGGATTTGCCAAAATCTACATGCTGCATCTGTACCCTGTAAAACAAAACTGTGTACCCTGTACCAGAAAACTGTGATTAATGTGGCTGTGTAACTGTAAGGCCCCAGAGCTTGATCAACAAGGGTCTAAAAAAGGGTTGAGATTCTTCTATGTACCCAACAAGATACTCCTTAAGAGGTCAAAAGAACAAAAACTTTACTGGCAAACTTCAGAAAATAAGGGAACTTTAGCAAAAGTTTAAAGCAACAAATAAAGCAAACAAATGCAAAATAAAACATTTTGCAAAGCATTCACTTAGCAAACGCCAATTCATCCAATTGTTAGTTACTCAAATTTCAAGAAGAAGAAAGAGAGAAGAGATACAGAAAAGAACAAATATAGGTATCACCCATGGCTCTAGTAGAGTTTCAGCTGATTTAAAACCCAAGAAGAGGTAGGACCAAGACCTGTGTGGACCTCATGCTCTGGCTTAAGTAAGCTTTGGCTTTCCTGGGCCCTTCCCCCATGTGGGACTCCCAGTCAGTTGGCCACTCAGGAGCCGGATTAGGGGCTCCAGGGTTGGGGTATGGAGCATTGCCTCCCACATGCCACTTGGATTGGCATGGATTGGCCCCACTTCAGGGTTGGAATACAGGCCCTGGGGGTGCAGGATGTGTGGAGCAGGGCACTGCCTTACCAGGGCAAGACCTGACATGACCCTTCCACCACATGAACCTGAAATGTTTTGAGCCAGGATCCTCCTCCAGTCTGTCACACTAACCTAACTCCAAAGTTCAATCTACATTGTTTCAATATGAACAAGCAAAATGTAAATGGATACAATGCCAAAGAACTCAGGGTACTAGTACTTGAAATGTATATGTAGTGGAAAATATTTTTTTTAGTTTATGGCAATAGTGTTTTCTTAAGAAGAATTGCCTACCTGAAATGTAATGGTGTTAGAAAACAGAAACCGTGAATTCTATTGCGTAATCAGCAACAGCTTGTATTCGTCTGCAAATGTTCTAAACTGCATCAATAATTCTGTGATTGAATAATTTCATTTGTGGAATGTCGAACAAGACTCCAATACTGCTGCAACATTGTTTTTAGATGTTAAATAACACCCAAATGAGAAAAGAAAGAGGAGAAAATTACTTGTTAGCTAATGATTTCGAAGAGATGAAGCGTTTCAGAGAAATACTTTTGTTTATTATCAAAGTAGAGTGAGAATTCTGTGGATTCTAGAGACAAAGATGTTTAAATTATAGACTAGCAATTAAGGATCTTGCATTGATACAACTTAAGTCCCCTCAGTCTATACCAGGGATGCCATTAGTATTTTTGTCTACTACTTTTTTGTCAGACTGCCGTAAGTTTTTTCCTTTATCTTTCAAAACAATCAATCCACCCTACACACTGTTCACAGAGTCCTTCACACAAGGAAAAGTGTTCTATCTTGCAAGTCTGGCTTATTTTGGTTTTTTTTTTGCACAAACTGTTGGTGCCTCAGGCAATCAAACATCCAGTTTCCAAATTATCCCTCTTCCAAGATTATAGAAATGTTCTTATATATCTTTGCATGTTTGCTCTCAGATTACTCCACCAAAATGCTTTCCTGATAATTGTAATATCATTGCAGCAGCCCTCTTGTTACAGGGTAGAAATGAGTGGAGTCTCCTGTTTATCAGAGCGTGAAAAGGGTTCTGGTTTATTCCTCTTTACAGCTCAGCCATTCCTGGCTCCAGCTATTCACTGACTCTGGCTGCAGCAAACTCCTCCTGTAAGTTTCCCTTGCATCCTCTGACTGCTGGTTATTTCCTGCTGAACTCTGACTGCATGTATTAGTTTGCAGACTCTGACTGCAGGCTTTTACCCAGCTAGACTGTGACTTCAGGTTCCTACAACAGGCTCTAACTGCAGACACAGACTGACCTCACAGCAGTGATTGTCTCTCCCCAGGATGATTATTATTACTCTTCTTCTCCTCCTGTTGCTTCTTCTGCTTCTTCTTTTTCTTCATAATCCTCCATGATGGTCCCTCTCACCAGCTAACCCACACTCTTTTATCACACTTATCTTTATTGGATATAACTGTGACTCATTAGGGGCGAGGCTGTATAGGGTAATTAACAGAGCTGTTGCTTACCAGGGACAAGGTCACCTGAATTTCTTTCCCCTAAATAATATAGTTAATATTCATGTAATATAGATTTTGTGTTTTTTATTAAGCTATCCCTAATAACATGAGGATAATCTTCGGTATTCATAGGCAAAAATGTACAGATTTAAGTCTACTATATTCTTCAAATTACTTGCAAATTATTTGCAAAATTAAAAATTGTGTAGAAAGATGACAAAATCAAACGATCAGAGGATTATTCTGGTTGAAAGAAAAATTATTTAGGTTATTCAAAGCAGGACTATTTTGGTCTGGTTATACAGGGCTGTGTCCAGTCAGGGCCTGAATTACCTCCAAGGTTTGACATTCACTCCACTGTCTGTCCAGGTCTTTCAGCTTCCCCTTCCCTGTCATGTGCACCAGCCCCATGACAGACAAGGTGTCCTGTGTTGGATGGTCTCCAGGATGTCCATGTCTTTTTGTAAGGAGCAGCCCAGGTTCTGTGAAAACACATCACTGCAGTCATGGTCTCACTGGTGTTGAATCGAGGACAAGGTTCACTTTCTTTGATCTGCTTGCAAAACTCTTCCCTGTGTGGCATGCAAAACGCCAGTACACATTGGTGGCTTATGGTCACCCTGGTGTCTGTCAGGACCTCTAGGTTCTGTTCTGCAAAGCTACCTTCCAGATGGTCACCTGTACATGGGTTAAATCCTTCTCAGGTGCATTTTTTTTTGCATTTGCTTTTGTTAGACTTTCTGAATTTTCTGTCAGTCAAATTCTGTCAGTCAGTTTCTGCAAGTCTGGTCCCTCTTAGTAGCTGTCCTGCCCTCCAATGCACCAACATCTTCCATGAACACATTTCATGGTGTTGTCTGAGCACTTGCTGAGTTCACAACTTGTCCTGTAATCCAGGTCATTGTTTATTTTTCCTATTTCCTCATCAGTTGTCTTTTCTCCTGAGGATATTTGATGGTGGTTCCAGTTATACTAAAAATTCACCAAAGTGACCCAAAATTTTCCTTTAATAGAACTTCTTCAATTCTGTTGTGATTGGTATTTAAAGCTCTACCATTTGCCTCTGGTAAATAAAACAATGAATATTTAAAGATTGTTTTTGTTTTTGATGTTTATTAAATTCTGCTTTTGTTGTTTCATTGGCTCTGTCTGGGATGGAGTTATTTTTTTTCCTAACAGGTCATATACTGCTAATTTTGGATTTGTGACTTAATCAGTGTTGATAACAAACCAGTGTTTTGGCTGTTTCTGAGCAGCATTTGCACAGTGCCTCAGCAAGTAGGCTGGAGTCATTAAGAAGCTAGGAAGAGACACAGACAGAAGAAGTGATCTGAGTTGACCAAAGGGATATTCCATTACGTATATCATGCTCAACAATAAAACTTCAGTGAATTTTTCAGGGGGACTTCAGCCATTTCTTGAAGACTGGCTGGGTGTCAGTCTTCTTGTGGAGGGTTTTGAGTGATTGCCCTCGCATAGGTTGGGCCTTCTTTTTTTGTTTGTTTGTTTGTTTGTTGGTTGGTTGGTTGGTTGGTTTTTTTTGTTTGTTTGTGTTAACTTATGGAACTATCCTTATGATCCATGAGTTTTCTCTCCCTTGCTCTTCCTATTGTCTCCCCCATCCTGGTGGGGTGAGGCTTAGGATTAGCCAGCAGTTGTGTGGAGCTTAGCTGCTAGCCAACATCCACTCACTACTTGTGGTCTTCAACTATACTGCAGAAGTATTTTAGTTACGTTGACCACCCTTGAGTGTTATAGATCTTGACTTTTTTGTTTGTTTTTATTACTTGTTATCAATTTCCCTTTTTGGTATATTACATCAGTCTATCATAAACATCTTTTTATCGTGTCAGTATAGATAGAATTAAATCAATGCTTCATCATTCCAGTCATATTAATTTTAGTTTCAAATGTTAGTTAAGCTGAACTGATGTTTATAAAAAGTCTTTGTTTAATTATTCTTGGTTAACACTTTAGGTCAACAAATAGTAAAATAATTTATTCTATAGCATGTATGTCCTAATTAATTTTGATATCTTGATTTTGTGTCTAATTCCTTTACTGTTGTTTTTCACTTCTCTTTGGTCAAGCCAGCTCATCTACCATGAAGATTTGTTCTACTTTTATGCAGGAGTCCATCTGAAGTGCACCATTTTTCTGGAAAAGTTGGAACACCCAAGGGGGAGGGGGAAAAAACAACCCAAGCAAACAAATACATATGAAGGCAAAACACAAACACCACCTCCTCTTTTTTATCTCTCTTACCCAACTCAAAAAGTTATTCATGATTATATGAGAAGAGGAAACAACAGCAAAGCAGGCACAGGCTCTGTTGCAATCTAAAACCAAGAAAATGTTTTTTAAAAATTTCAGTTCCATTACTTTTGTGATTATGGGACTTTAAGACATTTATTGCATACATAAAACCCTAAAAAAAACCTTCACACTGAGAGCACTGTAGATGTCTTAAATCTTACAATTTACTGGAATGCCAATAGCTACCTGAGAATATTGAGGCACTAGGAAATTCAATTATTTAAAAAAAAACATGATGTAATGCAATGAAGACTCACACTGTGTGTTTTGGGTTTTTTTTTTTGCCAAACAGAAGAAATAATTTTTAAATATTTATCAAAGTCTATGTTTCTGTATTCATATTCTGTTTGTCTTACATTGTGTCAGTGATGGATATGTTTTGGATCAGTCTCATGAACCTAAATTAATATGTCAATGATCATAATCAAAGGCTTGTTGAATTCCTTGGGAAATTTTGAATTGATTTAATGCTTCATAAAACATGCCTGGAATAGGCATGGAGGACTGTCTCTCATGTTTTAAAAAAACCCCTACCTAACTGATTAAAAAGTTAGTATTTCTTTATCTGTTGCTCATTGGTAGTTGACAGTAAAAGCCGTGTCACTGTTTCAATAATATTGTCTATAGTCCTCAGAATACGCTTTAGAAATCAATCATACACTTCTACCATGACTTTTTTTCTTGTGCTGGTGCAAATTCTCAGTCTAAAAGAGGCTCCAATCTTTGATTCTAAACAGTACCAAGGGGCAGAATTTTATTAGCTCTTTTTAGTTTGTTTGCTTGCTTTTTCTCAAAAAAAGCTCCATCAGAGACAACTTCAATCTTTGGTTTTCAGAGAAAAAAAAGAAGAAAGGGTGGGGGTGGTGAAATTTTTGAACTGTTTTACCGCACAGATTTTATTCAGAACAGGTTATTGTACTGCTTCCAGCTGAGACAGAATACCCAGTCTTGTTCTACTTAGTGAAAATATAACAATGCCTAAAATTTCCCCAGTGTACTGCTGAAGTTTGCTTTACCTGTATGGACAGTATCACATCCTCAGAAAACTTCCAAATTATTCCCTCCACAGCCAGACTGGAAACTTAAGCTTCTTTAATTTTACAGTTTCATTATTCTTATTTTCTATAACTTAAACAACTTTTCTTATTATACTTAATGGAAAAGTCATGCAATATTGAGCAGTAACGGCTCTTAATTTCCTGTTGTATATAATTTGCATTTTCTGTTGCTAGTGGAGAGTAATTAACATGCTCTAATTATCATACTGATTATCTTCTTTAGCTTATGAGAATATAGTCATCTCAAACCTCGTTGATCTTACAATAGTACATTTTATTGCCCTCAGTAAGTGTATACAGGGCTTAGTTTTTACTGAAAGAATGCTGTGATCTAGCTGTAACAAGTTCCTTAAATGTTTCAGTTTGGAGCAGAGTAATGCAAGTTTTTAGAGTGCCTATCAAGAAAATAGAGCTCAGCTTCTACAGTAGTGCAATGCCACCTTTTTAACCATAGAACTGTGGTTGTATTACCATTATCCCACACAAAAAATTCTTGGGTTCCATTCACATTATGTTTTACTCTGTGAACAGTTAACACAAAAAACACATTCAACTTGGAATATGCTTACAAGTAATACTGAGTGGTTTCTCTTCTTGCAAGGGTGCTTTTCAGGCAAATAGATATTTATCCGTAGGAAAAATGTTTTGCTTAAGCTAAAATTTCTAACTAATTAAACTACTTAGTAAATTTTATGTCTGTCTACAACTACCTTATAAGATAGTAGTGCAGATAAGAATGTATAAGTGAAATCAAGTCTTCAGTTTGAATTCTGTATACGAGAACACTGAGGCTTTTGGGTTTTAAAAAGAGAAGAAACGTCAAGTACAATGAATTACAGCTGTACATGCAAATAAACCGCATTGTTTTCACAAGATCAAGTCAAACAAGTGGTGAAATTCAAATGGAAGATTTTGTATATGAGCCTATTCTGCATTTATTTAAGCATAACCATTTCATCTAGGAGACAGAATTCCATAGTCTGCATTGTGTCTTAAGACTTCCTGGGAATCAGAATTTCATTTTCAACAAGATTCTTCCAGGGGATCAATAACTACTGTGAAGATTTATGACTTCTTTGTAAATGTTCTCCATTAATCCTGAAATTAATACTGTCTCTCTGAAAGAGAGTGCTGTATTAGGATTTTTTTATTCTTCTCAAAACTATCCACAGTATTCACAACTTTTGGAATGCCTATATGAATCTGCAGGTGCATATGGACAGGAAATGCTAGTGTAAGAGTGAGACAAACAGTGTGCTTTTCTTATTTGTGTGTGGTTAAGTCCGTATTGTATTATAGATCACTTTTTCTGTGCAGTCTCAGGATAGCTCTACTCAGAAGTAACTAAAATACTGTTTTTGAATGATACTAAAAACAATAGCTGTTAACAGAGAAACAAAGTAAAACAATCCCAAATTCCAAAGCAGAAAGTTTCTTTGAGTTTTCAATACTCAAGGTATGAAATAATACAGCTTAGAGAAAAGCCCCAGAGTGCTCTTATCAGCCCAAGAAGCTGAAGTAATTTGCGGCAAAATCAGAGGAGACATTTACCATATTGCATCAGTGACAGAAGTCAGATTGACACCACACACATCTAGAAAATATCTGACCATGAGCATGTAAATAGCTATCCCTTTTTCATTATTTTAATTTATTGTAGCATTATATATAAGGGTCAAATATTCCTCTCCCATATTGCGCTGGATTCTATCAAAAGAAGTTAAAGCACGTGGTACCTACTGATTGATCAAATGCACAATGAAGAGCTAGACTAATTTACTGAGAACTTAATCACTTCAATGAATGGAAAATTCAGGATCAGAGAATAAGCAGAAAACAGTAGGGCTTATTAATATTTAAAATTCTAGAAGCAAGGCATAATCTTTGCTCAGTTTTTTTTCCTTTTCCATTTTTTAACTTTTTTCTTTTCATTTCTATCCTCATCCCCTTACAGTCCTGCTTTCTTCTTCAATATTATAATTGAGGTTAAGGAAGAAACAGTGATTCACTCAATTTAGGCATGTGCTCCGGGACTCTGTCAAAGGGCTCAATATGGTCTTTCTAAATTTGATGATCCATAGAAGTATTTGCTTTTCTATATTTTCCTTTTGGATTCTAAATACTCAATAGTAAAGTAAAGAGTAGGTACAATATTCTTTGGATGAATAGGAAAGAGGTGACGTTTAAAAATAACCCCAGATATTAATTCTGAGAAAGATATGATTTTTTATTTTTAAGCTGAAAGCAATATATTTGTGCTTTTATTCTGAATCAAAAAGTTGAGCTAATAGGTGGCATATCAAAGCAGGAAATCACTCACTCCAAGTAGGTTTATTAGTCAGTGTACTATGTTATGCCTCATTGCATTGAGGTTAACACTTTTAAACGATATTACAAAAAAATAATGTACTTGTTAAAATAATAAAATATGCTATTTATTCCTGTATTTTGCAAAATCTTATTTGTTTTAGTAGCAGCAAAGTAGGTTTTAGTTGAGTTAAATTAGGATTAGTGGGTATGTTGCAAACAGTTTATTCTCAAGTGTTGTATGTTTTGTTCTTTAATCTTGACTAAGGTAGTTAAAAAATGGCTGGATGGCCAGGCCCAGAGGGTAGTGGTGAATGGAGTTAAATTCAGAGGAGACCTGTCAAAGTGGTGTTCTCTAGTGTTCAGTATTGGAAACAGACATATTTAATATCTTTATTGATAATCTGTATAAAGGGATTGAGAGCATTTTCAGTCAGCTTGCTGATGGCACTAAGTTGGGCAGGAGTGTTGATCTGCTGGAAAGCAGGAAGGATCTACAGAAACATCTGGACAGGCTGGATTGGTGGGCCAAGGCCCATTGTATGAGGCTTAACACCACCAAGTTCCAGGTCCAGCACTTGGGTCACAACAACCCCCTGCAGTGCTGCAGGCTGGGGGCAGAGTGACTGGAAAGAGCCCCAGCAGAAAAGGACTTAGGGGTGCTCCTGACAGTAGCTGAACATGAGCCAGAGTGTGCCCAGGTGGCCAAGAAGACCAATGGCATCCTGGCCTGGATCATCAATAGTGTGGCCAGCAAGACCAGGGCAGGAACTGTCCCTCTGTACTCAGCACTGCTGAGGCCACAACTCAAATCCTGTGTCCAGTTCTGAGCCCCTCACCGAGGGGCTGAGCCCCTCGTTGAGGGGCTGGAGTGAGTCCAGAGAAGGGCAGTAGAGCTGGTGAAGAGTCTGGAGCACAAGACCTGTGAGGGGCAGCTGAGGAAGCTGGGTGTGTTTAGTTTGGAGAAAAGGAGGCTCAGGTGTAACATTATCGCTCTCTAAAATTTCCCGAAAGGAGAGTGCAGCAAGGTGGGGATCAGCTTCTTCTATCAGGCAATGAGTGGAGAGGTGAGAGGACATAACCTCAAGCTATGCTAGGGAAGGTTCAGGCTAGACATCAGGAGGGATTTCTTCACAGAAAGGGTTGTTAAACATTAGAATGGACTGCCCAGCAAGGTTGTGGAGTCAGCATCCCTGGAAGTGTTCAAGAAATTACTGGATGTGGCACATAGTGACAAGGAGGTGAGCAGCCAAAGATTGGACTTGATGGTCCCAGAGGCCTTTTCCAACCTAATTGATTCTGTGACTCTGTAAAATGGCTTTAATTTTAGACCTTCTGGGCCCTCACTACGAAGAAGACATCTGGGGCTCCTACAGAGCTATTTTTTCCCCTTCATCTTCAACAAGCAAAAACAGACAAATGGTCCACCCCCCAACTTACATATTGTCTAAAAATTAGAGTTGAAGATGTTATGGCCATACAGATTCTTCATTAATGTCTTTAATATTAGTTGTAAGATTTACTTCCCTTGAATTTTCATGTTTGAAATCTTATCATTTAAGGTGAATTAGTTTAAATTAACGGTACAGTTAATACAGCCCGTTATCTCAGAAGTTTGACTATTCTAGAAATTGACATCATGACCTATCTTGTAACTTGTTTGGGTTTGGTTTTTTTTAGGGTAAGTAATGAAATTTCCTGTTACTTCATAGTTTATTTTTAAGTAATTGCTCATTATGCTTTATTCACTAGATAACCTCAGTAACTTTGTGTCTCAGTTCTTCCACCTCTGAATTCCATCACCATCCTAGCAAATGAACTACTGAACACTGAATAGCTAATAACCAGTGTAGCCAATGCTAGCTACAGGAACTGAGGTAGAAGGCCTGAACTAACTTCCTGCATGTTCATCCTGATTCCAGTGGAGGCTAGAGCTTTTCCATAGGTCTCAAGAATTATAGCTACATACAATTATTTCTCATGTGAATAGAGAAAGGCACTGATTTCTCGTTTATCATTCGTTAGGGTCCAGGGAGAGCAATATGGAGCAGAAGTTCCAGTGTTAGTAGGTCAGAGGCCCTGAATTAGCTTCACAGATTGTCCTTCATCCTCTACTGCCTTATGACCTACTTAGTGATTTGTCAAGGACTAATTTAATTACATAAACTTAGCCAGCTACCAGTTGTGTCCAAAGTCTCTAATTTCTATTCCCCTCCAAATGTTTTGCCAATAATACTATAGTTGCTATTTCTAGTCTATAAAGAAAATTGTAGTGTACTGGATTTTGTATAAAAAAAGTCTGTCTCAATATCATAGGAAGTTCTACAGTTAATATCTTTTAAGATTATGAAACAGGTCCCTGGTATAGACTATGGCCAAATTAATTTCCTACAGGACTAAAGATTAAACATAAATCATGGTTTCGAATGTGAAAGGTCATCTTATTCTACCACAAAGCTGGAGTTCAAAATGTGACTTTATGACTTCTACCACTTCTTTCCACTCTGAATTATTCATCAAGTTAATATTTTACTATCATAAGTTTTCAAACCCTTTAAATTTAGAAAACAAAGTTTGTGGGCTTACGTTAATAAAAGGAATTTCAAAGACTAATAGAATAAACCTAGAATACCCAGAGCACGAAAGGGAATAAAATATTATTTTTTAGGTTGAGTACGAATCCTCTCAATCCAAATATTTTTGAAAGTTAATAAAACTTCAGAAGTATTTGCACAGATTTCAAAGAATCACAGAATAAATAATGTTCCAGGAACCTAGGGAGATGTCCAACTACCTGCTAAAGCAAGGTCAGCTGGAGCAAGTTGCTCAGAGCTGAGTCCAGTCAAGATCTACATTTCTTCAGGGGTGCAAATGCCATGACCACTCTGGACAACAGAAACTATTCCACTGTTTCATCGCCTTCACTGTAAGAAAAGAAAAAAAATCCACCACCACCAACAAAAAAACCTATTTCCCATAGAGGAAATATATTTAAGAGACATCTGGATCTGGCACTGGGTGATGTGGTTTGGTGGTTATGTGGTTACTGTGGTAGAGCTAGGTTGACAGTAGGACAGGATGATCTTAAGGGCCTTTTCCAACCTTGATGATTCTATGAAATGGACTTCCCATGGGAAATCCTGTTTATAGCCTGGAGAAAAGGAGGCCCAAGGTGTAGTGGTATGGTTTTGGTTTTATCAGTTTTATGTATGTATTTGTTCCTTGTTTTATATTGTTTTTTATAAGTTGTAATGGTTTGCCCCATGCCACCCATGTTTAACCCTTCTTGGTTTTACCCCAACCCTTGTTATGTGTCAATCATAAGTTATACAGCCCCTGGGTCTTGTCTATCACTTTGAGGCCTCTTCCAAAAGTCTAGAATGTTCCAGTGAGGGCATCGAGTGCTTGGACAAGACTCTGGCTGTCTCCCCACCTAAGCTATTGATTTGTTGTAATATGTGTCATTTACCTGCAGAGCCATACCCACATGATCCCTGATTTGTCCTCAGTTAAACCCATCCCCGGGTCACTCCTCCAAATAGAAGATGTTACATTTGGGTGCTCTGCCTCTTTTTCTGCTTGGGGCTCCTACTGGCAAGGGGTCTCTGCAGAGGCAGACACCCTGAGCTGAGGTTATCCCCACTGCGGGATGAATAAAGCCAGTGGTTGAACCCTGAGCAGACTGTCTCCTTCTTTCCTGCTGTCGTCGCTTCACTCCTGCAAGGCAAACCAGAACCCACGGGATGGGCAAGGTTCATTCAGAGACCAAGCCGTGCCCCTTCTTGCCGTGGTGCCAGGGCTGGCCAAGGCAAAGAGACACTGACACCGCGACACCAAGGGGCACTTTCTTGCTCTGTACAAATGAAAGGAGGTTGCAGCAAGGTGGGAGTCAATTTCTTCTCTTAGGCAACTAGTGACAAGATGAGAGGAAGTGGCCAAAAGCTGCGCCAGGAAACGTTCAGTTTGAACATCAGGAACGCTTTCTTCACTGAAAGAGTGGTTAAACATTGGAATGGGCTGCCTAGGGAAGTGGTAGAGTTACCATTCCTGAAAAGGTTCAAGAAATGACTGGATGGGGCACTTAGTGCCATTGTCCAGTTGACAAGGTGGTGTTTGGTCAAAGGTTGTATTTGATGATCTTGGAGGTCTTTTCTAACTTTAATGAATCTATGATTCTGTATTTCAGAGTTTGTTTATTACTTCTTGCCCTTTTACTGAACACCTCTATGAAGAGCTTCACATTGTATACTCCTCATTTCATGTCAGGTATTTGTATATATTGAGTTAAATGTCACGCATATATATATATACACATATATACACTAAGGTACACATTTTCATAATATTAACAAACAAAATAGTTTGTTTGGTGCCTGTGGACTGCTCTAAAATTTTATTTCCTATAAGTTACTGGAGAAAGTTTGAGTATTTCTAACATTGATTAACTTTATGGAGTAGCAAGACCAAAAATACAGTAGAGATATACAGATAAAATAGACCAGTTTGGGGCTTTTTTATTGCTCACTGGACTTGATCATCCTAAAGATCTTTTCTAATCCAAAAGGTTCTTTGATTCAATGATTATTCTTCCTAAAGAATGTGTTTCCTTAAGAAGCTGAGGGGAAAAATAAATATGTTTCCAAAATTACTACTATAGATTAAACAGAACAAATAGAAATGGTTGCTTTGAATATAAAACTATTTCTTCCAAGTAAGAATGCAGTGATGCAATCATTAATGATTTTAAATCTCTATTAAGCTGAAGAAAGCTATGATTTTAATAGATATTACAACAGAACTTTATCAATGTAGGTAAGTAAGAAAGAAATTATTAGAAAAAATGAAAACATAGGTAAGTAAACTCAAGCCGGTATGTCCAACATAAGATATGCTCAGAGTTTTGGAAAGCATTAGGTAATTAACTCACTGTAAAAATGTCCATAATTAAAGAAAAAAACATTTAACATATATATCCAGTGCTGTTAATGCTCCTGTAGAAGCTTCTAAGTGACCTTCCAACAATGATAAACCCCATGTCCAATTACTACTGATGACCATAGGATGAAAATTTCACCTCTAAGTCTTCTAACTATTAAATGAGTTATAAATAGCACTCCTATTAAGTGAGCAACCCAATATTCAATTAACAGTTAATGACGCATAGGGAAATAGTTTCAAACACTAAAATGGACTTGAGATGATTTTCAAATTTAACATGAGGCTTCTGGATACTGAATTGTGACTAATGCCTGGTGATAATACTTTTATATTTTTCATCATGTACTCTATTATATACAAAATGAACTCCTGAAAGAATCAGTTAAGTTACTCCTTGGATCAACCCAGAATATCCTGATATATTAAAATAAAGAAGTGGTCCTAGTGTTTTGATTTCTTATGGAGTTTTCTACTATCTTAGAATCACAAGTCTCTTAACACTTTTTATAACATTTTTTCCTAATTAAATCCATTCCTGAAACCTACTCTGATTATTTAAAAACAATTTTTTGTGATGACTATTTGAATGTACCTTTAATGGAGTACTATTTTTGGGTGGAAAATCAGGGAGAAATCATAGAAGTATAAGAAAAGAGGTTGAAAGGTCATTTGTTCCCTTCCTAATCCATGTCTTAATCTAATAAATCTCATTCCTGAGAGATATTCTCTAGGATTTTGCAAAGTAGTCAGTGACAGACACATCAGAACTTTTTTAAACTATTTCAATGTTTTACTGTTATGAGTGTAATATTTCAGTGTTTCACGATTATAAAATCCGTAGAGAGTTTTTATAAAGCTTATTTTTTTCCTAATTTCTTACTGAGGTGAAATTGATAAAGATTAAACCCATTATTCTTCATCTTCCTTATTACAAACATAACTTTTTTGTAGTACATTTTGCATATTTGAATGCTTTAGTGTGTCTCCTCCCAGTCTTTTCTCCCATACACTAGGTTAATCTTTTCTTGTGGGTCTTTTATTATTCTTGGTGCTCTTAGGCTGTTATCTGGCTTGTTTGCATCTTCCATAACATTTATGTCCAGTTTCTCCACAAGAGAATTCAGTTAAAACATTGCTAGTACTAGCAAGAGTGGAAAAGTGAATTCAACTACTATGAAAGATATATTCTTGTTCATTCATACTGATGTTGTGACTGTCTTTTTTTGGAATGTGGCAATGTTGTTCAAGTTCATCTTAAGATCTGAAGTAATAACCCTAAGAATCTTCCTGATGGAACTTTTGTCTAGTTGTTTCCCTTTTCTTATAATTGTTATAAAGCATTTTTAATTTTTTAATAATACTAATTTTTTTTTCTCACCATCCTACAGTTTCTGGGCACTATCTTAATTTTTAATCCTGCTACTTATTGGTATATTTAGCAATAATATTTTCTATATGATCATAAAAGTCCTTTATAAATATCCAGTAGTCTTATATCCAAGACACACCTTAAAAAAAGATTTCTTGTGAGATACTGTGAAAAGTTCATTTTCATCCCTCTATTTCTTCTTCTGCACATATACTTCAGTATCATAGATCTTGTTCATGACTTTTTCCCTTACATTATATCTATGTAACTCAGCAAGACTGCAAATAACAAAGCTGACCAATGCAGTTGATACAGTGGAAGGAAGGGATGCCATTCAGAGAGACATGGACAAGACTGACAAGTGATGACAAGAGAGTGTCATGAAGTTTTTCTAATGGCAAGGTGCTGCACCTGGGCCCAGCCAATCCTTACATGAGTGGGAGATGAGCTCATTGAGAACAACTTTCTGGTTCTAGTGAATGGAAAGCTCAACATGAGCAACAGAAGAGCTTGAAGCACAAGAAAGACGTAGACATGTAAGAATGGTTCCAGAGGAGTCCACAAAGGTGATCTGAGGGCTGGAGCATTTCCATTATGAAGACAGGCTGAGGGAGTTTAAATTGCTCAGCATGGAGAAGACTTGACTCTTTGAAAATGTTATTTTGTCTTTCCAGAATTTAAAGGGGGCTTATGAAAAAGAGAAAGAGAGACTTTTCATGAGCAGATAGTGATAGGATGAGAGGGAATGGAGGAGAGCTGTATATTAGATGTCAGGAAACAATTCTTTACTGTGAGGATGGTGAGGCACTGGAACAGGTTACCCAGAGATGTGGATGCCACATCCCTGGAAGAGTTCAGGCTGGAGAAAGTTCTGAGCAACATGATCTGGGGGAAGGTGCCCCAGCCTATGGCAGGGTGGTTGGAACTAGATGATCCTATGATCTCAGCTCTGAAGCATGTTAACCTTTCCCCTACCATTCCTCCATCTGCTGTAATATGTGAATTTTATGTCTAATTTTAGACTGAAAATAGCTCAACAGTACATGTGTTTCTGTAGGTAGTAAAAATGATAGAATAATTTCGGTCGCAGTACAAACAATTAGTACAAATTAATACATACCAATATATGGTTTTAACAAGTATTAATGCTTTATGAGTTGAATAAAAAGTCATCTGTATTAGAAAATAGATCTATCCCTGAGCATAATTTATGATTGTCCAATTAGGCTATAGATTAAGGATAATTGCTATAGAAGATCTTTATAGAAGATTCTGAATCCATTAATCTAATTTTTCATATTTAATGAAATTGTCAGCAATTTTTGGTTAAAAATGTAAGATCATTTAAGAGTGTGTGAGTCATCACTTCACTGCTACTGGTTTGGTATATAAATATTCCTTTCCCTTCATCAGCAAGCCTGCAATTTTCTTTTTAAATTTTACCCACCATACTGTCATGAAATTCTTATTTAGGAAAAAATCAAATTAAAATCAGTGAAATAAGTATCAGCAGGAAAAATGCACAGTATTTATTCCTAAAATTTCTGAGTTTATTATCAAAGGGTAAACTTTTTTAAAACCTTGCTATAATGATTAATTTGGCAGAACACTTTAAATGTTAAATCTAGGACTGGGAATTAATTTTAAAAAATATTTTGGGAATATCACTGTATGTAAAAAGCTTTTAATTTCCTTTAAAAAATAAATGAATGCATCTCTGCCCTATAACATCATGGACTTTCTTGGTCAATATATTCTAAAAAGGGGAAATATGTAACTTTTGGTATTGTATGGCAAAGTGTAGGGAGGACTGGGCAATTGAATAACAGAACCAATATGATTCCAACAGAAGACATTTATTGTTTTCATTACATCCCAGATATAGATCCTAGGTCTACTGTCCACATGAACATGCATCTCTGGGTTGGCCAAGCTGCTTCTTCATGAGGCAGTCACACATCCTTCAGGACATCCACTTGGTCAAGCATCCATCCTCATATTATGCTTCCTCTATCTAGGGTGTACATTTTTTGCAGACAGTTTCTCAGGCTCTCTGCTCCCATCCTTGATCCTGTTGTTTCTCAGCAACCTTGATGAATTCCTGAGAGCTCCAACAATAGAACTGCAGGTGGTTTGGTAAGATTACTCACAAACAGTTCAGCTGGTGCATCAGAATGGCCTGTTATACAGATAAATTGCTACAGCAAGGAGCTACACAATTTCCTGATATACACCACTCCCTGTAGCCCTAATTCATGTCCTCTGCTCTGGAGTCAGCAATGAGGTTAGAAGCAGTTACTGGATTACTCTCAGAAACCTATTCAAACTATTTGTTTCATTCTAGCATAGAATGAGGGCAAGATACTTTGATATCCTTTCTCACGTCTGTTGTATTCTGACAATACAACATACAATGCAATATGTCTATGGTTGTTAGACCTAAGGTGCCAATAACCTATATCATCAGATTTTCCTGTTTCTGCTCTTCAGATATCTGTTATTTTATGCATGTCACAGATTTAATCAGAAAAGCTCTTTGGATTACAGTTCACACTCAACTATCAGTTATGGCCTTATGTGCCTGCCAATTTTTGTAGGGAAATATTTCATAAAAATGTGAAATTATTGTGGTGCTGTTTCCTCTCAAAACATTTCCCAGAGCTACACGTTTTCCCACATTGCATAAGACCAGAGCAGTGAAGCTGTACAATATCTGAAATTGGACATTAAAAAAACACCTAAAAGGCAGAAGACAGTAGTCAGCTCACATTGATTGGAAGTTTAAAGGAACTTCTATTTCCAGAAGATCAAAACACACAAATAATTGCCTGGCTAAACTATTCTGATGTAAATTCTAGACCTGAGATTTTCATCTAAAGTTGCAGAGCACAGGGCAGTGACTACATAAAAATGAAACTAATCGGCCACTCTTTGCATTGGCAATTAGTGAAAGGTTAACAAAACTTCAGGTGTAAGTGACAGAGATGTTCTATTCATGGCTGTATTCTCAACCTTGCACAATAGCGAAAGTTTCTCCAAGCACTATCTTTGCAGAGAGACCCAGGACAAAATTATCCGTTCAGCTTTGGAAAGTGTATGCATGCCTCACTGCTGAATTTCATTGAACTCTGTAGTTCTGAGTGCAGAGTGATCTCCCCTGAGCAGCTGGGAAGGAAGTGAAAGAAGAGGAAGCAAGTGATGTTCTTGAACATCTCCCTGTAGCTTTGCATGCCATGTGGCTGTGAGTTGCATTTTACTTTAGCAAGTTGAAGAAAGCCCCCAGCAAGTTGCCACAGCTCATTTGCAGGGCTGGGGAGCTCACCTGGTCTTCATTTCCTGAGCTGTTAAGGGAGGGCAGCATGTGGGGAGAACAGCATTTAGCCACCAAAGAATGAACAAAAGAGAAATTAATTCAACAAATTTGTGGTTTTCTGTCTTATGGCAGGCTTCGAGTTAGTAATTTTTTTCAAGTTGATGGAAGACTGCAGTTGTTACTGAAAAGTCAGCTTTTCGGAACAGAATTTCTTAGGTTTCTCCTAAAATGCCACAGACTTAAATAGGTAACTTATCTTTTAAAAACCTAGAACACTGAGAGATTTGTCTAGAATCAAATTATAAGCTTACTGCAGTCAACAGTTTTGAAAATCTTGGCTTCTGGAGTTCTGTACCGTGCAGTCCTTATTCTTTATGTAAGTTAACTGAAGATCTGATATCACAGCACTACAGCTGCAGAAGTTTTAGCCATGGACATTTTTGGAATGTGGTTCATTTTCTAGCAGCCAATGACAGACAGTGTAATAGGTCAGATAGGTCTGTCTAATGATTGCCATCTGCATAATCAGCAATCCATTAAGATTAATGAGGCTCTCATATGATATTCTGTACTTCATCTAGCCCACATTAAAATCATATTAATCAGAAAGGTCTATATATCATCTTTCATATTTCAAAATATGAAGTTCAATCCTTACCTATTTAACTAATAAGTTAAATAATTATAATGATATGCAGATCAGGGGAGTTTGTTTTGACCATACATTATTATGGTCTGAAAAAGAATCACATAAAGAGAAATACAATTCTGAAAACATAATCCTAATTCACACATGCCAAAGTTCCCTGTCCAGTATTTCTGAATAAGACCTTACACATTTTGCATTCCCTTTTACTATATAAAATGGTTACTTTTTATGTCTTTGGATTGTATTCACGGTAAGAAATCCTTTTTTTTACATGAAACAGAATACCTTCTTACTCTATTAGTTTTGGTTTTTTTAATGTGTGATCTCCAAAGAAAGCTTTGAACTGTAAGTGTAAAGTACTAGCTTCCCTGCCATCATAGGAGTTTTTCTCCCCTTTGCTTCTACTCTGACATTTTTCTGTCTTAGTAAGCCTTCAAGCTGGGACTTTGTTAGACAGGAGCATCTCTTTCCTGCTGTTGCTCACTCTTCAAATCTTTTCCTAGAATGCCTTCTTTGCATGTCCTAAACAAGTGCTTATCCTCTCCCAAATCGTCATCCTCTCCAAAACTTTCCTACTCTCCTGGCTCAAAATGGCATTTCTCCAAATTAGATGTTTGCACCTTGAGTCATAGAATAATATAATTATTTATCTTGAAAAAGTTCTTTAAGATCATCAAGTCCAGTATTCCTGGACTCTGAGCCAGTAAAATATTGACAGGTCTTTGTAATTTTATTTCAATGGGCATCTTTAGTATATCTAAGCTTATATCATGATTAATAATTTGTTAGGGCAAAGCTTAGCACAAGTTCAGTATTATTTGAGATAAAAAATACAGTAAAATTATTTACTTTCATTCCTTGGACTCCTTTACCCATTTTTTTTCACCTGTACTGATCAGTTACTATGAAACATATTTCAAGAAGATACACCACAAATTTTTTTAGGTGTGCAGGGTTTGTGATCTTGGAGGCTGAGTTTCTTTAAGACAAGATTCAGTACAGGAGTTGCAGAGCTTGCACATTTTATATTTTACACTCACACTTATCACTGACACAAACTATAATTCAAATGCTTAGTCAAGTCCATCCATAAACAATAAATAACAGGTATTAAAAATAAAGCCACTACAGTGGCCACATGCCTTTTAGACTAATGAAAAGAAACAAAAATTACAAAAAAGGCAGAAAACCTTACAAGGTATCTAGTGGGGTCATTCTGTACTTACAGAAAAACAAGTGACACAGTTTGCATAGTGATATTTTATATTTAACAAAGCTATCTTCAAAAGCTTAACCCAGATCTCTGAAAAACCCTCTGCTATTTTTAGCTTTTATTTATCGTGCTGATAAGCTTTAAGCTTCTCAAGCATAAATTAAACTCTTCTTTACTTTGTAGGTCACCTGACTCTGAATGGCACAATATGCTTCCATTCCAACTGCTTCAGTTATGCTGGATAAAGAAAACACTGAGTATTACAGTCTCAAGGAATTTGTGGGCCATATGTAAATAGTGAAATTCTACCCTGACACATTTTTCGAGGAACAGAGGCAGCAAATACTGATCTCAAAGGTGTTCTTTAATACACTTCTCTAATATACTCCTCTCTCCTCTCTCTCCAGCACTGATTTAGCTTAGGCAACCTGGGAAATGGCTCAGTTACATTCCTAATCTTTCTATATATTCTATATATTCTTGGGTGTAAAAGTCAAACAATCTACAGCATTATATATATATGTGTCTTTGACTTATTTCTTTTGCTGCTTAGTCATTGTCATTGTCTCTATGCCAAGTTTAGCAGAGCATTAATGTAATACAACAGTCTACATAGCCAATCCCAGGATAATTATCTTAAATTTTTCAGCCCATTTGTACCAGCATATGTCATGGTGCTGATGGACTACTAACTATATTATTCTGATGTTGCTTTTCCAGTCAATGTGAGTGTGTAAAACACAATGAAATATCTGCTGGAACTGAAAATGCCATTCAGAATGGTGCAATGGTACACCTGGATGTGTAAGATGGAAATGAAAGATGACACAAGAAAAACACCTAATATATTTATCTTTCTTTATCTTCAATTGATCAGTGAATTCCAGTTTTGAATTTCTAAGAGAATTCTATATGCCAATTATCTTCAGTACCTGATTTTCCTTTGCGGTAAGATTAAAAATGGATGTAGGAGATCTTTAAAGTAATCCAGCAAGTGAGCAATATCAAACTTTAAAAATTGCACAATAAAGCTACATGAGGTGAAATAAAAATAACATCTATTAAGCCACTTATAATTTATCTGAAATTATTTTTTCTCAGAAAATATATTTTCTTATTCTGGTTTTTTTTGTCCCTTTTAGAGGGAGATGGGGTGAGCTGCATTTTTTATTATTTTTTATTTTATTTTAGAATTTCAAAGGAGAGTTCAAACTTTGCTGAAGTTATTGTAGTTCAATGGTAGAAAATAAGCAAAAAAGGTCTTAAGGTTTTCAACACCTTTCAAAAGAGGTCTTGCTCAAAAAATTAGCAGTTATCACACGACTTTGCCTTCACCTGAATGGGGAGACTTGTTCTTGACCTCCTCTGTTGAACACCTCTTTTGGGCTGCTCAACAACAGAAAAAATACCAATATACAGAAGGAAGTCAGTTGAACGGCAATCAGAATGTACAGGATCATGAGCTCTTGCCTTGTGGGGAGAACCTGTGGAAGAGACACCCCTGAGAGGACCTGACAGGAGATCCTGATGTTTACAGGCAGGGTGTTGAAGAGATGGACCCAGGTGTTCATGGCAGTGCATGCACATTTCTAACATGCCATGAACCTGAGTGATGTATTTAGTACAACACAGCATGTCAGGCTGGCATACACAGCAAAGTCAACGTGCGCAAAGGGATTTTCAAGAAAAATATCAGGAAAATAATAATAGCTCCTGAAATGTCAATTTGAAAACTTGTTATTAAATTTCTTGGCCAAGTTCAAGTTGCAGTTACTACTGCAAACACATGGTTAAACCTACATATATGTATAAATATGATTATATGATTAATGTTCCAAAAGCACACTGCTATTTTTATACCTGTTCATGCTGATCAGAGACATATAATTTTCGCTCAAGGACTAGTTACTGTTCAGCTTCTGAATGATTTTTTTCCTTGTTTTGCTTTTTCTTCTTTTTTTTCCCCAATTTATTTTGTTTTAGCTAGTGTCGTAGCATTAATACTCACCTCTCTTAAGTAAATGAATAAAAGATAAATAATGTTAGATTTCTTACCTACTATGAAAATTATTTAGACAAAACTTTAGATAAGTTTTAGCTTATCCAAACTCAGAAGTTACTAGTCTGGAAAAAGAAGTAAGATACAAAAATTCTGCAGAGGTTCTTCATTGTATGTGAATATTATCTACATAAGGTAACAGAGAGGCTGAAATAGGTGCCACGTAAAACCTCTGTGACACAAAGTCTAGCAAGCAGCCAAATATTCAAACAGGTGCCATGAAAGGATTGACAATTTTAAGAGCAAGATTTGTGATCTTGACAAAAGAAAAACCAAGAAAAACTGGAATCAACATCGCAACATTATGCTTTTGCTTTTCCAATAAGAAAGAAATGAAGAAATGTATTCTGAGAAATTTGGTCCTTTCAACTATTTTGTTTACTGTGGACTGCATCCTACAGATGCTTCAGAAGAGACATTTTATCACCACATTATTGTATATTTTATGGGAAAAATTATAATCAGCTACTTAACTTCTTTGGCAGATGTTTATGAGTACATTTTAAATGACTATATAAAATTTTCAGCATTAAAACCATATCCTGTCTCCAGTATAATTTGTTTCATTTTTCTGTTTAATGAAGCGTAAAACACTGATAAATAGTTGAATTCTTTGTAAAGAATGTTCATGTTATTTATATAATACAGTTGGTGAAGTCACTGTATTTCTAAAAGCAAATGAGTTGCTGGGATGGAAATGTAATTTGCAGCTTAAAGATCAAAAAGCAAAGCAATAACATGACACCGTTGATACTTAATTAAATTAGAGCGCATTTAACTTTAAGCAGCAGCTTCAGTGCTTCAGCACCGGTAACCCACTTAGCAAGCACAGCACAACGGGCATACACTGAGGCACTTCAAAAATGGAGATGGCAATTCCACAGGAAATTACAGGTGCACACACAGAGCTCCACTGCCATTAATGGAGTCTAGGACTCAAAAGGAGAAACAGAGACAAATGGAAAGTCGTTTAATGGCAAAGTTGAGGGACTGTGACTTGGCTCCTTCAAATTGATCACTATTTTAACAGAGATAAATACAGTACATGAGGAAAAAAGCACATCATCTGGACTTTGGGAGACAGATTGTGAGGATGAAGGATGACTAACATTATACAAAATAAAAAGTGAACTGGTGAAACTGCATAAATTCTAGCTGATTTTAATGAACAGTTGTCTCCTCGTGTACTTTCACATACCATGAAGCTTAAGATTGTCTCATGTAAGTGTACAGATTTCATTAGCAACCTACAAAAACAGCGATTTAGGATTTGTAACTAAAAGGGTTCCCACTCAGTGCAACAACATAAATTTAGTATAGGAGATGATATTCTTTTCTCCATGTGCTAGATATGGGACTGGAGCTACAGAAAATCCCTAGCATGAAGTGCAAATAAGCTAGAAATTTGTGTTAAAATGGAACTTCCCTCTGATATCAAGCATTCTTGACATCTGAAACAACAGAAAGATGCTTATTGCAGCCATTGAGGAAGAGAAGAATCAGCAATGAATAGGAAAACAGAAAAACAAAGTGGGTTCCTTGAAAGCAATTAAGTCATATGGCATGTAGAAGAACAAAGAGAATATGTAACAAGTTCGTATTCATTTCTCAGATTAATGAGAATTTTATTTTTCAACAACAGCAATGAAATTCTTCCAGTTATGGTAGATATCTAATTTCATAAATAAGCTATTTTAAAAAAAGAAAATATGTTTTTCTCTAAGCCTCATGGAAGGTATATTAGTAAGAATTTTCTAAAACTGACTAATCATTCTGACAGGATGAGAGCAACCTGACTTTTCTGTGAACAGACCAATAACTTTCTACATAAACATTTTGCTATTACTGCATTTTCATGACTTTTACTGCCTTTTTTTGGAGTTTCTGGAAAAATAAAGTTCTTGATCCCATGTGTTGGCCTTGTCGTTGCATTGCTTTTACAAGCCTGCTAAAAGTTTAACTGCTTTGAGTGATTATAACGCTAATTTTGGGGGGTAATGTTTCTGCTTGCCTGCTTAGGAGGATAACTTTAATGCATGGAATAATGTTTCCAGTGATGGCATGCAGACTGCATCTGTGACACAGTGTTCAAGATGCAGTTTGTAAGCCTTTGAGAGTGGTTGCTGAAAAGCACGCAGTCTTTCAAGCATGTAACTAGATATGAGGAGACCATTTCCTTCTAAAGCTCTTCCTTCCCCAGAAATTATTATGGCAACATACACTGTGTTAATGTTACTTAGCCACCACATATCCACTATCTGCACTCCCAAGGGTGAGTTAGAATCAAATGTATTTAAATTAAAGACAGAAACATCATCAATTTAGAAATGCATTTTCTCCCAGGCTTTATTAGAGAAAGATGCAAAGATACTCCTTATGCCTTTAAAAATGCTGTTAGTATTAACAACATGACTAGATAAAAGTGTCATAAAAATGTAATGACAGTCTCATTTCCAATATATAGAACAAACAAGCATAGTTACTAAGGGCAAAATATATGGCTCAGAGGAAAGCTGTTTAGAATTGGTACAGTAATTTAATAATTGTAAAAATGTTGAACATTGATTCCTTGAGAGCTCATGCTTTGCATGTTGCTGCACAGATGATAGCGACAGATTTTCTCATTCACAGCCAGTAAATGAAAAGGCCCATCTATCAGCTCATGTGCATTTAACTCTGAGCTTTATCCCAGTTTGTCCTTTTCTCTCTGTTGCTGTCAAGTTAAGACATAACAGAGGGAGATGCTACTGTAGCTTCAGGGCAAATTATTACACAATGTCTTTTAACCTCTGTACTTTGATCGAAATTTATAAAATAACATGAATAAAATTGAAACTGCTCTAATGCAGCCTATCATTATTTTCTTCTGTGAGCCAAAGAATTCACTCAAAGGCTATGTTGGAGTCATAGTGTCTGTTCCAAAACACTCCCTATACTTACTGGAAACCATTCTCTGCTCTGTGCCACAGGAATGCCACCTGATTAAAGAGATGTGTCCATTTTTATTAGTACAAAATCATTAATTTGAACAAGAAATATTTGGATTAATATTTTGTCTTTTTTTTCATATTTTGCCTTCCATCTATTTTTAAATTTTATATTTTATACTTTTTAGTGACATGGATAATATGTATTATATTTAATTTAGTCTTTAAGTCTCTATGGTGAAAACTGCTTGTTTTTGTGAGCACTGAAGCATATTATTTGTCACAGAACATGCAGAAACAAAATAGTAGTAATAATATTCAAATACCAACAGTCTGAATGCTTACACTAAATAAGACAAAAAATTATATTTCTCATTTTTTTGATCTGCTGAAGCAAAAGGAGACCATCTGCTGAAGAAGTGATGGCAAAGTGACATTAGGAACCTCCTGAAGTATAACAACATTAGAACATCAGTCTGCTTAATGCTAATTTGCAAGACACATTTCACATAAGCTTACCTTAGTTTTGTCTCAAAGTGCATTCACTTTACACTCAGCTCCTGCTGTCTCTTAAACACTCCTGTATGCTTCTTGTCCCTCTTAGAATTACAAGTGCCCATACTAGCAGGGCTGGAAAGAGACAGATTAAATAGGAATAAGAAGTAAATGGACATCTGCAGTGTTTTGAGAAAGCAAGTCCTAACTTACAAAAGCAGTGTTATCATTACAAAATGATCTAAATAAATATAACACAACTAAGTGTCTATTTATGCCTAGCTTTATTCGGAGAATTTGCATTTTATTCTGAGTACCAGTCTCTGCAGTGTATTTCCAATTTCTGTGAATGCTTTTGTTTAGCAAATAACATTCACAAGCTTAGAATTATATAAATGAGATCACGAATATGATTAAAATAATTTCCATACTAATAAATCTTTTTGATTAGGAGACTAAATGAAGAATGAAAATTGCTTATCTACATGAAAGATGATACCTATTTCTCCTTTTTCTTTGACAGGATAAAAATCTTCATCTGATTTCAAAAGTTCTATCTCTTTATATGACTGCTTCCAGGAACTGCTAATAGTCTATAGAGCTTTTTTTGCAGAACATTAGCACTATCCATTGACCTCTTCATTAGTAGACATGAAGTTATTTGGAATTCCAGTTCCTGCTGGGAAGTTGTCCACATTACAATATTCATGTCTTTGGCAGTCTTATCAGCCAGATCAGATACTAAATGGGCCATAAAATATACTAACATATCTTAAATGAGTCTTTTTCAGAAAAAGAGAAATGAAAAGGAATAGCCAAGGCACTTTCAAGATTAGTAAACATGAAGATATGATGATTTGCCCATCCTGTATTGTTCCAAATCCTTTACTACACATCAACATTTTGGGAATAATACTACTGATAAAAACTTTTCCAACAACAAGGAATATAGACTCTTGGTAACTAATTAAATAAAAGCTTTCTGTTTAAAACTAAGAAAATGACCTAGCCTCAATCATTCAGATTTAAAAAAAAAATGTTAATGGGTTTGGATTTGCATGATCTGGTTTTTGGCAGCACGGGGGCACAGAGGTGGCTTCTGTGAGAAGTTGCTAGAAGCTTCCATCATGTCCAACAAAGCTAGTCCTTGATGGCTCCAAAGATGGACATGCCACTTGCCAAGGCTGGGCTAATCAGAAGTGGTGATACCACTTCTGTGATACCATATTTTTAAGAAGAAATCAAAACAAAGGTTGTGGCGCAGTTTTAATTCCAGTCAGACAAGAGTTGGATGAGAACACGTGAGAGGAACAGCTCTGCAGACACCAAGGTCAGTGAAGAAGGAGGGGCAGGAGATGCTCCAGGCATCAGAGCTGAGATTCCCTTGCAGACCATTGTGCAGCCCATGGTGAGGCAGCTGTGCCCCTGCAGCCCACGGAGGGCCAGGGGACGCAGAGATCCACGCACAGCCCATGGGGATCTGTGAGGGATGCAGAGATCCACGCACAGCCCATGGGGATCTGTGAGGGATGCAGAGATCCATGCACAGCCCATGGGGATCTGTGAGGGATGCAGAGATCCACACACAGCCCATGGGCGAGGTGCCCATGCCAGAGCAGGTGGATGCCTGGAGGACTCTGAGTCAGTGGGAGACCCATGGAGAGACAGGGCCTGCTCCCAGACCAGAGCAGCTTCTCCTAGAAGGACTTCTTCCTGTGGAAAAGTGACCCATGCTGCAGCAGTTTGAGAGGTAATTTTGCCTGTGGGATGGACGCATAATGCAGCAGTTTTGGGGGTACTGTTGCCCATGAGATGGAGCCACACTGGAGTCCATGGACAGCAGCCGGCCATGGAAGGGATTCCAAATACAGCAGGGAAAGGACTCCTCTCCCTGAGCAGCGGGAGAAGCCTCAGGTGGTGAATTGACCAAAACTCCCATTCCCTGTCTCCTTGTGACGTTGGGAAGGAGGGAGTGGTGGGGCCAAGCTGTTCTTAAAGGCTTATTTTATTTCTCATTATCCTGCTCTGATTTTTTGAGTAATAAATTCACATTATATCTCTTAAGTTGAGCCTGTTTTTTCCCTCAATAGTATTTCATGAGTGATCTCTCCCAGTCCTTTCCTCAACTCATGTACCTTTTGTTAATTTTTTTCTCCTCTGCCCAGCTGCAGAGCAGAGTGAGTAAGTGGCTTTCATGGGTGCCTGGAATCTGGCCAGCATCACCCCACACCAGTGTTTTATAAAATTATGATTTTGGACTGAAACGTCTTGCCATGCTGAGACTCTAGTCAAATGTTGTGGTCAGTGTGTTTAGGAAATACTTTTATCCCTTAACTCTTACTTCATTTATTTTTTATATTCTTAGGGGCATTTTTCTGTGGGTTTGTTTTTGGTTGAGGTCAACATTACCTATTTCTGGAGGGTTTTTTTATTTTTTACAATTTTTTTTTTATTTTTTACAAAATCTTTATCAGATACCATTTTAGAAAAGAATATTGATATTCACTCTTACAATTTATAAAAAGCATCAGAATTTCAGAACATGACAGAGATATAACCACTAAAACCAAAAAGGGAAAGTTAGAAATTTTTTAATGAGTTTAATTACTTCATACAAGGCTAATTACTTCCAAATAAGGAAAATTCCACATAACACTTCATGATTAATGAAGCACACAGAGTTTTAGTTGTCATTAAAAGCACTTGTCACACCTTGGAAGCAGAGAAGCAATAGTAATAATGTTTGATTTTTTGAAGTTCTACAAGAAAAATATTTTTCTGTAAAATATTTTTTTTCAGTTTATTCTTTGCATGCCTACACGAGACCCAGCTGATGCTCGAAATGACAAGAAAGAAAACCTCTGGCCTAGAATGCTAGTAGTTAACTAAATATTTTTGGCATAACCTCAAAGATAAATAGAGCTGCAAAGTAGTAAAATTCTTTAAATGAACACATGGGAATGGCAGCTTTCCTTATCATTTTTTGCATGGTCTCCAATCTTGGTTTCAGAAAGACAGAAACACTGAAAGAATCCCTGTCAGTATCTGAATATAGTAAGGAGTTTTAGGCTTACAAGAAAACTTTCAATGACATCAATTTTCACTTTCTAGGGTGTAAAACTTGTGATAAAAGGCTACGAATGGCTCACACTTTTTGAAAAATGCCTTTATTTCCTCAGTCTGAAATGACAGCTGTACAAATGGGGCTACAGCAACCTTATATATATCTTTTACAAATGCCCATCTTTCACTAGCACTTAACTCAGAAGAAATGAGCTGTGATTCATTAACTATAATAGAAATTTTAAGCCAAAAGAATGGGTTATAATCAAGACATTAAAATAATAAAGAGGCAACAAGTTTGTCCCAAAAAATTAACACCATTTGTTACTAGCTTTCATTAGATAGTCTTTATCTACATAATACCTTGTGCTTTATGAAAAACTTTATAATCAGGTGAAAAAATAAACTTTTTTTAATCATTCATATGTCTCTTAGACTGCCAGTTTTTCTAAAGTCTCTCCTTATATTCATGTACCACTTAGCAAAATATAGCCATGGCATTGCTTGGTTCTCTTAGATATTGTTATTATAATGAAAATCTGTATGTGGACTTAGAAATTAAGTGTATAATATGTTCTCCAAAGCCTAAAATCTCTGTATTTTTCTCTTCTTTTTTAAATGATTGTTTTGTAGTATATTTAATATTTTGATTGTCATATCAAAAGTGCATAGTCCTAATATTAAATCTGAGAATTGATTTGTTGGAGGAAAAAATCTGTTGAAATGCATAAAAATATTTAGTGTAGATAAAGCTCCCTGGGCATTCATGCAAAAGGAATACTACAGTTAAGGACAGTGAAAATATACCAGTACCTATCAGTAGTATAAGGTGTTAAAAATACGCTCTTTCTGTGGTAGTTGCTGCAAAAGTCATATAGTTGTTCCCACAGATAATGCTTCCAAAAGCAACAATAAAAAATATTAACAAAAGAGAGAACAAATGGTGCACAGTGGATCCCATGATGGCAAATTTACCTTCACAGATGTAGAGAAGCATCAACGTGTCGAAGTAAAAAGCCAAAGTCAGTTTTATTCGTACTTGCCTAATTTACAAGTTTGATTCAGACATTCTCAAGTGTCTGGGTTAAGCCACACAGTGGACCTTAAATAGTCTGCGTTGCTTAATTCACTTACCATACACATAAATGGATCTCCTACAGTGACATGCTCTTATGATCCAATTATTAAGAGATGCCTCTGCCTGAATTAAAGTGCAAACAGGACCATATGCCCAAGTCAATAGTACAGATTTTATTTAATAGTAAATTTCAGGTAGAAACAAATAGAGAGAAATAGGAAATAGAGTAGAAGGGAGAGAAAGAGAGTGAGGAAGGACAGATTAAGTAGAATTCTATCACCACCCTGTGGATCCAGAGAGTGTCCTAATGGTCTGTCTTCTGGTCTTGTCAGTGGTGGGGATGCCTAAGTTGTTCTTCTTAGGTATCGGCTTTATACAGTCGGGGTTCTGAGAATACACAAGGCACAGATGCTTTTCTCACACCTCGGATGGCATGTGCATAAGTTGTTGCTTTCTTTTCCACAGTCTGAAACAGTGGGAATTTTTGTCTGGATGCATTAGCCAGGATGCTACACAGATCTGCCTCACCAGACCTGGAAGTAATGTCTTCCTGTTGCAAATTCCTCCCTTCTGTTCTCATCTCAAGTTCTCACTGTGGTGGTTCATCTTACAAGTTCTTTCTGTGGCCTTGACAGTGTTTAAGGTAATTGTGATGTTTTGAGTCCCTTACTCGTGAGCAGTGGGGGATGGACAGATCTGTTTGAGTTTGGATGCCTGTCTTAGCAACAGCACAAAGAGAAGGTATTACAGCCTCTCTACCATTTACCATCATCCTTTAAAAAAGAACAGATTGTTTTGAGAGAGGCAAATTAAAGACACAAGAGAAAAAAGTTGCAATTCGCTAAAAGCTCATATGCATTCTCTTCATTCTGAGCTCAGCTCTAATGCTGCCCTGGGTAAAGAATGTCCCTGTTTTGAGCAGGAGGTAAGCTTAAACATTACAGTCCCTCTAGTCTGAAAATTTCGGAGTGCAAGAATTACACTGATTTGGAGACCAATCAAATCTTAAATAGTGAATTGCAAATAATATACTACTAACTGAATATTCTGCTAAAGTTCATAAAAAATCCCAAAGCTCAAATATATTTGCAGTAACTAGTGGATAAGCCCTGAGAAACAAAAGTATACAAATTTCCATCTGTTCAGAGAGACAGAATAAAGGGCTACAGTCAGCAAATACAAGACTTGTGATGAATACTTCAATCAGCTAAGAATAATAATGTAGCTTCAAATGTCTCATAATCTTTCCTGCAGGCTTTTCTCTCAACAAGCTGTGGACTCTCACATGATCTGAGATTCCTGAGATGAGGCTGGCTTTATTTGTGTACATGCATTTGAATGTAACTTAGTAATTACACAACTGTATGCACAAAAGTCAGTCCAAATTACTCAAAGAAGTTTTTTAAATATATGGAGGTATTTAAGGAAGTGGAGTATAAAAATGGTAATCCATTGCAAATCAAATTTACCTGACTTCTATTTGACACCAGAGTCGCTATTATGAAGAATTTGTGTACAGGGTCTCTGAGGGAAGATTAAATAATTAAAAAATAAAGATAATCAAACTGGAGCTCTAAATATTGCCTTTGGAGAATACTGCAAAGCACGTTTAAAGCCATCCAAAATTCTAAGGTATTATGAACAAAAAAACCCCAGATATAATTATACAAAGTAGTCTATTTTAAAATGGTTTTTCTAACTAACTCATAGGAGTAGATTGTTACAGAGTAACATCTCATCACTTTTATCCCTAAGGCAAAATAGAAAATAGTGCAATAATAATTAACATTCCTTTGAAGAAGTTTTGGTGAGTCCTGTTTTCAGTTCCTTATATAACTTCCTGGTGACTGTCAGAATGTGTGAAGCTATTATTGCTTCATTGCATTACTGGCTTGACATGTGCTTTAAAACTATGTGAACAGACACAAAGCAGAAAGGAAGGCACATGTAAGTAGCAAGATTCACTTGTAATCGTATTTCATGGAGAGTATCGTTATAGCTCTATATGATAACACTAAGCTGCTTTGTAACACTTCAAAACAATGGCTCTTGCTTTGTTTTGAGTTATTTTAAGCAAGTGTTGAGAATCTTCTTCCACTAAGAGCCACAAATATTCACTTTCAGATTCACATGCAGCTGCATTAAAGAGAGTGTAGATACTTATATATAGATAGATTTATTGACTGCTCCTTCAAAAGTTTTGGTAGACTTGATCCCAAAACTTTCTCTCTATGTTTATATTAATATTTTCAATTTATATTTCAAAACATATTAATAGGATTGGGAAAATCCAACTAATTAGAATTAGTAGGATTCAAAAGTATTTTTCAATCTTTTTTTTTCTTCCCAGTAGTGAATGATAATTTAGGGTGAAAATAATCTAACTTTCTTTGGTTAAATTAGACACCTGATGTGATTTAGATCTCTGGGATTGCAGAACTGGTTAGTCCTCTGATAAGTCTTCAGAGCCTCTCTCTATGAAATGGTTACAAAAAAGCACCTGCAGAGAGAGATTTATCCTCCATGTCCTACACCCTGGTGCAGATAGAGTGAATCATCACTGCAGGCATCTGTTCTCTTCAGACTGGAGAGAAAATGAGACACATAACTGTGGCATGATATTAACCTGTTAGATGGCCAGAGGTGCATGAAGTAAGTACCACCCTGACTGGGGATCCCTTTGATGATGTCACTGCTAAGTTGCTTTCCTCCAGATGAATGTGCACACTGGTTTTGTGGAGGCATTATTTTTTTTTTTCCCTGCATATGAAATGAAAATTCAGATGCAGCTGTGTTAAGACAGAGGACAACAGTGTTTTGGAAAGCTATTCTTTCTACGTACATAAAAATCTACATTAAAGCCAATGGAGTAAAAGACAGGATATTTTAAGAAATTCTCTTCTCTAACTTTTTCCCCTTCATTACTTCTTTGTTGAGGTGATATTTTCCAGGAATGAAATAGGAAACACCTCTCTGCATAGGTATTGTTGGAGCAATTGTTTGTCACATTGCTTTAAAAAATAGCTATTCAAAGTGACGATTTTATTTGCTAGCAAAGAATTATGTGTGTGTCACAGACCTTATGCCCATTACAAAAATTATATTTGACAACACCATGAAACATGACCACTTCCAGGAGAGGCTTTATATGATTTCTTCATGCAATTTTCTTTCTCTAATTTATTATTAACTTGATATTACATTTTTTTTAGAATGTAAATAGTCATTTTGGTATATGAGTTTAAATATAAGTATCTTTTCCTCCTTTAGTGATGTGTTATTGTTTGCTAGACTTACTGCATTTATTTCACTTACTATAAAATCAAATTCTAAGTAAAATACTTAGAAGATATTAATAATACATAGCTCCTAATTGAAAGAGACAATAATTTATATCCACAGTGGGGATCTAAAGTTTTAGGACATTTATGTCAAGTTAACTCAATGTCAGCAGTGTATTTTCACATATTCAGAATTTCTAGTACTAGAATTCTAGAATTTCAGTCTAAATTCAAAACAAACTGAAAGTGGACAGCAAACAATCACAAACATTGAAGTTATAATATTATTTGAAATGAACATGTGCAGAAAAGAATCCACCACTAAATCTAAGAAAATATTAATCATGTGACTACAATTTTAATTTTGCTCACATTTTGTAGTTCTAATTTAAAACAAAATGAGGTGAACGTGCACTGTTTCCAGGGTTTAAGAAAGAAGGAAAGATATAAGAAAGCAAACATATATATGGCAGCTCAAATTAACTGCATAGATAAAATGCTTAAGTCTGAATGAATCATTAGAGATGAGAACATAATGAAATGATTACTGGAATCACGATAAGAATAATACATCTTATATGGTGAAAAAGAAATATTAATTTTAAAATAATTTGTATTTAAATTTTAAAAATGTGTATGTAAGGACAATAGTGGGCCCCTAAAGATGAAACAACATTCAACAGAGGTAGTACCAGCTCATTCCAAGGTTGGAGCTGGATAAGGATACATATATGGGTGTTTTTCACTCAACTGCAATCTGCAGCATGTGGTTGCAATAATTATTTATACCCAGAAGATATTCATTAAAAAATGTCTTTTCTTTTCCTAAGATCTTTTTTAATGCTTTGGCCTGTCTTTTTGCAAGTTTTCAGAGAGATTAACATAGCCCTCTGACCATCTCATTTACTGTATCCTTAAATTCTGTTTAAATCAAATATACATATACTCTCCACAGAAAAAAAAAATAAGCCAACAAAAAAACCCAAACCAAAACAACTAAAATAAAACAACAAAACCATACAGATTAAAACAAAACAGGAAACCAAACCAAATCAAAACAAAACAAAACAAAACAAAACAAAAGCCCAAGAAAAGAATCTTCACATATTTGGATAAGATTGTAGATAATATTTAGAAAGTGCTCTAAAATATTTTTACATAATGAATGTTGAAGCCTACGGTCACTGTGGTAGCTCAAGGTCCTTAGCTTCCTTCCCAACCAGAGACAGAGAAGAATAAATTCTGAGGAAGATTTTAAATTATTTTAATAACTCTCTGGAGATAACATAGAGCCACCTGGTCTTATCTCCTCTCAGCTTGTTCTTTTCCAACTTCTCACAGTTATCACTACACCAGTGGAAAGTGAATTGCTCCCTTTATTTTAGAGATTTGAGATGATTTCTGATGAGACAAAACTCTTACCTTAAGCAAGAACTAAGTATGATAAATCTGTCTCATACATTCCAATTTATGTGATAAAGATATCTATAGTACCTGTCTTCTAATACTTTCCCTGTTTTTTTTGCATCTCACTGCCCGTAAATTGAGATTTAAGCATTTCAAAACATCATATATGTATTTGTCCTACGCACATTCTGAAAATCAGATTAAAATATGTGTACTATTAAACAGGTAAGTTATAATTACAAAAAATTGTGTTTATTTATGTACACTGAAAAATGAAATTACAAATAGTAGGATTTTGAATATATATAATTCTATAGCCACTTTTACAGGTGAATTGTGGAATATTTATAATCTCACAAAATTAAATGGTCATCACCAGCTAGACTCAGAACACTCAAAATGTAGAAAAGAGATTATATATCCTGAAGCTAAATTCTGAACAAGAAATACACACCAATATGTCAATATATTTTGCATAGTTTTACTGTAACTTTGAAATAATTAACAACTAATTCTTTACAGCATGATTTTTCTGTTAAAGCAGCAGCCTGTAATTTTTGTTTTGTGTTAGATCCTTTAGCAAGATGAAGACTCTTACTACAGCAGCTGGATTGCGGTCTCCAAAGGCCAATTTCCACATTTCTTGTCACTGTGGATTTATTATCTGCAGAAATGCTTGGAGGGCCCATAATTATGCCAATCCCCACTTGACATTTTAGACCCTTCTGCCACAATCTCAAGCCATCCCAAGTTTCAGCATCACACTGCATCATCAAAATACTGTTAGACAGCTATCAAGTAGCATCATGAGGATTAGAGATGTGCAATACCCAGCTATAAATGACTGTTACAGCTCTTACATCTTGTGCTTTGGACCATAGACCTGAAAGCAAATCTACTGAATCTGGGAGATAAAAACTCAAATTCAGAGCTCACATTTTTCTTGCTTTTTAATTTTCTTTGTGTTCGTAAACCAATATATAATTTTGCTGCTTATTAACAGATAAACATTCCATTACACCTATTAATTTGTTTTATATGTTTAGTGGAATGCTTCACTGAAGTGTTTAACAAAAACAGGCTAAGAGATGTAATTTAAATTCCTTATGGAGAAACAGTATTTTTGTATTTTAGTGAGACTAATTACTACTGTATGCAATATATGAGCCACAATAAATATAAGCAAATACTTATAGGTCTAAATTCTGATATTTATGCATGTGCTTTATTGGTAACAAGCTTGAGACAGATATGGTAAAAATATAAAGAATGATGGGTTCAGTATATCTTTATACAGGTGAGTCACTTCACTAGAAGTCTCTTGTGTATATATAAATCCAAAACACTCAAAATATTTGTAGGTGTCAAGTTCCAGCAGGAAAACCTGAAGAGAATGGACTTATTATTATATTCTAATTTTGAAACTGTCAGTTAAGAGAAGCTGGTTTTGTTAGACACGAACAACTGAGAAAGCTTAACTTTCAAAGTTCCCTTTTTATTTTCCCATACAATAGAAATGCAAATGCTGATCAAAAATATTTTTAGACTTTTTAGTCTAGAAAATAATTTTTTTGAAAGCTAAGCAGTATTCAGATTGAAACTCCTGAATCTTTTGCTTAATTGGTTCTGGTAAATGAAATAATTTAATAATTCCTGCTATGTATTTTCACTAAAAATTAGGGAAAACAATGCCCAACTGCTAAGACAAATGGAAAATATTGACAATTTCAGTATTAAAAAAATAGAAAAAATCCTAACATTTTTCTGTTAAATGCATTTCAACCAGCTGCAGTAGGCTTTTTTTTTTCCCTGAACAGGATGGACCATATTCTCAACGTTGTTCAGCTCACAGGTGAATCAATAACAGTCTTCCCACCTTCGATGGGAGACAGATCAGATCCAATGGGAAGAGCTGTTTATGTAGTTCTAGGACTCTTACAATCCAGCAGAACAAAAACTAATGCAGGAAATATGACTCAACCCAATGAGAAAGATGTAAGTTCAGCCATATCCTTTGTGTTTTCTCCCCTGTGACCTACCAGTGGTTCTTTGTGCACTGTTACCTTCACAGCATGTCAAATTAGGTAAAGTCAAGGTCTCAACTTTACCACCTTTTTTTTTAACTTTTCCTGTCCAGAAGTGGAGTGAAGGTGAAGTTTCTGGGACCTTTGGGATAATGCACTTGAAAGAGCTTCATTTTTATACCTTTCTCTAACATAAATAACAAGTATCAGATACACTTTGTAATGAACATAAAGAAATGTTGGAGGGAAGAACCAGAAAACTTGTCTTTTATATGTTAGTCCAGCGTAGTTTTCGTGCTTTGTCACTGTCTTTAATTTCCCCTCTAGCTCTATAAAAACTTCTAGCTGTCTCTTAAATTCATTTATAGTATGTGCTTCAGTGGGCTTACCTGACAACTTATTCCTCACGTTTATTACTTTTAGAATGAAATAGTTGTACTTGAATATTGCTGCTGTTTCCACTTAAAGGGATATTGTCTACTTATCAGGTTTTGTTTTGGTTTAAATTGACTAATTTTTAAAACAGACTTTTTTACTGACATATCCCTCTTTAAACCTTATATCCAGATCTCGGTATCTGTAATTGTATCTCTGCTCCACCAGTGATGTATATTACAGTCCTATGGGCAGGTTAGGGAGATTCAGCTGCTTCTCCTGAGTCAGTGCAGTAGATAGTGCAGTCTTGCAGGCCCTCCTGTAACTGTGCCTTGTCTTCCAAAGGGAAAGTCAAAGAGACAACTGCACTTTTGCTGTGGTACTCGGAGTGTGACTATGCATTAGTAGAACAGCAGTCCTGTCCAGTCACACAACTCTCTAAGAGAAACTGACATGATGACCCTGTAAGTCTTCCAGTACTGGAAATATTCGTGGGTATTTGCAACATTCATTTAATCTTTTCCCTGTCACCCTCTTCTAAAGTAGTAACAGCAACAGTGGATTTTTTATAAAAATAATCCACATGTGACACTTAAAATGTCAAAAACCATAGCAAAACAGTCTTAGAAATTTCTGTAAGAACTGCTAGTTATATTTTTTCTCTAAGCATCTTTGGGAAAACAGGAAATTATTTGTTAGTTTATTTATTCATGCTGAAAACACCAATGCAAAAGCCTTCTTGGCTGAATGCCAGATGGAAACACTCATGCTGTCAAAAAAGAGGTTCTCAGTTGGCCAGGTGCATTTTCAAATTATGAAATGCCATGTATATATTTTTACAATGCTGACAGGAAACTGGGGATGCACATGGGAAAACTATTCTTTTTAAAAATATTTTTAATTATTTTAATATACTGAAAATAAATGGAAAATCTCATTTTGATCATTTTGATCATTTTCTTGATCAAAATCTATCATTTGTAATAGCCAACTGCATGACATACAACCAGCTGATATAAGAGGAAGGTGTAAAAATGAATCATTACTGGATAATAATTTCATTAAAAAGTATTCCTTCTAGGTTCTTCCTTCATTCATCTTCTAAGGATGGCCAAATACAGTAATAATTTTAAGGTTTTTAAGAGGCCTACATTATAAATAGACAGCTGCTCTCAGTAGAGGACATCATACAGATTATTTTTAACATTATCTGGTTCTTGAGCTGCAGATGTGGTGATCAGCCTCTCACTTCCAGAGGTTTGTTACAATTCCATGTTTTCATTTACTGCAAGTAAGGTAATGATATGGAAATAACCTTGTAAAAAGAAACTGGTTTCTCATATAATAAGTGGTTTATATCTGGCATTCTAGTGAAGTGCATGAGATTAAAATTCTGGTAGATAAGATTCTGGTATATAGTCCAAATCCTCTTTTTTTTGAAAATAATACTTTACAGTCCAACTCAGGTCATCACATAAGAGGAACTGGGTTGGTGGACAGATATACTGCTGCTGATACATACAGGTACACTAAAAGAACGACTCAAAAGAGTAGAAGGAGGCATTAAATTCGTCCTAATATGCCCCTTCATTTTTATCTTCTCAAGCTAGAGTTGGTATGCATGGTTAATAATCTATTAATAATAAAGGATAAGGGAAGGGAACACATCTGTTGTATAACTGTTGAAAATATGTCAGAAATATTCTTTATAACCTACACAGTTCACAGAAAGAGAGAGAAGCTCTTCCAAAAATACACTGTATTTACATGTTCTGCATTTCCCTGAAGGAGCTATTTCTTTTCATTGACTTCATCTCCTCTCTTAGTCTGAAGGAGTGGGGATGAACAGAGTGAATATGCCCACCAAACCTCCTGCACGAAATTCTTGGTTGCTACAGAGAACTAACAGCTTTCAACAGGATCTAGCTTTGAAGTTTATTCTGTGGTATTTAAAATCAAGAAGTAAATATTTTAGAAAAAAAAAAAAGTAATTTATTTTTTAAAAGGTTATTATTAAAAAATAACAATTTTTCAATACAACAGTTTTGTCAATTCTCAACCTAGTACCGCAAAATTCTAGAGCTCCTTTTTCTCATATATATCATTATATTATTCCAATCTTTTTGAAAGATGAGAAAACACTTACTTTTTATGCTTAGACAACTGTAAGGAGAACAGTCTCTCACCATTGGGAAATGCATCTTTTAAAACTCTGCTTTCTGGGGAAAGTGTGAAGAAGTAAATTTCTCAAATTATTAAATGAGATTTATCCATTCATCCCAGCTAATGAGCTCTGGGCTAGATCCTAAATTTGGCTGACATTATACTGCACAAGGAGCCATGTTTCCCACTGCTGATGAGGGTTAAGCATGTTATAATCTTAAAATGGATGTCCTCAGGCACCCCATCTCTGCAGTGTGGGTTTCATCATCTTTTAGATGTTGTTGCCATGGAAAACTTTTATATTGCTCTAAGGACTCCTTCAAATACTCTTATGCTGTGTGTCATTCTCTCTTCGAACATATGGAGGGAAAACAACACTCTCTTGGTTAACTATGAAATTTATCCAAATTTTAGTGTCTAGTATGAATCTCAAATGTACAGTTGTCACATAATAATGGGATATTTAGTTTTGGAATGAATGCTTTTGGTAAGAAAAAACAAGTATTACTGCTGAATCTCAGGGCAGAATGTTTTCAGTATGACCATTCTATATATGTTATTACCTGATAAAACACATGATACTAGTTTGATTTATTTTATATATCTGTGTGTTAGCCATGAATGTAGCATTTTTATGTTTATAAGACATAATTATTTGGATTTCCTGTTTTTGATCTAGCTGTGTCATATATTTATGAGTCTTCTTTTTCTTTCTCTGGGGTTTTTGTTTTTTTTATTTTTTTGTATCTCAAATAGCTCATGAATTGGCAATGTCATACAAATAAGAAGATTCAGTTAGGCTGTAAAAAAAATTAACCCTGATTTTTTTTCCTTTCCTGCTACCTTTTTTCTGAAGCAAGAGAGAAGGATTAATGGTTTATTTAAGTCTCTTATGTTGTCTTTTCACTATTTACACAGCCTTATGACGCAATTGTAATCTAAAAGTTATTATATGAAGAACTGTGAATTCACTTTTTTATTTAACTGTCAATACAAAAGAGCATTTTGCACCAGAATTAACAGTAGAATTAACAGTATTAAATCCAGTAAATATAATCTTTCCTCATTGAGTTTTCCTTAATGTTTGAAGGACCTATAAAAGAAAAATACAGCATCATTTTATTTCAGCTTAAGAATTTACCAAGAGAACGTAGCTGCGATGAGCAACATACTTTTGATCATAAATACTCTGTGATTCTTGTTTTTAATCATCTTTATTCTCGATTGTTGCGTCAGTCTCAGTGCTGACATAACTGATTTGCTGGGCTGTTAGGACTCAATTCAGCAAAGTGGTTGAAAAGTGCTCGTTTTGAACAGGGGAATAGATCAATCAAGTCACTTATGTCTTTAGAGTTTAAGTACAATAAAGTGCTTTTATGAATTCCCATTCAAAAAGAAGAGTTAGGATCAAAGGTCTCTTCACATCCTTCATAATTCACCTGCATAGATGGTGTGTGTGTGTAACTGATTGTCAAACTCTTATTATTATTTTTTTCTCCCCACTGAGGAGAATGAAGATATAAAGGAAATACAGTTTGAAAAGCAGGATTTTTTTTTAATGCTGTATAGTTTCAGAAGATATCTATTTTGGCAACCAAATGTGCAAGATTATATCACCAGAAACATCAATTCCGAAGAAAATTCAGAAGGTTTCCTTGAATATTTAAATAAATACGACTTAATTGTATTCTCTATGATATTATTTTCTAATAGTGATATACACAGTGAAGACAGAACTGGTAAGCTGTGGCAAAAGAAAAAAAAAAGTCTTGTATTTTGCTTATTTGTTATCTTTTGATGTTGATTCCTTATCAACATTTATGTAGTAATATGTTTTCCATATAAATAAATGAGCATTCAAAAAAGACTAAGAAGCTTTTACAAGATTAGTTCTGATCCTGACGTTTCTAACAATGGAGCCACATCTCATTCAGGAAATTGCAGCTACCACTGAGGCATTGAGCATCCAATCATTCTGAGAATTATCTTTTTAGATAAATAGGGAACCATTCTGGTTGGGCAATACTATGATCCTTACAACCGCAACCAAATTGTTCGTATTTGATGAATAACGGAACAAAATTAATCTCCAAACACAATGCAGGTATTATTAAAAAAGATAAAACCAGAATTAATTTTATCACTGCCATGGTTTCTAACATTTCTAAAATTTCAAATCTGAACTTGCTGTAGCAAAATAGATCACTATGGCACTGTCCATCATTTAAAGGGAGGATGGCAGATCCTTGTACACTGATTGCATTTCCCAATCCACTCACCAACCTACACATTAAAACGACATGAGGAAGGATGCATTGCCATGAAGATGTAAGCATCTGATATCACTCAATTTTTGCTGTTTTTTGTTACTTAACTATACTGCAGTGAATCTCTGGAGAAAGTGTGAAACATTATTTTTAACCTTGCTGTTTGCAGCATATCTTTCAAAAAATCCAAACAAACAACCCCATGCTATTGTATTGTTAGATGGAATGTTTTGGAATTCAATCAATCATTTGAAGCCTAAAGTCATTCCAAAATGATATAATACTGCTATATCATTTATAATTATGAGTTGCAAACATTTCTATTAAAGTACTTGTACCTGGTTTACTTATTAATCTGTTAATCTGTAAATCAACAAAAAATATGCAGTTCATTCGGGGGGAAACACAACACTTAAACTTCAAGTAAAAAGGAAATAATTGAATCAATTATAACTGGAGGGACAATTTTTATTTTTACATTTGTGACTTATGCTGTTGTAAAGAAATGAGGAAATTCTTAATTTGGCTATCTGATTATAGATCATCTAACTTGAATTCATGTGAGGGAAATACAGCTTTACCTATTATTACTATTATTATTATTATTATTATTATTATTATTATTATTATTTTCATGAGAAAGAGAGAGAGAAGGTTCAGTTTGCAAGGATTTCCTAGAGAAGTACAGAATCCAACATAATTTTTCCGAAAGAGCCAGTTATCTTTAGATAATTAAACATGAAATTCAACACAGGCAGAAACACAGTTGGATGAGATAATTGCTGTCATTAACTTTCAACTGGATCTATTCTATTCTAATGAGATAAAGTTCCTGAAAAGTCCACTTTAAGAAAACATTTACAACAACTTCACGGTTTTTAAAAGATTTTCAGGCTGATTTTTGTTATGAAGGAACTTAAAAAGTGTTTCATTTCTTCTTGAGTATGAATAGAAACTTCAATTTGCAGTTTTCCTGTGGGAATGCATTTTTTAATTTAATTTTATTTCATAAATTAATGTTCTTCTGTAAGATGGTTTGTTCCATGTACCCTTTCTGTTACCTCCTTTTGGTTTATCCCTGTCTTCTCCCCAGTGACAACTTTATGATTGGTTCTGGGTTCTCCCTAAGTTTCTTCCCCCAAGAGACACTTATCTGCCCATCACCTGCTATGAACCCCCTGTTCCTGTCCATCACTTTTGGGGTCTCTCCCTGCTTCTGGAAAATTCTAGGAGAGGCGTCGAGTGATTGGACAGGATCCAGGCTGTCACCTTCTACTGTTCAATGTATGGTTATTATTTATGTCTATTATGTTATGAGCCACTTCCCCGTCGCACCTTATTGATCCCTGGTTGAACCCCACCCCGTGTTACACCTCCCTTTAAAAGGTCCTGCCCGGGGTCAGTCTTGGTCTCTTCTCTCCTGAGGCAGATGTCCTGAGGTGAGGGCTCCACGCTGGCGTTCCAATAAACTCATTGTGACCAAATCTCCCGAGAGTCCCTCCTCCATCCTCCTGCCATTGTCTCGCTGACGCTCCTGACCCGTCAAGTCCCACCAGTATTGGCAGCAGTGCCGGGGCTGGCCGAGCTTGAAAATATAGCACCGCGCCATTTTCCTGATTTCCCATAAATTTAAATAAAGTATTTGCCAACTCTAGGTGTACAAAAACAAGGGAATGAAGAACTGTGCCTCTTCGTTGTGGGAATGTATCTAAACAGAAGAATTGCATGCACAAAAAATATGGAACAAACTATCTTAATAAACAGTATGAAGGAGATTAAAGAGTATTTTGCCATGGATGTCGGTAAATAAAAAATTTCTGCAGCATGCAGCAAGACAGAAAGGAGCATGTCTGCATTTGAAGGTCCTCAGAACATTTGTTATAGGGCTAAGCATAAATTAATAAAGAGAAAAAAATCAAGCTACCCACACTGAAAAACTCAACTTCATGTGCATTTGCTCCCTTATTATAAACTATAGCTTTCAAATTGACTTAATGAAGAACTTCCATCATTGAGTCAGCCATACAATACGCAAGAACTTTGCTACAAGATGAATGCTCACGTAACTAAATTTGCTCCTGTAGGTTGAAAAAAGTTTAAATGCCTGCAGGAAATAATATTTCAATAAATTATGCTTACACATAACCCATGATACTAAAAAGTAACTTAATACATTAATATCTTGATAGCTTGTGTATTCAATCCACTGTAGTTCCTACATTCAACTTTCCACACAACCACTGCACAATTCTTTACCTCTCGGGTTTTTTAGGGTTTTCTTTCTTACCCGAGATTTAGGTTGGTGGTTCGGGTGGTGGTGGTTCGGGCTGGTTCTTTTTCTGCTCTCTGGCCCTCTGAAGCCTTTTAGCTCGGCACGCGAATGAAGAGGAGTCTCAAGGTCTTGTTGTTTCTTGGTTTCTCGCATGTTTATTATTTCTTATCTTACAAATTTCTCTGTGACCAGCCGAGATGTTCACAGCAGCTCAGACACAGGGTGACTCCCTCCGTGATGGGAGGTCGCTGCCTCTTATACAGATATTTACGTGTCTATTATTTACAATTTCGTGCCAATGCCTGTTATCTATACTAAAAAGGTCATTTCCACTTTGACCCAATCTCCTTACACTACTTTGTGCCCACTTCACATCAGAAGATGGAGGACGAGGAAGAAGAAGAAGAACTTAGGGCAACACCCTAAATCTTCCATCTTGTCCCCCCTTTTGCCTCTATGCTAAGAATCCTAAAACTACAAAATTTTTCACCCCATGCTGTGCTAAGCTACTATTTTCACACCTCTGTGACTTGTAATTCTTCTCTCGATGTTAGAAACTTTTTCCATGGACTAAAATTAAAGCCTGTGTCTTCCTGGGCTCTGTGCCAGGCAACCCCCCTGGACAGACCCCCCTGTCCAGGATTCAAACTCTCTTTCTTGGGTCCCAGGCCTCTCTGCCGAGATCTGTGATCATCCAGGGCAACCAAAGGAATGCCCTGGACTCCAACATTTACCCTGCCAAGAGGAGACTGATCAAAAAACTCCAGTATGTTTGCTCTAATTGAGCACTGATTTCATTCAGATACTGTCTCACCTGCTTGTTTTCTATTCTATGTTGATCATAAACAGGTCCTAATATTATATTTCCACAGATTTTATTGCAACAGAGCAAGAGAATTTGCATTTGTTTAGCTCTATTCAGGTGGCTTTATGAAAATATTAAATGTCATGAAATTTATTTTCATCAGAGTTTAATTTAGAATGGTTTTATTTTATAGGTTACTAATATTCAGAATTACCTTTATACCATTTATTTAATCAAAGAATCATAGAATGGTCAGTATGGGAAAGGATGTTTAAGATCATCTAGTTTTAAATACCTCTGCCATGGAAAAAGACACTTTTTCACAGGTTGCTCCAGCCAACCTGGTCTTAAGCTCTTCCAGGGATGGAACATCCACAACTTCTCTGGACAACCTGTTCCAGTGCCTCACTGCCTCCACAGTAATGGCTTTTTTTGGCAGTCTCTAACCTAAACCTTCTCTCTATCAATCTGAATCTGTTCTCCCTAGTACTGTCACTCCATGCTCTTGTAAAAAGTCCCTCTCCATCTTCCTTGTAGGCTCCTTTCAGGTACTGGAGGGGGGCAGTGGGGTGACCCCAAAGCCTTCTCTTCTTCAGGCTGAAAAATCCCAATTCTTCCAGCCTTTCCTCATAGCATAGGTGCTCCATCTGTCTACAGAATCACAGAATGGTCTGAGTTGCAAGGTACGCAGAAATATCCTCAAGTCCAACTCTTCAGTGAATGGCCCATACAGGGTCAGCAACCTTGGCATTATTAGCACTATGCTCTAACCAGCTGAGCTGATCTAATCTAACCTAATCCACTTGGCAGCCCTCCTCTAGTCTTGTTCCAGCAGGTCAATATTCTTCCCCTGCTGGGAAGTCCAGAGCTGGATATAGCACTCCAGATGGTGTCTCACCAGAGCAAAGTAGAGAAGCAGAATCACCTCCCTCATCCTGCTGGCCATGCTGCTTTTGATGCAGCCCAGGATTGCACATTGCCTAGTCATGTCCAGCTTCTCATCCACCAGCACCTCCAAATCCTTTGCAGCAGGATCCTGCTCTTGATCTGCTCATCCCCCAGCCTATATTGATACCAGATGTTGTCCTGATCCAGGTGCAACACCTTGGACTTGGTTGTGTTAAGACCAAGTTAAGGCACATGGGATTCCCAAGGACCCACTTCTCAAGCTTGTCCATGTCCCTCTGGCTGGTCCCTCTGCCTTCAGGCATGTCCATCGCGTCACTCAGCTTGGAGTCATCTCAAATGTGCTAATGATGCACTCAATGCCTTCACCTATGACATTAATATAGATATTAAGTAATGCTGGTCCCATCATGGACCTCAGAGGACATCATATGTCCCTCTTGTCCACTGGGATTCTGACCCATTGACCACTACCCTGTGGATACACCTGTCCAGCCACATTCTTATCCATCTAACAGTTCTTATTATTTATTCCATGTTATCCACCTTATTTATTCATTTCTTTGCAGAAGCTTCAGTGCAGAATTTTCATACTTGTTCTGACCTGGTTTTTATCATTCTCATACTTCCAGAAAAATGTGCATTGTGCATAAATCTAAATGTGTTTGTTCAAGTCTCTATGAAGTCAGATTACTCATTACCCAACTCAAAAAAGTGTATTGAATACTATCAGAATAATGTGATAAGCTTTATTTTTTTAATGTAATATTTGATTAATAAGTTTACCACTGTTCAACCTGATCTGCTGTGACTTGTTAAAAAATCAAGAGTGTTAAATTTTGGGTTACAGATCTAAGGAGGGAAGGTTCTCTTGTAACATTGCTCCACTTATACTTTAGGTTCCAAGTGTAATTTGAATTATTTGAATTGCTCAGTAATGAAGCAGACTAAAGAAAGAAAGAAAGAAAGAAAACTTTTTTTTTCAAATTCAGCAGTTTCTAAGATTGTCCACACTCCAATGTCTGCTCTCACATCTCTTGTGCTCATCCATTCCAGTGTATGAGCTTGGTATTTGGAGACCCAACCTACATGATTAAAATTCTTTTATTATATTGCTTGATGAACTTGAATAAATAAGGAAGTGCAGGAAATCTCCAACAGGGGTAATTCCATTCATGAGTAAATGGCCATGTGAAAGATATAAGATCTAATAGCTCTTCATCTTCTCCACTGAATTTCTTCTCTCTTCCCTTTTCTCTGTCTCCTATCAAATGCCCCAAAGAAAATCTCTTCTAGCTAATAGCCACATGGAAAAGAGGAGAGTGTGGCTGGAGTTTCTTCATTAACATGACCAGTGTAGTAGCTCTGAGCAGCCACTCTTCTCCAGATCAGGCAATATCCCTCACACTTATGACCCAAAATACTTCTCCGCAGATGTATGCAAGTTATTTCTGGTCCTAGAGAAAATGGTAGTTCTGTACTTGGTTTTATATGCCAAAGTTAATTCAGACATACCTTCATGGGGCTGAATTTTGTTATATAAAAGCATCCTTCATTTTAGGTCCAAAATGTTACACAGCCTATTGGTTTACTGACACTTGAGTTTGGGAAAGAAAAGATATGCAGCAGAGGACTGGAAACATTGACAAAAACCAGCCTTTTAATCAGTGAGCCACTTTTGTTTAGACAATGGCTTTGTTGGATTTTTCAGGACAGATGAAGAAATACTAAAACATCATAAGAAGCCTATTTTCCTGGACTTTCCATTAAAATATAAGCAGAAAAAAAAAGAAAAAAAAAAGAAAGAGAGAGAGAGAAAAGAGGGGGGGAAAAGACAGTGAAAATAACCTTTGAGATTAGAAATAGCCTATCTTCCACCTGTTCTTCATGAGTCTCTGCTTTCGCGCTTTAGAATTTCAGTAGGAAAGGAAAAAAAGATATTCATGAAAATCACTTCTTTGATCTGTGTGTGAAAGCAAAGTTCTCATCCTGCTTAATGCTGGGGATGGCTGAGAATTTAACCCTTTAATTTCTAGGAGAAACTCTGGTATACTTTAGAAAGTGAGAAACCAATACCTGAGACTGTTGAGTCTCAACACTTCCCCTTTTAAGATCAAAGGATAATGCTTAACATTTTTAATCATGCACAGCCACTAGCTGCTGTTCTGTAAGGTATCACGGTGATATTTTTCAAACAAATCCCCTTATTTACTCATTCTTTATGGAAACATAACATGAATGAGATTTTAGGACTAATGATTTACAGATATAAGCTGGCAAAAAAAAAACCACGAACCAAAACAAAAACCCAAACCAGAAATAATAATTTTGAAACTCAATAAAATTAACTGGAAGTGCTGGACACAACTGTCTGTCATGTTAAGATCTTGATGCAGATCCCTATACTAGAAAGTATTTCAGTAAGTTTTCAGTAGTATTTCATTATTTCACTAAACAGAAAGGAATAAAATGTTATTAGATCTGTTCTCACTTGCCAGTATTAATGGAGCACTAATAAATCCTCTTTTTGAAATCTTCAGATCAGTTTATCTTTAAGCTATACCTGACTTTGAAATTCTTCCCCTTTTTTTTATAATCAAGAGTATCTTCCAGAACTGAGCTAAAATTAGAAAGCAGAGAAGGACAAGAGCCAGCATGATTTCCTGATTCAAGGTTTCCCTGATTCCAGTTACTGTTTATTTTGAGAAAATGAAGGTAGACAGGTATACAGGGTGAAGGTGCCCTGGTGCTGACCTCAGTGGAGCTGCGGGGAGCGTCTGTGAGGAGAGGCTAGGGCTGCCCCACACAGGACACAGATGGTTCCAGCTGGCTCCAATCCATCCATCACAGGACACAGCTGAGGTGGTGGGGGGCGGAAACAGCTCAGGGGAAATGTATTTAAGGAGGGAAAAAAATCCTGGGGCTCTGTGTGTGTGTGTGTGAGAGAGAGAGGAATGAGAATCTGTGACGGCAAGAGTTCTACAGACCCCAAGGTCATTAAAGAAGGAGGGGGTAGAGGTGCTTCAGGAGCTGGAGCAGAGATTACCCTGCAACTTCTGGAAAAATCTATGGTGAAAAAGTCATAGAGGTAGCTCATGGAGGTCTATGTGGAGCAGATAACCACCTACAGCTGTGGAAGACCTCTCTTTGAAGCAGGTGGATGTGCCCTGAAGGAAGCTGACAACCATGAAGAAGAGCACACAGTGGAGCAGGGGAAAGGTGTGAGAGGAGCAGTGACAGAGAGCAGCTGCTATGGGCTGATCACAACACCCCCTTCCATCTCCCTGCACAACTCAGGGTAGAGGAAGTAGAGGAGTCGAGTATGAAGGAGTGAAGTTGAGGCTGGGATGTTTCTCACCATCCCACTGTACTTTTAATTGGTAACAAATCTAAATAATCTTCCCATAGTCAAGTCAGTTTTGCTCATGATGGCAATTGGTGAGTGGTTTTCCTGTCATTACCTTGACCTGTAAAGATTTTCCATCTTTTTCCCCGCCTTGTTCAGCTGAGAGGGGGAGTGAGAGAGTGGCTATGTGACAATCAGGCAGTCATCTCAACTCACCTTGAGAAGTGGCTTAGCATATCTGAGTTTACAAAAATGTTCTTGGTATTATGTCAGAAGTCTTTCTTACATAAGTGTATATATTTCCACTCAAAATAGCAAACAACTTTTGGCAATGCATTTATTTTTTTCTCTAGGAAAAAACAGTAATTTTTAACAACCTCTGTTTATTTTATTTAAATAAAAATATTTATTTCTAATATATTATCCTAGTTAATTCCTGCACTCTCCTCTTTTATGTAATATTGAATGTAAATTTTGGCAGGGACTTCAACAAAGGCTTCTTTCATAATGTGAATGCTGGCAAGAGTTATTCCTTTTTTTTAGTCTCATCTTTTAGAGTCTTCTACCTTTAACTGTGTTATGAAATTTTAATCAGACCAATGGGACAGTGCCATATGAACTGTCTTTGTAGTTTAGCAAGACCCTAGTGCTTGCCAAAGACATAAAAGATAAGGGGCCTGTCCCCTTTATGTTATTGCTTCATACAAAGGACTGAAAAAATTCCAACTACAATATCATGAGAGAAATGATGGTATTTTAACATATATTGACCCAAGTGCTAGTAATGGTGTGAATCAAGCAGTGAGGAGAATCGATCGTGATAGCTTCACATGTTAAGCAAGTGCTTACACGGTGTTGCTGGGCATACAGGTGGCTGTGATTGCAATAACTCCATCTTTGTCCTGAATTGTGTCTGTAAAGGTGAAATTTTGGAGCAGTCAGCCTCATGAGAGTTGAAAGAAAAATAGTGTCATGAAACACTGATGAGAAATACAGGCAAAGAGAACTAACTTGATTTCAGAAGATAGTTAGCTATCTATGGATGCAGACAAGCAACATTTTTACTATGTCACTGGCCTTTCATTTGCCTTACTGCTCTTGAAAGAAAGGCTTTGAGTTACTGAAAATCATACTTATGTGCCCATTTAGGCAACGAAGTATTTAAGTCTGGGTCAAATGCTGTAATTTTGAAAACAGCATGATCTCTGGTTGCACATCATTAGTAAATAGACTGCACAGTAGTAAATTCAATCAGAGTTGGGTGTCTAGACTTGTTTGTGTGCAAATCACAGAAGCTACAATGTATATGGGAAGAGTAGTGCACTTCTTAATCAGGGTTCTTGATGGTAAATAATATACCAAAAAAACCAAAACATTTCCTTCAAACTGCACCTCTGTATCATCTCTACAGTGTTTAATAACTCTTGTGGGAGAACAAAAAAGGAGGTGAAAAGAAGTGTTAAAAGCTACAATCTGTTCATTAATTAGTGCAAAATATTTTGATTTCCTGTTAAAACACATTTTTCAATGTGTTGAAATGTGTCCAGTTTTGAATCTAGGAACTTTGTATTGTAGTTTTAATCAGTCATTAATGGAGCAGATTATAAGGTTTAGGAAAATGAGTAACAGGGTTAAAAGAAGAAAAAGCAAGAAATGAAAGTGTTTTGAATGCAGCACTATACTCTGTTAAAGATACATATTCATGTTTTAAGCTTCTGAAAAGTCACTAACCACAGAATTTGTCTATACTTACGTGAGAGATAAAGAAAAAAAAGGAGAAAAAGAGGATAATATTTTTCTTTGTCCATGTGGAACTTTGTCTTAAATACCTGTAAGAACTTATTTTTATCTTATTTTGAGTTATATATCACAGTTTGTTAGTTTACAACATTGGAAAGTTTATAAACAAAATCAGTAGTTACTATCAGTAAAGATTTTCTGCAAAGCAAAAGCTTCACTTTCAGCAAGAATATACAGTCATTCAATGAAAGATTTTTAACAGGTATGTCATTATCTATATAACAAAGCAACTTCATAATTATTAGATGCATTTTGATTATTCAATAATCTGTAGCAAATACTAGCTAGCTGTTGCAAGAGAAGCTATCAAAGACATAAAACCAGTCGTGGTTTGTGCCTACAATCACCTGTTACCTAATGCCTTGAAAATTCTTATCAGATACTTATCTCATTTACCTCTTAGTTAATAACTTTTTTCAACAGGTAGTGTACACAAGAATAAGAATCCAATGCCCTCCATAGAAACTGGTTTTCAGCAGAACTGAGCAAATTAAAACACTCTCACTACAACACTTGATATTTAGAGATTTAAAACTACTATTGATTAATTCAGTTCAACACAGTGTTTAGTTTTTGTGACTCCAGTGCAGAAAAAAAATAGTCCAACTTCTCTATTACAATTCAAACTTGCCACAAATAGTGTTCTGTCCACAGTATGCCATGTTTTCTCTGGAGATATTTATAATTCTTGTTTTGTTTAAAGCCCTTTATTGAGATCAGTATATATTCACCATCACTGCACTGCTTGTATTTTGTGATTTTTTTTTTTCTAGTCAGTTCATGCTGCAAGGGAATGAAAACTATCAATGTGGTTTCAACTTTTTTCCCCCAGCAAGAAACCTTAGATTTTCAATGGCAATTTATTTGGTAGCAGAAGATTAAAAAAGTGATGAACAGTAGGCTTTCCATGGCACTCAGTGTCATAGCTGAAATGACTTTGTCAGGCTAGCAGCTTGCATTGGTAGTATTCTTTTTCATGGGCCCTGTTTTGACAGACAATATTCCACAATACAGTAAAAAACTGCAACCCCTGTCAAATTTAGATTTATTTCTTACACTAAGAACTCATGTTTTTTATACAAGTAGAACACATAGGAATTTCTAGCATTGGCTTTTTTATGTGTTACTTTGATTTTTTTCATTATGTTTGACATGGTGAGACAAATGATTGCTATTGGTGGCCAGCTACATTCTTAGGAGAGTAAAACTTCAGTGAAACATAAAATATGCAACAAGTTCATAGAAACTTGAAATGAACTTGCCTATGGTGGTAAATTATCCCAGAGATAATTTACTATCTTCAACCAAATGCAGAATATACACAATATATCTGCAGAAAACTTTCAGAACAATGAAGATTCTTCTTCACTATAACAGACCTTAACTGAAAAAACCCCACATAATTTAAAACATTTGAGATTATTTGTTACAGATGATTTAATGACTCAAAATTGCAGCATGGTTTGAATTAAAATTTTGCTTTATACCTACATGCATATTTCTTTCTCTTTTTGGGAGTGATATACTAACAATTTGAATGTAATTTAGAATTAGGATGTAAAATTAAGTACGGGTTTGTACTCACTGTGTGTATGACCTTTAATTGTAAATATCAGTTGTTTCCTATGAAGCCAGCAAAGTACTTTTAGTCAAAAAAACTCAAACAGTATTCTGAAGCAAAGTTATTCAAAGAGTACTCAACAAAATAGAGAAGTGGATAGAAAGAAAAACCATTAAGTTCAGGAAAAGGAAATTATCAGTCTTGCACTTGGGATAGAATAAGGAAGCAAAAGGAGAAAGTGGTAATTGAAAAGAGCAGAAAGAAGATTTACAGCAAAGGACTGTTTCCTGGTGGGCATCCTCTTGATCATAAATCACCGGTGTACCCATGCAGGGGTGAAGATAAAACATGTCTGCAAAAATAAAAACTAAGCTGACAAAATGATAGGATTATTCAAATCTGTGCAGTATGTATGATACCAAATCTACAGTTCTGTGTCTAGTTTGGGGCTTTGAAGTGCCAGAAAGATAATGAAAGACTGGAGAATGTTCCAAGGATTGCTGCCAAAATGCATGGCAGGCTGGAGCTCAGAGGAATAAGGTGGGGCAGTGAAGCTGCAGAGCAGTTTGTTCAGCCTGAGGAAAGTGATCAGGAAGGAAGAAATTTCCATGTTCAATTATCTAATCATGGAATTATTGAATAGTCTAGGTCGAAAGGGACTTTTAAGACTATATTGTTCCAAGCCCCCTGCTTTGGGTAATCATGTTTTTCATTAGACCAGGTTGCTGAGAACTCCATTCAGCCTGACTATAAACACTTCCAGGGATGGAGCATCCACAACTTCTCTGGGCCTATTCCAGTGCCTCACTGCCTCCACAGTAATGACTTTTATTGGCAGCCTCTAACCTAAACCTTCTCTCTATCAATCTGAATCTGTTCTCCCTAGTACTGTCACTCCATGCTCTTGTAAAAAGTCCCTCTCCATCTTCCTTGTAGGCTCCTTTCAGGTACTGGAGGGGGGCAGTGGGGTGACCCCAGAGCCTTCTCTTCTTCAGGCTGAAAAATCCCAATTCTTCCAGCCTTTCCTCATAGCATAGGTGCTCCATCCCTCTAATCATCTTTGTGGCTCTCCTTTCGACTCACTCCACAGATCTATGTCCTTCTTGTATTGGGAACCCCAGAGCTGCATGCAGTACTCAAGGTGGAAGCTCACCAGAGAATGCCTGGATATGGAGGAAACAGACTCAGGCTTTTTTTAAGGTGAACAGTGTGAGGAATGGAGACAGTGCAGAGGAGTTTCATTAAGAAAAAATCTAATTAGACTTGAAAAACATTTTCAGCAGGGATGTGAGCAAGCATGGGAGCAGTTTTCAGAGAGAAGCAGTGAATTTTCTGTCTCTAGAGATGTATGAAACTATACTGGCCTTGAACAAAATGGTATTACTTCAAATTTAATCTTGCTTTATACAAGACATTGCCTAGGTGACTTCTAACTTGCATCCTTCAGGGTCTGCAATATCTAGACAGGCCTATCAAGGTCTGGTAAAGGAAATGGTCTTTGCTGAAACATTTATTCAGTTATCTTACACAGGCTCTTCTATCACCTTTAAAATGAAATTGGAGGGCTTTGTCCATCTATATGAAGATTCCAACACAATTAAGTGATGTATTTTATGGCCAATATGTACACTGAAGCAACATGAAATTTAAACCATAATAAATATAGCTATCATAAGTTGGAAAATATTTTTATTTTACCTTTTAATCTGTGCTCAGTGTTCTATTCAATCCAGACTGTGTTCAAACATCTGATCTTCATCTATCTTTAAACATTTACAGAAGAAAAGAAAAATAATCAATTTACAGTACATGTTTTACCTGTTAAAGCATCAGTGGTGGTCACAGATTTCTGGAGTTCAGGGCTCCCTAATGCATAAGGCAGTGGCCACTGCTACAGTAATCAGGAATGGTTTGGATTTTTGGTTTGTCACGTACCTAACAACAACATGAAGAACTGCATGTGAAAAAATAAAACAGTTTTTTAGTGATACTTCTGAAAGTCATCCAGAAAAAGACCTTCAGTTTTGAAATGTTATTCCTGCTTGATTTAAATATTTATTATCTGGGGAAGATATGTAGTGGATGAAATTATTTGAAGGCATGTTCTTACACTCAAAGTCATGTTATAGGCCATATTAATAATGCAGTTAAATTGTGGGGGTTGTTTTTAAAGTCTTCCTAGTATCTGTGCATTTTCTCTGATGTTATGATTATTTTTGCAACATCCCTCTGGGTCTTAGGGTTGATGCTTCAGCCCTTTTCAAGAGGTGTAGGAGGCAGGGGGTTACAGTTACCTGTCAGTATGTGCAGGTGTCTGCCAAGAGAAGTGTGACATTGATGTTTTCTTTCTCCTCAGGCTTGGGCTCTGGCTGGTGCTATATTTATGGGTTTCCCTGTCACATTCCACTTAGTTCTCCTGTGCTGCCAGCTGCTGCCTGGCAGGGGCCCCTATCATCCCAAAGGGACTCCAGACATACAAAGAGCTGTGTTTTTTTCAGACAGTGACTGCAGTGGAGAGGGGTGTCACCTCTCTGTTAACCTCAGAGCTGAAGCTTAAACAGGAGAAGCAAAAGTAACTGGCTCTGATGCAGGGCTAAAAACAATGACACCCAGCTCAGTCTGGGCTTTTTCAGCTTCTGTGCTTGCTAAGATGATGTATGAATTTTATATGTGTTGGATACCTCAAGAATCAAGTGCTTGGCTTTAATACCATGCAAAAATATGATCTGCAAGATGAAATAAAGAATTTCTTACATCAATGAGCTAGGCAAATTAGTAAGAATCCTGGAATACAGGATTACAAATGCACAGTGCTGTTGACAGGTTAAAGAAATAGTTTGAAATAAACTACAGAAGTGCAAAGTATAAAATATTTCATCTGGGTAGGAATACTAATCAATACATATATTCAAAATGATAAACAGTGGGCTAACTCAAATTTCACTGCAGAATGTGACTAAAGAATTACAATACAGCACAAAAGATGTTATCCCAAAGAATAAGGTGTGAATAGCCTCAGGTGTTTGTGTGTTCTGTCGCTGATTCATTACAAAGAATATTCTGTGTCCAGTATCCTTGACCAGTGTTTGTCTACTTTGTTCTCAAGAGCTTTGAGAAGTAAAGGCTGCCTAAGATCTCCAGGGAGTCTACTCTCATGCTTTGTTCTTCTGCTTTTTATGGCAGCTTATCTAATGTTTGAAGGGGTTTTTTTTACTGTAGTATAATCTCATTTTTTCCTTTTGTACTGTGTGCATAGAGAACATGGTTTTCTTTTTTATTTTGCAAACTGTTATGAACATATAGACAAACCATACCTTTTCTCTTTAGGTATGAGGCCCATAGCCATGAGATATGTGGTGAAGGGATTACTGTGACAGACTGCTAAAGGGTGTTATAGACTGCTGATAGGGATAATAGGTTATCAAGCAGAGGATGACTCTTACTGCTATAATCAGCCCTGTGGTGGGGGGAGTGATACTGAGATGCCAGATCTGTGACCGACCCACAGTCTTAGTGATCTCGCTCTTTAGTTACAAAAAGAGATATTAACTCAAAAGCCTTTAACTTCACATATAAAGTGGCTGCCTTTCCCTCTTCCCCTCCCCCTCCTTATGAGGGCAGCAACAGGTTATTTGGCTACTGTCTTACCTCTACTTCTCCCAAAATATAATTTTGTCATTTGTAATACTCCATGGAAGAATACAGGGACACCTCTTTGGTAAGATTTGCACCTCTGGCTGCATTGAGTGATGCACAGGTGAAATTAAGCTTGATTAATGGTAAAATTAGCCTGACTGAATTACTACATTTATTAATAGCAATTCTGAATTTGCAACTGTGTAGTTTCAACAAACCATGAATCTGTGATTGTAAAAGTTCTTGTTGAACATCTGCAGTCTTACAATGCCAAAATGGCTACAACCAGAAATTAAGCCGAGCTAGACCTGATATCTCAAGAGTCAGTGACAGTTAATAATAAGCCCAGGGAGTTACAAGGAAAGTGAAGTGGGTTCTGAAACAGGGTCTTTCCTTATCAGTAAATTGAAAAACAAGCCTCACAGTCTCAAAGATGGGGAACAGTGTACTGTTTTGCTTAGTTTGTTTAGGCCTACAGTTTTACAGCAGAGCTTGGGTAAAATGTACTACTGGTAGTGGACAGACCTTAAAGACATTTGGCAGAGAACAGAAATTAACAAAGCCAGCTCAGCAACAGTGCTGAAATCAGTCCAAACTAGGAAAAAGATAATTTCAGCAGGAGGAGATTTCAACACACAACCCACCAACTCAAGAAGTCATCCACCTCAAAGGAAGAGAAAGACTGAGTATGTGGACCAGTTAGCATGAGAAGCAATAGAATTATTTAACTAATAGAAGGTAGAATACCTATTAGGATGAAAACTGCGTAACTTGTAGCAAATGAACCATAATGCTTTTGTATATTGAAATGCATATATAGTGTAAATTTTTGAGAATTGGTGTGCTGGCTTAGTGGATTTACCACCTAGCACCCATCTTCACACAATATGAAATAAACAAAGAGCTCTGCTCCATATGTGAGACTGGTTAATTGCACACTGGGTGATGAATCCCATTTTCAGGCACAACACACCTAGCCCCTCTAATCTCTGAGGTCCAGCTAGAAAGCAAGGGTGTTTATATCCATCCAAATTTCTATACTCTATACTTGCAAGTCTTTTCTGCAAGCTAGCAAATAAGTTTTTTTGGTCTTTCTGGGCTATAAAGGTGCTGTATGATGCTGTCTAACAGTTTGAGCTGCTTCAGATAATCATTACCAAAGATGTCTTTGTCATGAGATCATTGGTTTTCTATGAGAAATCTAGGGGCTAATAAATTAGCATCACTCAGGTTATGCTACGACTTGACTATTGGAACATCCCAGGCTGGTTCTGCAATGTAGCCCTGTAGAGACTTTTCCAACAGCCATCTGCAAGCTCCTATTTTGGAATGCTGTCCATGGATTTGCAAGGTAAATGATACATACCTTTACTGTGGAAAGGTATGATATGTACCTGACTGGAGGTAAACTGGTGTTACAATAAAGTGTTGTATAATTCTGGGCATAGCCAAAAAACCCAAATTGCTCTGTCAACTGTTCAGATCACAGATATGATCACTGTACCTCAATATCCTCTAATGTTAAATTAATATCACCAACCCTGGCTTTCTTTGAGATGGTTCAACTTGTCTGCATCCAGGAAATTTCCAGCCACAGTTTTATGGCTGGCAAGGGTCAGGTACTGTTTCCAATAGACAATCTGGATATAATATCCTTGGTATGAAACTTTAGGAATTAAATAGTGTGGATATTTAGACTGTTTACTTCAGAGTCATGGAATAAGCTCTGGTTCTTATTTGACTCTTTATAATGCAATTCTGCCTTTTTACTCTGCCCATATCTGGGCACCACACTTCAAAACATATGTTGGATTAGTTAGAGCAAAAAATTGTGTTCTAGAAAATGTGTCCTAAACAAAATCTTGAAAGAGCTACTATTTTATGACGGTAAGTAGAAAAGATTTCAGAAGCATACAATAATAGCATTCTATGAAAGATTGTGGCAAAGAAGCAAATAAATAATTACACTCTACACTATGAGCAAGACAAGAAATAACAGGCCTTTTTTGTAGGAAAGATTAAGCCTGAGCATAAATAAAGGCTTCCTGATGGGGAGAGAGCTAAGCACCAAGTGAGTCACTTAGGCAGTCTATGTAAGTAGGATAGCTAAAGATTTTCAGATATAAATTAGAAAAAAAAATACTTTGTTCAATTTAAGTAGAATTAAAATAGAATATCCTGTGTTGGAGGACACTCATTAGGGATCATCAAGTCTGATTGCTGACTGCACATAAGGGAACATAGAAGTTCAGCTATATGTATAAGAATATTGTCTTAACCCTTGTTGAACATGGAGAGGTCATAACCACTTCCCTGGGAACTCATTCCAGTGCTTATCACCCTCTCAGCAAAGAACCTTTCCCTAATATCCAATCTAAACTTCCCCTGGGGCAGCTTTATAGCATTTCCATATGTTCTATGATAAGAAACTAAAGAGAAGAGACAGACAAAAAATCACGGAATATTCTGGGTTGGAAGGGTCTCACAAGGGTCACTGAGTTGAACTCTTAAGTAAATGGCCCAAAGAGGATTCAAAGCCACAAATCTGGCATTATTAACAACCTCTTCTATGTCCTGTCTGATGAGAAAGTTGTAGACAGCAATGAGGTTACTCCCCAGAAACTGAACGAAGAATATTCTTCTCATAAGTTGTGCCTCTAGCAGTCCTCCTTTGGACACATCCTCTTAAGTCATTTCTCTGTTGTCCTCCTTTGGACACATCCTAGTATTTTTATGTTCCTCTTAAATTTTGGAGCTAAAACTTCACATTACTTGAGGTGACTGCACTACTATCAAATCTAGTGAGGCAGTCACTTCCTTTGACCAGTGATCTATGCTATGTTAGTGTACCAAGGACACTGTCAGTACTTTTAGCTGCCAAAGCACACCATTGTTTCATTTTAAACTTAATTGAACCTTATTTGACATAGCAGATGGAGAAGGTCCCTTTTTATTGCCTCTTCTAGCCCTGTTTTCTATGGTATTACTACCACACTTGTGAGCGATACCAGGGATGATGCTATTGTGACCCCCTGATAAGGGACATAATATCCGTTATAAATTCTCCTCAGGCAGAAAATGACACCAGACCCCGCATCAGGGAACGTTTGTGCCTTTATTGTATATTTGCCTTTACTTTGGCAACCAGCCCACTATTTAGAGGCAAAAAGTGTTGGCTAATGACCTCAAATTTTACTTCTCAAAAGTGGTGACTGACAAGCTCTTATTTTGTTACAGCTCCTAAATATTTACAGTACACTTCAATAAACTCTCAGCTCCCACAATAAACTTCTTGGCGGTGCTGGGTCTAAAGGTGCTGGCTTAAAAGTCACAACACACCTTCTCAAGCTCCCCACTCCCACAACAAACCTCAGTAGGGAGTATGGGGTAGAATATGGCAGACGTGATTTGCCCAGACAAAGCAAAGCAGGAGAGAAATAAAGGTGGTAAAGAGAGAAAGAGGACAAATGGCACGGTGCTGGCATCCCGCTAGCTCTGCAGGGCACCACACTGAGTGTGGGACACACCGCATGTCTTGGGTTATGTAACCAAAAAAAAAGTGTATTCTATTTCATCTGTTGAAAGCCATTGGGGAGATGTTTTTCTTTATCTCTTGTAACTCCGGGGGGGAGGGGGCAGGTGCCTTCTGATAATGGGCCAGCTGTTAAAACTGGGTGGGGTCAGTGTTCCTTATCTCTTCTACCACCCATCCTCCCTCCAAGGGGATATCTTCTGTTAATGGGCAATTAAGGTTCACCAATGACATGACACATTACATCATCCCATTGGGAGATGCTTCACCCAGTGGGGGAGCCAAACCATTCCTACCTAGATAAAATCTGAGACGTAGGAACACCAGGTATTCAGTGTTTCCACTGGATTTTCACAGGAAGACTGGATCCATCTTGTCATTACTGGGCCCTTTCTACAGGACCATCTCTACTCCAACAGAACCACATCTGCCACTCCAGGAGGGCTTACTTTTGCACTGCTTCCAACGCCCTGACCAACAGGATGTCAGGTTGTATTTCTGACTCTGTCAGGGTTTCTAGGATTTTTGTTTGTTTGCTTGGGGTTTTTTTGTACTACTACATTTGTATTCTCAATATTCCTAGTAAAGAACTGTAATTCCTATTACCAAATCTTTGCTTGAAAAGCCTTTAATTTCAAATTTATAATAATTTGGAAAAGGGGGGGGGACACTCCAGCTTTCCCTGGCAGATACAGGTCTTCCCAAACCAAGACACTCCAGAAGCAGGATGATCTGAGGTGTGGCTTAGAGTGGATGCTCTATGACACAAGCTGGTCGTCAGGCGCATGGCGGAGAGAAGGACGAGGGGATGGTCTTTTGTATGGGTTCCAAGAAAGCTTTATTCCATGGAGGGTCCAGGGACAAAAGACAAAGAATTGGGGTGTGCAAGAGCTTATAAACAGGGGAGGTTCAAGGGGAGGGTACAAATTTTCAACCAACAGGGAGAAAACAAGGGAGGATCACAAGGCGAGGACAACAGCTCAATGGGAAAACTCAGAGGGAGGGCAACAGTGTAAACTAGCCAATGGGGCCTCGAACATTAGGGGATTTCCAAAGGGGATTTCCAGTCAGAGAGTTGGGACAAATGAAGATTGACAGGGAATATTTGAGAACAAGGGGCAGGTGTAGGACAAGACAGACAGCTGGGATAGCAGGGTACAACTTATACTGAGCCATTACCATAGGGGATAACAGAACAAACCGTTAAAGAGAAAACATACCACAACAGACAAAGAACATCAGTCCTTAGATCCCACATTCGTCCTGCCATGTGGATGGTCCGGATCTGTAAAACAAAGATTAGTAAAACAGATTAGTAAAACAAAGAAACTGAAAGAAAGGCAAAAGAGACAGAGGGGGACTCATTTGCCTAATTTATTAAAGTTAAACTGGTGCATGCCTCTTATGTAAACAAGACTTTTTTGGGCCATGTCATTCATGCACGTGCAGCCCTTTGGAATGCCCTTTGGAGCCCTTCTCCAGGAAGTGAGTCTGAGGTGGGGCATGACTGAACATAAGTCTCCAGCTGAAAGAGGAAGTTGGCTCAAAACAACATTGATCCACCTTTGTGGGACCAACCTCTGAGCTGAGCCTATGCATTGTATGAGAGATTACTGGTTGGATGGAGCTAAAATGGTGCTGGGGATCATGCTAACAATTCAGTGCTATGCTGTTTCAATACTCCAGCTTGCGCTCTGGGTCTGACTAGTGAAGATTTAAGCCTGCATAGGATGATCAGGTCATATCTGTGTGATAAACCAGGCTTACAGTAGAATTTAAAACACAAAACTAGAGGGATTTGTGAGATAATAGCTATGAAAATATGTAACAAATATTTAGAGCCAAGAGAGAAGGTATGGAGGACTGACAAACCTGTAATTAATATTGCTGAGACTGGAACAGAGAGACACATGGTAATCCAGCATGTTATGCAAGGTCCTAATCAGGAGAGAACTTGAAAACCCAGAACAGAAACTTAAAGTAAATGTAAGTCAAAGATTAATTTGGGAAAATTTTCAAGTATTTTTGAGAGAAAAATATTTCTTATATTGCTATGTAGGTGGCAGTCTAGACTAGTGGTTCTTAAAATTGCAAAGTGTAGCTTGTTTTTATGTAGGTCTACATTAAAAAAATGCTTTAAATCATTCCTCGACACTTCTTTTTTTTTCCTTTTTTTTTTTCCCCAGAATGGAGAACAGCCTGTCTCTCTGGCACTAAACTAAAAAAAAAAAAATTGGAAAAGCAGATTTTTCCCAGCTTCCTGAAAAACTAAATATACACCCCCATTTTAAGGCAATGACTAATCCTGAGGGAAGCAAGGTAGTCTTAACCTATTTAAAAATTTCATCTGAAAACCAGGGATTTTAATGAAAATTCTTCAATTAAAAATAAAGTGGTGTTTTTAACATTCAGAACAAACATGAATCCAACTTTCTTTGTCTAAAAGTTTTTTACTGACTTGGTGAAGTCACTTAAGCTACTTATAAATGATGTATGAAATGAAAGCTCACTGTCCAAAGCACAGAGAGAATACAGACACCACTTTTAAATCTCTGTTTTCCTAAGCTTTGTAATTTACTATACTGTAGGAGGTTTAGTTTTTGGTTTGTTTGTTTGTTTTGTTTTTTCTATTATGAAAAAGAGCCACAAAACAACACTAACAAAAGTCAGAAAAAAATATACAAGGAAAGCTAATTTTTAAAGACCGTTTGAATTTGAGTTCTTACATAATTTTTCCATTATTTTTCTGAGGAGCTAGATCTGTTTAAAACCATTTCTTAGGTTTCTTTTACTAAGCAAAGTTACATCAAATCATGCATATACTTCTTCCACAGTTTCTAAGAATAATGCCTATCAGTTAAATCCCACAAAAATGTTAGGAAATGGAAGCTCTACAGGGCGGTATGAAATAACATTTTAAATTCATTTAAGCAACAAAATACATGATTTTAAACACAGAGGTTTTGCCTTGGGGATAACAGAAGTGCATCCTTTTTCATCAAGAGTAATATGAAACTCCCATTTTTAATGATATAAAGAACATGGTTAAATTAATTTCTAAAAAAGTTCATATTGTACAGGTCTTCACACATGTTGCTGCAGTACATCCATCATACGGTTTTAGAGAACATTATCCACATCACTAAAATATATACAGCAATATTTGAAGTTGACAATACTTGATACAGTTTTTTTGTGTTTTTTTGTTACTGATTGCATACATCATGGTTTAGTCCCAGCAACAGCCAAGCCCCACACAGCCACTCACTCCCATACCAGCAGGATTGGGGAAAGAATAGGAAGGGTAAAAGGTGGAAAACTCTGGGATTGAGACAAGGGCAGTTTACTAGGAAAAGCAAAACCTGTGCACACAAGAAAAGCAAAACCAGGGATTAACTCAGCGCTGCCCATGGGCAGGCAGGTGTTCAGCCATCCCCAGGAGAGCAGGGCCCCAGCACAGGTAACAGTGACTTGGGAAGACAAACTCCATCGTTCTTAACATTTACCCTTTCTCCATCTAACCTCCACTTTACATACTGAGAATGATACATATTATCTGGAATATCCCTTAGGTCAGTTTGGGTCACCTGTCTGGGCTGTGTCTCCTCCCAACCTCCCATGCAGGCGCAACTTCCTCACCAGGCTGGCAGTTCGAAAAGCAGAAAAGGCTTGGCTCTGTGTAAGCCCTGCTCAGCAATAACAAAAACATCCCCATATTATCAACCCTGTGTTCAGCACAAATCCAAAACATCCCCATGCCAGCCACTGGGAAGAAAATGAACTCTACCCAGCCTATGCCCACCACACTATACTATTTTGGGTAATTGTACATTACTGATGAAAAGACTGTGTATTCAGATAATATAATACTGCACTGCTGTTACTAAAAGTAGTAACATGTACCCTTTGCAAGGCTGAAATGTTTCCACAAGTCAGTCAGAGGTCTGTTAAGACCTCTATTTTCTTTCTCATCTGAAGATTAATTCCAATATATGCATCAATATGAAATATTAAAACAATATATATTTATGAAGTTGATACCTTAAAAATGTATTATTATATGAAAATATTTAAGACAAAATTTCAAAATACTTGTGTCATTTATTTTCTATAGAAGACAAATCCTGTTTTACTAGACTGTTGAATTTTCTCAGCTAAACAAAACAAATCTAAAGTAAATTCACTCAACCTGAGTTTATATCAGGTATTTGCCTATTGTATGGCATTTGTTGCAGCTGAGTCAAATCCTAGCAAGAGTTAAGATAAGTATCTATCCCATATATCTTTAATTTCAATACTGGATTATTTTAGCATTGGATTCTCTTTCATTTATTTATGCCTCTTTCCTAACAAAAAAATTGAGAATACTCAGAAAGCAGAAATAAATGTTTCCTTCCAGGTCCCTTTTGAATGCATTACTTAACAACCGCATTATGATTGCTTTGTCAAATTTAAGAGATTAATTCTTATTTATAGTGTAAATTACTTTCCCAGGATCTCAGGATAAATACTCTAAATAAAAAGATATATACTATATGAAATGCTCACATTATCTTTAGTGGTTTAGACATCATGTTAAAATACCAAGCAGAGAGAAAAAAATACATACAAAACTCTTGAATCTGTATCTTATAGTGCACCACCATAGTCAATACTTAATTCCTAAATTCCCAGAGGTGTTTTGAAAAACAAAACCAAAAAAATTAGCCATAGAAATCTTTCTAGAAACATGTATTTCTTTCCACTACACAAGGAAAGCTACATGTGAATTTCAGATTCTCAGTAAGGTGTCTAACTACAGACAAAAAGGATATAGACAGTTTTTGCATTTTTTTATGATAAGTGGTTTTAAGTACTATGGTGTCTTTTGCAATATATTAAGGTAGTTTCTTTGTGGAAACAAGGCTTTTTGCAGATTTCTTTTTTTCTGTGACAAATCTGTATCTGTTCTCTTGTAAATACTGTATTTGGCAGACAGCTCTTGTAAGTAATACAAGTCTTGCCCATCTCATTTAGTGTCTACAATGTGTCTAGAATAATAAGAAAACTAATATTAAGCAATTATATGTGTGATAAAACTGAAAACCGTGGTGAACAGAAATCCAAGTTGTCATATTTCTCCCATCATCATCAAACTGAAGAGAGATGTATCTTGCTGCTGAAAATGGTGAAAAGACAAGATAATAAAATTCTTGATGTCCATGATTTAAATACAGAATGACAAAGATGAACTTGGATAAGAAAATCAATAACATTTGTCACACACATGGAATCAGGAGTGTTGGGCCTCTTATTAGCAAGAAAAGAGAGAAATTGCAAAAACAGGAGCCGCAAGAGTAGCCTGTTTCACCAGTTTGGATATGACATTTAGAAAAGCTATGGTTTTGAATGGAAATCACTAAAGGATAACAAACAGGTGTGTAAGACAAACTAACAAGAGGATTTTTTTTTTCTTTTAAGCCTGGATTTTAACAGGCTTTGTGTTTATCACTAGTGCTCATCATGCATGAGTGGACAGAAAAAGACAATGAACTACCAGGAAAGGGACTGACTAACAAAAGGTTTTAAACAAATATTATGAAAGCCAGAAGGCAACAGCCAGCCTACACAGCTGCCTACCTGCCAAAAAAGTGCAAATAATTGGGATGCTCCTATCTAAATTGAGTGTGTGGTTCAGTTGTTGAATGTTCCTTTATTAGCTGTTAAGAAATTATATCACTAAACAACCACAGGATTTGCTACACAACAGCTGAGCATTCTGTAAAAACTGCAAATGTAATTGAGTGTTTTACATAACAAAACCACTTCTGAAAGGGATAAAATGTACTCAGTAATTAATTTTTTGTTTATGATACTTGTGCTGCATTCCAGTGCTTGATTAACAAATGCAAAATAAAACACTCGCAGAGTAGCCCTTAGTTCCCTCATGGAACTAAGAGAAGATACCAGAAGAAGAAAAGAAAAAATAAACAAGGGGTACAGTGTAATATTAGTAATCCCATTTTTATTTTAAAATATGAGCCTTCTAAGAAAGACTGAAAGATTTCATTGTTAAACATCAGGAGGGCAATACAAAGTCAAAATACAGCCAGGTTCTTCAAGGTTCAATGTAGAAGCTATTCATTTATTCCAGGAATTAAATTTGTCAGAGCAGTGAATGATAGCCATTGTCTGGCACATCTCCCTCTTTTATTCCTTCAAACCATTAAATGAAAATCTGACATGAATCAAATCAAGGATCTTCAACATGGAAAGAATCGAACCAAGGGATTCATTTGGCTTTCAGACTGATTAATTTCAGAAGCTCTGCAGATTTGAGTTTGAGGAACTGAACACTATACTGTTTAATACTGGCAGAGAACACATTTCTATAAATTCCCAAGACAGACAATCATAGCTTTACCAAACTTTGATTATGTTTTAGTTTGGATAGACTGTTTGAATGAACAACTACATAATGTTATTTGTGGAATGTGCAAGGCACAGGAGGGAAGACCATGTGGTCAGCCATCCTTTGTGTTACTGGACTCGTGGCTATTAAGCCATTTGAAGAGTGTTGCTTTTTGTTAGCTGCTCAATCATACTGTGTTTAATTATTTTAATATCAGACTCTGAGAAATAAACCATCAACTCAAAAATAGGTATTACTATGTACTATGTCATTGTTCATATGCATGTATATATATTTTTAAATTTATTTACATGTGCTTAAATATAGGCATACATTCCCTAAAAAAATTAAAGGTTCTAATATTTATTACAATTTACCTAGGAAGTATGAGATAGTTTTTTGTCACTTTAAACTACTTTAGTGATGGGAGATTTAAAGTGGAATGATTAACCTATTTTCTTCTAAACTTACCGGCTTTCTAATGGTGAGATATGGCTGAGTACCAAAACATTTGCTGTCTTGAATGGACCACTATTAAGCATAATGTATCCTCTGTTTACTATAATTAATGACATTCCCACTGATCACAATAGATACATTATTTTTCAGATGACTGATCTCCATATATCAGCATTCTGTACTAATAACACATTGTCAGTAAGTCAGTATCAACTTGGAACAGAAGAGCAGTTGAATTGTAGCTCCTTTATCATAAATTTACAAACGAATAATTCTTTCTGCTTATTATTGCCTCTTCTAGTTTCCGTCACTCCACAATAAATTATCTACTAACTCTTTTACAACTCACAAAGTTTAATAGCAAAATATAAATGGGCTCTATTTGCAGTATTTTTTTCTTCAGATTAATTTCCATGGCTAGAGTCAATATTTTATTTGTGACCTGTACAAGAGTGGGAGAAAGAAATTTGAGAAAAAAAGACAAGGAAACCATGTTATATTAGTATTTTCTGAAGCATTTCTTTATAAATCAGGGTGAGGATTTGGGGACTAAATTATTTCTAGTGAATAAAGCTCCACTAACTACACAAGGTTGGAAGACAGTCCATACAAAAATAAAAAAGAGAATTTATGAAAAAGGAAAAAAAATAGCTCAAAATTCTACTGCATCATATATGTAGGGCTTATTCCAATAATCTTGATATTAGAAGGATCTCTGATATTTCTAAGGTCCAAATTCATTAGATGAGCTATTTTTGTGTATCTTGCCTGACATTTTCTGACAGATATTGATTGATGCTGAGTGAAATTGTAAAATAAGTTGGCTTAAAATTGTCATCCCTACTCCTAGCTAATTTCGCTTAACTATTTTATTTTACTTTTCCTCTACTATATGTTTAGTAACTATATCATCTAATACACTCCCTGTTAAATTAATACAAAAATTTGACAGTTATTATGCTTCACATTTTTGTGGGAAAAAAATTTATCTAATTTAAATCAGATTTAAACACTAGGTATTCCTATTTGGAGGTTTGGAATTATATCCAGTTTTACATTGCAAATACTGCATCAGTCCAGCTTTTAAAATCAGTGGTTGTCTATGCACCCAGTTTAAAAGGAAGCGGATCAGGTTCAGAAGCAGTGACAAATTCTTGTGCATCAGACTAAAAGAGAAAATCCAATAGATTTTTCTTCTGCAATCTTTAAGCAGTGAAGGATAATCAAAATAACAAAATGCCAACTGCATTTCAACATGTACAGTTTTCAAGTATGAATTGTATTATGCCTATTTTTCACCTAGAAAGATCAGTAATGAAACCTCTTGGAAGAAAATTGTCAAGTATGAGTGGTATATAAATTTTAAGATCAATAGTTGTTCGGTATGCATTGTGTGGGAGAGGAGTGAGTATATAACAATAACAAAATGTATATTGCAGGTGATGATTATCATGTTCTTTAATATGGCTCCAATCACTTAAGAGATTAATGAGAATCTTTAAATCCAGGTAACATTTTTGACAAGAATCTATCAGCCAAATAAGAGTTTGATACATTTGAAGACAGGAAGAAAATCTGCATAAGTGCATTATATTGCTTTGACTTCCTTATATGCTCTCACATACAGTTTCACACCCATCACACAATATTTGCACTAGAATATATTACAGTGGCAAAACTACATATATCTGTCTTGAAATGATGCACATTCAGTGTATTTAGTAATGAAGGTAACCAGTCCATTTCTATTTTCACTGTACTTTCTAAGAAAGGATTGCAGAAATGAAGGTATGAATGGTGGTATGAATGAAAGGGACAAACAAAAATTCCTTGTTATGGAAAAAAACCTCATAAAATGTCAATTTGAAATAAAAATGTATGAGTTCAAATGCATATTGCAGACTTTTTATAGTCACTTATTAAGTTTTTCAAGAAACAAGCTAAATAAAACATGTAAAGGATACGTCTCTCCTTAATTCTCTTCTGTATAAAGGCAATCTGCCAGTCTGCTAGAAGGCTCACTTTTCACATCTATGTGAGTAATTTTGAATATGTGAAACCAGTATTTCTTCCATCTGTGAGTGACAGTTTGTGACTTTAAAGATATATACTTCTTCCATTAAAAGAATATATTTTGTTTCCAGAACTAAAAATATTTTCTCTTATAAGCAGTACTTACGTCGATGGGAAAGTGCTCTGCTTCTCTTCCTAAGTGGCAAAAATATGAAGTTAAAACAGAAAACGTAATCAGCTAGAGAAAATACAGAAAGTTAAACTTTCAAGTTTTAATGTAAAAAAATTAATGTCATGAGTTCTGGAAACTGTTGGGTTTTTTTCCCATGGAGCATGAGACAGATATATGAAATATTCTTCAATTTAATTTCCATTCTAAAATATGATGTGGCCACCTAGAGCTAATCATGAAAATTATCCATCATAGTCCTAAGCAGTATGAACTTCGGTGTGTAGAAATGTATTTGCAAAGATCTCTGCTTTACAAAATGTATTGTAATGGTCTCAGGCTTTGTGAGAGACTGGAAGGATGGGTGGCTTGAAACATTCCAGGCTTATGTGTGGGGAAAGGACCAATTTAGGTCTTGCCCTGGCAAGGCAATGCCCTGCTCCACACACCCTGCACCCCCAGGGCCTGTATCCTGGCCCCGCAGTGGGGCCAATCCCTGGTTTGTGGGAGGCAATGCTCCATACCCCGACCCTGGAGCCCCAAACCCAGTTCCTGAGTGGCAAAATTACCAGAAGTCTCATCTAGTGGAAGGGCCTAGGAAAGCCAAAGTGTACTTTAGCCAAACCATCACATGATCACGTTTTTACCCTACCTTCCCTTGGATTTTATATCAGCTAAAGCACTATTGGAACCAGGAGTGGTGACGATATTTGTTCTTTTTCATATCTGTTAGCTCTTTCTTCTTCTTCTAATTCTTTCTTCTTGAAATTTGAGTAACTTAGATCATATGGGTTGGAGTTTGCTAAATTCAATGGGCTTAGAATTTGCTAAGGTAATGCTGTATATTGATTGAATATTGCTGTAAACTTCTGTCAAAGCTCCCTGATTTTCTGAAGTTTGCCAGTAAAGCTTTTATTGTTTTGACCTTTTGAGATTATCTTGTCAGTGTTTCTCTCTTGCATCTAACTTGATATACCACTTTTTTTATGTTACATCAAGGTACATAAAAAAAAACCATAAGCCCCTTTAAGGGACTTTGGCAAGTGCCTTCTAGGGCCTTACAAGCTTCCACTATGTAAACTACAACTGTGGGCTCCTGCTGTCATTTTTTTTAGTCTAATTTTAGACTGAACCTAAAATTATGTCCTAAAATTGAAAACAGCTCTCAGACCTATATATAATCCACCTGTTTCAATTGATACTATAATGTCAAATTGGAGTCGTGACCTCAAAACCAAAGCAGCCAGGGGTGGCAAATGAAATAGGGATGGAAGCAATGGAGTAGCCTGGAAAAGCAAACTTTAATAATGGGGCCAGAGCCAACAAAAGAACAGAAGCCAAACATAGTATAAGGCGAACTCCAAAGACCAAGACAAAGGGGTGATCATGACAATATATACAGAGTCACGAGCCAAAGAATAACGAGAACTCAGAACATTGCCTTATATGTAAGGTACTGTCAATCAGTTATAAACAAGAACTCAAAATGTAATTTTATTTGGCACGAACATATTTACATAACCTTTCCCATGATCCCATTCTCCTCACCCTAAACTAACTAGATGTTTCCCTTAACATCCTGCCTCCCAAGGCTTTAAGTTGGTGGCTTCATTGTCAGCAAAGGCCAGCTCACCATCCATTCCCATCAGTTTCATTCCCACATCATAAATTCCTTGCAACGCTCTTTTTTTTTTTTTTTTTTTGAGTTGAAGAACTGTAAACTTTCTTGGATCTGTAGTAGCTCACTTCCTAATTTTGGGCATCTGAATTTATCTTCCAAAATTCAGTCAGATGGTTTTGCCCTTCTTTTTATCACTAGGAGAAAATTTAATTCTTTATACACTATTAATATATGTTCTTTTAGAAACGATGACAAACAATGTCAAGCAACATGCTTTGCCACCGGTTTATTATACAAATGTAATTTTCCATGTTTACCTAACAGCCAAGTTTCTATACAGTCTTTTTATTATGGGTGGCTCAAGTAGTGTGCAGTTATTATATCATGATGCTTTGCTCAGTGTATAATTTAAAAACAAGCTTCCTAAGTAATCTGGAGGTTACCATGAATCTTAACAGTTTTTACAAGAGTGGTCTTGCAGCATACTTCTTGTTTAGTCTATCCTGCTGTCCTGTGCACATTCCAAAAGTAACTAAAGTAAGTTAGTACACAGAATAGTTTATAGTTTCATTGCTGTGGGCTTAAATTTCATTTTGCTTACACATGAATTAGAAATATTATTCTTTGAAACTTTCAGTAAGAATTAATACATAACTAGAATGCATGCTTATCATAGTGCTTTATAGAACAATATTACTCATTCTGTAAGCAAAACATTAGAATTATATTTCAAGTTGACTGAAATATAGGACTAAATGGAGCACATTTTATTTCAGAGTCTATCCTTTGGATTCACTGTTAAAAAATTGAATACAAAGATATACATAGAAATACATCCATAAGATATATGTAGAAACATATACATAATTTTGGTTGTTTTTTAGAAAACTATTTTTCATAGCACTGTGGTATGCAGAACAAGAAGACTTTTTCTCTAGAGACTCTGTCTTAACACTCTTTATTAGAATTTATCTGTCCCCCTCTCTATATCTTAATGGTTTTGCTCTGAAAGTCTTCCCCATTTTCTTTTTTTTGCCTTTAAAATACATAGATAGCACAGTCTCAAAGCCATTACAGTCATTCACTGAAGTTGAGTAAGCAACAGGCAGCTGGAACAGGAATGACAGATGAGATAGACATCTCTGAAACACAATATTTGCCTGAATATCTACTTCATTATTGTTATCCAGGAGATCTTGCATCACACATATAAAAAATGCTTGAATGTAATTGACTCAGAATCTGGCTCTGCAAGGCCATTTTAGCTTGTTGCTGGTGCATTTAAATTCTAATTGAGGGAAGAAAAATACAGGTTGGTGTACCATTTGGGAAAGGCAGGTGACCCCAGTGGAGACATAAAAAGAAGGAAGGCTGCAGCATAGTATGGTCACATTTTATACCCGTCTCAGAGAACTAGAAGCTATCTGCAAGAAACTGTCGTTTTGATACATTTCATATGTCTTTTTCAGGTAGGAAAGTCAGTTTGTCAGATGACAGCCACTTTTCCCAGCTGATATAGTTGCATTCACCCTCCTTAAATGCTCAGTAAGGAGTTGGAGGTTTGTCAGTTAAATATATGACATTGTTATGACTCTTGATGACATGTGCAATGACACAACTTACCTAGAGTGCTAAAAGTCATCTCTCTGCCAACAATGTGAAGTGACACAGTGCTCATTCCACTGCCAGTTTTACCTCTTCTGTAATTGATATATTTGGAACAGTTGTACCAGTGATACAATTTCGCACCTTTTATACAGTTTTCATCCACGTCATGAGACAGATCTGAAAGATTTCATATTTATCCTGTGGGGGGAAAAAAAAAAAAGACAAAGAGGAATTACTCCACTTCAAACCACCTTAAAAATGCCAGTCTCATCTGGCCTGTACTTAGTTAAATAATCTTCTCAGATACAACAAGGGCAAACTCACCTTTGATGACAAAGTTTTAACATTTAAGTCCTAGAAGAAAAACTTCAGTTGATGTCTGAAATGTCTGCAAATAGTGAGTTTATTGTGTCTATTCACATCCCAGAGATAGTTCTGAGAGTGTAAAAAAAAATGTTCTGTTTTGAAAACGATACCTTAAATGTTAAGAGAAAACCTTAAACGAAAGTATGAACATATTGCCACTAAAAAATAAAATTTATATGCTTACAGCCATGAGAAATGAAAAGATCCTTATTTTGTTTAATGCTATCTGATACATACAGCTCTATTCACTGCCACTAAAGTAATTGGAAAGCTTCAGCTGATTCCTATAGGAGGTGAAAGTAACTTTTGTGCAATAATGGAAAAATGGATATTGGAATTAGCTTCCTAGTAAAAGGAAAGTTGTTCCTGGAATAAATCTGTATGTTTACTGCTTTAGGAAGTATATAATTTGCTACTTCTAACAGTCCTTTGATGCAAAGTGTGATGGTAAATGTCCAAAAAATATACACGAACATTGGGATGCTCAGCATTGAAATATGTTTTTCTCTGCAACGATATAATTTATAATCTTTATTCTCTACTGAAAAGACAGAGGTGCCTAAGCATGGGACTCACTTTAGGCAAGATACTGAGTAGAAAGGAAAGTGCTCCCACATATCTGACTTCCACTAGAATTTCACAGAATCACAGAATATGCTGAGTTGGAAGGACCCACAAGGATCATTTGAGTCCAACTTCAGGCCCCGCACTGGATCTTTGGCTTCTAATTAGGCATTAAAGGAAAAAGTTGCAGAATCTACTTCTGTAGAAGAGGTAGATGGCAAATGAACTGCCAAGGAAATGGGGAAACCTGAGCTTCAGTAATTCTTAGAATTTAGGGATGATGAATGAACATCTCTTCTTTTAAAGGAAAATCATCATATCTTCTTGCTGTCTCAGCTGAGCCATTATGTAAATGCAAAATTCATAGGAACTGAAACAAGAACCACAGCTCAAATATACTAGGCAGTGCCTTCGGCTGCAAATGAAGTGTGACTTTTACTGCCTGAGTTTTTTTAGTTTTTTGTTTTAAATTAGAAATAACATAAACCACCTAAATTCCTTATAGACATTTTGAACCTACGTTGGGTGTTTTTCATTACTACGTGTAGTGGTTTGTTTCTTTGCCTATAATTTATTCATAACAAGTCACTCTTAAAAGTACTATTCAAATATTGTTAACCTCATTATTACTCCTTTTTCTTTTTTTTTGTCCCAGCTCTTTTAAAACTGACAGATTCTTTCAATTGCTAAAAACAGTAAAAAATATTTTTATGTAAAAAATATTTTAATGCAATGCTTTCTGTACTATATTTGAGCTATAGTTTGGAAAGAAAAGTACATATTATAAAGGTGACAAAGAGCAAAACACGGCAAGACTGTAAACTCTGTAAGATGAGATATTGTGATGAATGTCATTAGATTATATGACCATCAGAATTAAGAAACCCTTCCAGAAACTGGTGCTTTCTGCTCACTCTGCTTCAACTTCCTTGGCTCAGGTTTTGGGGAAGATGAAGATTGTCAAAAACATTAGCAACCCTATTGCTTTCATAGACTGATATTGACATGTTTTGCTATTGAGTTTTAATTTCAATTTGCTTTAAAATCAAAATAAGAGAAACATTAGAGGCAATTTTAGTAGGTACACTGAAAGAAGCATTTGAATGTTGATGTTGGAAATGTTTTGAAACAATTGTAAATATTCTTTTTTCTGATACAAATATTCATCAAATGTAAAAGACCACAATGTGCAACACATTTGACACACATTTACATTTTTTAAACTTGATGGAATAATAGATATAAAAAACAATGTCTACTGTAATTTAATTTCAGTGGTGCCCTTTAGCAACACTTGGCAACAATTACATAGAAATGGAATCAAGTGGAAAAATATGCCATGATTTTTCAGGATTTTTTTTTCTGTGTGGACTCTGTCCCTGAATTTTCAAGTTAATCCATGTAAATTGTTCCTAAGCTTATTTACTTTTAAAATTACAAGATAATCCAACCACATATAGTACTTAACATTAGTTTTTACTCTACTTCAAATATACTTCTGGATATAATTTCATTTGAAGGACTGTGGAAAACAACATCAAAAACTTTGATAAATTATGCAAGTGCCTTTCATTTTCAACTTTAATGATACTTGCATATTATATTTGCAAAGCAAAGTACTCCGAAGTTAGAATAGGTTAGAATGAAGTGATCTGTGGAATTTTGTGTTCTTGTGCATAAGGAGTATAATACAGCTTTTAATTTGATGCTCATGTACTGTTCTGTCCATGAGACCCTTGCATCATTCAGCACACATGATTAATAGCATTCAGTAAATAGGTAGCTATTCAATATTTTGTTTTCTTGTTATTATTCACTGTGCAGCCTTAGGCCACTATTCAAGTGCCACTAGGGAGACAGAATTATTAATCTCCTCATGTTTTATTTGATGGCAATGATCATTATAGCATCTAATGCTTCACAAATAGTAATTAATTTGCTTTAACAGAACTCCTGTGAAGTGAAAGGGTATTATTCCTGTTTAAAAGGTGGGAAGCTGAGGCAAAGAGATATGAATGACTGAAGCTTATGAACATTTTGAGATTTCTGAGATCTGCTTCCTTAGAAGAATGTCAAATGTTGTAAATTTCATTTATTCAAAATATAAATCTCATTTTTTTCAGATGTAATGTGAGGTGTGCATTGCTGCAAAAACAGGGTCTTAGGGCTAGAGATCAACCCATGAAACACAGATGCCTACATTGCAGAAAACAGTAGTTGATTTAGACACCCTTGACATTGTTCATAGTCAGTGGAGATACTTTTAAGATTTAGCTCATTTCATCTTTAAATAGGTAAGTCAAATGCTACAAATGCCTATTTTTCTCTCTCTCGTAGTCTCTGCTAGTTCAGAGCCAGCATAGACCAATCATAACCTAGCTCCTCACCTTAATGCTCATTCTTAATAACACTCTTAGTCTAAGACCTTGCATTATGGTTGTGCATTATGACCCTGTAGAATTTCTTCCTTTTGTCTAATGTACAGAGAGAAGGAAAGCTGACAGACCACACACCTTCCGTACTCTCAGATTCTCACTTTATACAACAATTGACAATATTCCATACTAGTAAGTAGGAAAGTAATTCACAATAATAACTGGGAGCAAAACTTCTGTGGGTGGAGAAAGTGATGTAGTTCCCTAAAAGGATTTAGTGGATTTTGCTGCTAAGATTGAAAAATAAAGATTTTGTCTGGGCTAACATGTGCTTTCTCATAACTTAAACAAAGGAGGTAGCTTTTCATGGTAAGAAACACTTCTTTGATTGCATGGCTCCTCATGTGTGAGCTAGGTCTGTATAGAAGCTGCAAAAAATGATTCAAAGTAATCTAAAAACAATTCTTTAAATTCAACATAATTTTATTTCAACAAAATCTGCAACTCTGTAAGAGCACAGATTTTTAGATGGCCTATTTCTATGAATTAAATATCTAATTTTGTGTGGTTTATATTTGATTAAGCAGGTTGCATGTTTTAGTTGCATAAGCCTCTTTTTCAAATATCAGATATTTTCAACTGAGAGTGTAGACTTTAATGTTATAGAACCTAGCTACAAAATCTAATCACTGTTTGAAATTCACTGTTACATTTACCTCATGGTTTGTTTTGTGCCAGTCTACGTGACTTGCCAATTGCCAGAGTTAATGGAACAATCAAGAATTACCTTTCTTAATTACCTTTCTTATATTGTACTGCAGTTTTTAGGGCAACCATGAATGATAGATGTGATTTATTCCAGAACAATGCATTCTATTCTTTCTTTTTTACTTTACAGTTGTGAGAAAACACCTTTCATATGACAAAAATTGGAATACATCTGCTGAAGACTGACTGATAGAAGTCCATTAATGTTTAAACATGCAAAGCATACCATCACTAATGCGGAGAACTGAGAGAATATGGGGTCTTACTATGAAGCAAATATGTGAACAGTGAATAAAGATATAGAGAATCAAAATGTTTTCCTTTGTTTTGATTTATTATCCTTAAAACTTTCACAAGACACATGTATCTCTGTTACTGTGTTCTAATTTTTGTTCTAACATAAAAACTGGACAATGAAAACTTAAAAAAACATAGAACCTTCAGAAATGTAGTGGTTTATATAGACACAGATAAATGACACATAAATTCAGTCCAACTATTCTTTTAAATGCTTTATTGAAATAAATATTTAACTCTTCAAAGCAGGCAGAAATTCTAAATTCAAATAGTTATGTTAGAAAATAGATTAATGATGTCATAAATAATATAGGTTAAAAAAAAGGCAAAAAAACCAAAAGCAGAAACAAACAAAACCCCCCAAAACCCCTCCAAAATATCATATGACAGTGTAAAAAAAATCATGCTAAAGAAATAAAAAAATAATTACTATGCTCATTGAAGTGTTTAGATTTATCCTTTAAGCTGGGGGTAAATACAACTAAGACTGCCCACTACCAAACTATTTTCTTTGAATTAATTACCTTATGCTTCAGTATTTTATTGACCCATTCTGCCCCCAGTTAAATAGAAGACCAAAAAAGTGTACACTTAAGAACACAAAGAACACAGAGAAGCAACTCACCTTGCTGTAGCAGAAACTGATATGTAGGTGCTGATGAAAAGCTGTTGAAAGATCACCAGAAATTCAAAGGATGTCTCCAACATGAAACAGAATGCTTTTCCTGCTAGAGCTGAAGAACACACAGACTTTAGAGAATGTCAAGTTTGTTTTGTTTTGATGGTTTAGATCCTTATATTCATACATGAATAATAAAATTAATTTGGAAGACTAAGTGGATTTATTGTCCATTTATTCTTGAGCTGGAAGAGGGTGATTAACTGACAACAACTTACTTGTATTTAGAACTCCTATGTTGATTTAAACACAATTTGATATTAATAAAATATCTTAATAGTAATACCAATTCTCAAACATAAAATTATGTTTACTATGTTTTTATATGATCAAAATCAATAAAGCCAAACATTATCTTAGTTTTATTTGATGAAAGAAATCTATAATTTTCCTAAATTATAATTTTAATTTTATTAACGTGTGGTAAAATACTTTTTTTTTTTAAGACAAAACCTAACTGTCAAATCAATAACACCTAACAGATGAATACATTGGTGGATATTGGAAATAGTGTTCTGATGTGTCTAATCAGACTGAAGGGCAAAACAGTAAAGAAATAATTATAGTCTGCAACTGTTCTATCAGAATTTAGAGCACATCATTTTTTGGACTGAAGTGCTGTACAGCTGTGAATGATCAGAAAAACAGTAGTGAGCATGAGGAGAGCAGAAATTTTAAAGAATCATTTAAAGTGCTTTCACTTGAATATGATATGTTGCATGGCAAAGCCTTACAAACTTATCCTAAAACATTGAGAGGCATGAAAAAAATACCTGCTCTATCTGTATTAGGAAATCAAATTCCCAACTGCAGTTGAACATATGTAAGTCATCTCTTCCTGTTGCATGAAAAAATACTGGAACCTATTAAGATATGACAATTGAGAGATGCTTCTGCCTGAATTAAGATGAAAAAGAGGCCATGTGCTGAAGTCAAAAATAGGGATTTTATTTAGCAATAAAATGTCAGGTAGAGAGATAGAAAGAAATAGGAAGGAGCAGGGGAAAGAGAGATCAACATATCAAGCAGAACATAGTCACCAGTCAGGGATCCAGCAGCATCACTTTGGTCTTTCTTCACTCTGGGCTTCTCATTTCTGGAGGTTGTGAGGGCATTCAAAACTTTTCACAATTAAAGCTAGCTTGAAGTCTTCATTTAGCACACACAAAGTATGGTTCTTACCCAGTAGGCATCCATATGGAAGAAAAGACAGGTTTAGCTCACTAACCAATCCCAGAATTTACAGTGAAGTCTTCTTTGGCCCACTTAAGCTACATTTATGTTATTTTCTTTGAGGAATGGGAAATTATGAAGTTATACGATGTTATTTCATGTTCGGGTGGAGTTGAATGTGGGAGTGCATTTTTTTAATTTTAAGTTTAATTCATAAGTTAATGTTCTCTTGTAAAATGGTTTGTTCTCTGTACCCCTTTTTGTTACCCACTTTTGGTTTATCCCTGTTTTTTCCCCAGTGACAGTTCTGTGATTGGTTCTGTATTCTCCCTAAGTTTTCCCCCCCAGAGACAGTTATCTGTCCATCACTTCATAGACAGCCTCCTGTTGCTGTCTATCATTTTTTGGGGTCGCTCCCCACTTCTGGAAGATTTTGAGAGATGCATCGAGTGATTGGACAGAATCCTGATTGTCACCTTCTAGTGTTCAATGTATGGTTGTTTTATATGTTTGTTTATGATATGAGCCACCCCCCTGTACAACCTTATTGGTCCCCTCTCTGTGTTACACCCCCAGTTATAAGGTCTCACCCGAGGGTCAGTTGAGGTCTTTGGGCACGCTGACTCTCGAGGTGAGTACCCCACGCTGGGGTTCCAATAAACTCGTGTGACCCAGCAGCTCCGGAGTCTCCCCTTTTCATCCTCCTGCCATCGTCACACAGGAGCAGCTTGAGCAAAAAAGATCCCACTGGAGCGTTACCTGTGTCAAGCTAGCCAGCTTGAGAAACGGGTACGGTAACAGTTGAAGTGACTTTAGTCATTAGCATATGTAGGGCATAAAAAGTAATATGTATTTTCAAGTTAATGAAGCAAAGTTTAGCTTTCTGTTATCATCTGATGTAGTGGTTTGAAAGCAAAACGAGTGAGAGGCTCTAAGTCAGAAATACAATTTAATAAGAAAAAAAGAAAAAAAAGTAAAATAAAATAAATGCAATAATACAAAAGACTACTGAGAGAGTCAGAATGCAACCTGAGCAGGGTGATGGAAGCAGTCCAGATGAGGTGGTCTCCTTGAAGCAGTGATCCCGTAGAAAGGTCTGGTAGCTCTGGTCCTCTGGGAATCCAGTGGGTAAGGGCTGCTTGTACTATCCCAAATCCCAGATTATATCCAGGTGAGAATGTTTGGTTCCTCCCCCTGGGCGAAGCATCTCACAATGGGATGATGAGTCATACAGGGGTTCCTTGATGGCCCATTAAAGCGAGATAACTCCCTGAGGGAGTTACCTATGAGTTATGCAGCAGGCATTTGATGGGCCATTAACAGAAGACACCTCAGAGGGAGGGGGGCCTGGGAGAACACTGCTTCAACAATTGGATTCAACAGTTCATGAAGATGGTGATAGAATACTTTGTGCACATCCTATACTACAACCCAGGACATCTGATCACTCTTTTGATCTAGTTTCTATTGGCTGTATGGTTCTTGATGGAGCACAACCAAAACACTGCTGTGTTGTTCCATCTTTGTTTCATATCTGCATTGATTACAACAGAGCACCTCCGTAAGCACCTCTGTGCCTCTTAATCCTTTGTTTCATCTCTCTGTTAGAGCAGTACACCGAGCTCCCTCAGTGTTCCTGCCCCTATAATGTGCAGTTTGTCACTATAGCCAATGTGTGCAATACTTCTTGGTGAACTTTGTTTTTAGGTCCCACACATGCATTAAATTTTTGTCATGACCTTGGTATATTTAAACATTTCTGGTTTTCATTTATATAAAGTTCCTCCTATTTCTAAATTTTATTATTAGTTTTCTCACTGAAGGTAGGGGCTTTGGTCAAAGAACTATTGGGCAAGAATGCAGACAAATGTCATAAATTAGACATTACTTTAAAGCTTCCCACCAAGAAGGTGCAGAAGTACTGGTCCTTTCCCTCTTCAAATTCTATTTCTCCACAGGGAGCACTCTAATGATTATTCACTGCCTTTCATCTCTATTTTTCCAACCCAATTGAGTTGAAAACCATTATATAACACTAACATAGTTAGAATTCCCTGCATGAAGAAATGACCCTTGATATTTGTTCAGAATTTGGCATTTTTTTCCTGATTTATTTCTTTATCATGTAATCTGTAAATCTCAAGCACATAATTCTTTTTCTAGAAAAGAGCCTTTTCTGTTCAATATTCTTTCAAATGTCTTATTATAAAACATTTTCCACTTTTAAAAAGGCTAACTACACCAAGGAAATCAACACATTTTCCTACCTTTTGTGAGAAATTTTCTTCAAAAAGCTGACAAAACTGATATAGGTACCATGCAAAAATCTAAAGTTGGAAAATATTATCTGTAGAAATTTTAGTTGCTCTAATATGCAAGTAAATTAATTATTGCTGCAGGGGAATATTTGCTCTGGCACTTGGAACAGCTTCTTCCCCTCTTTCATTGACCCTGGAGTCAGCATAGATTTTGTTCTCACATATTCTCAGTCCTCTGTCTCACAAATTAAGCGTTTTTTCCCCTTCTTACCAATGAGATGCCACCAACATCACTGCTGGCTTAACATCAGCCAGTGACAGGTATTTGGAGATGGTTGGAACTGTCTGTGTCCAACACTGGGGCAGCTCTTGATGTCTCTTCACAAGCCCTGCCTTTGCTACCAAAACCTTGCTGTAAACCAAATACATTAAATCTAAAAAAAAAAAAATACCCACAAAACAAAAAACAAAAAAAAAAAAAAAAAAACAAAAAAAAAAAAACCAACAAAAAAAAAAAACACAAAACCTAAACAAAACACAAAAACATTTCCTACAAACCAAGCTGGAAAAAAAATGAAATTAAAGGAAATTTTGAATCAGATTTATAAGCAGAAAATACTTTGTTCCCTTCTTGCTGAAAAGAGCACTGAAATGTTTTTAATGTGAATCAGTCTTGCTTTCTGACTCACAATCTTCCGAATCACTAGCAAAGGTTCAGAACCATCAATCAAAAGAAAAAAAAAAAAGCTATGAGTCCTTGAGATGTTTTGTTGGTCTAAATAAGTTTGTTTACAGATTCAAAGTGGAACCAAATTATCCATGGCTGACTTGCAACAGATGAGGATACAACAGATAGGTTCTGAAGAACTGTCTAAAGTCAGATGTTCTACAAATAAAACAAAAGAAAATATAAAACCTTATGATTAAATCTGTGGTAAATTGTGCAATTTAAATTTATTTGTTTTGTATACCTTCATCTGGTTCAGAATCATAGTCAATGGTCCCTTTTTGAAGGTAATTCCAAACATTCCTCAAGACTGAGTCAATTAAGCTTTTACCTGATGGATAGCAAACTACCACTTCTTATAAAATTCCTTATGAATCCTTAGACTAGTGTAAAACATTATCTGCTATGAAGGAAGGAGAACAAAAGAATACAGCTATTGGTCAGTGTCCTCAGATGACACAAGAGTGCTCTGGACTTCAGTAATTCCTCGTGACTAAGACATCCTTCTGCTGAAGCATCCTTTGATGCATATTCCATGAGAAAGTTACCTTTAGGACTTAGAAGTCTAGACAAAGACACCAATTAATTCAGATTTCCTACCTCCTAAGCATGTCCATTAATTCTTTTATAACTCAAGATCTTTACAACCTCCTGATTACATTCTTCAACTTAAAAATAAAATGCTATAAAAAACCTAGCAACTCTTTCTTCTCAGAGGGGCTTGTCCTGGTCTGTATGTACTAGGATAGTGCTAAGAGCAGCTTAGCTGTGCCTTTTAGAGGAGCTGGGCTCCACTGCTATCTTAGCTTTTCTTTAGTTCTAGTCAAGGTCTAACAAAAACACATGCAGAATATTCAGACCAGATGTTCTGGGTCTGTATCTATTCCAGAAGAGGGGCTGCAGACAATGTCTGGCAAAGATATAGACACCTATTTAGGGTGGCAGAGCAACTTCTGAGGAAGAAGGTCTGTCAGCACTGTTGCTTTCTTCTGATCATGTCAAATTTAGTCAATAACTTTTCAAGGAAGTGTCTTTCATGTAGTTCTCTGGGTCATGCAAAGCTCATGCAATTGCATTGCCTACATAGGCAGTGTATTAATAGTAGTGGGATCATGATCAACAAGCAGCATATATGGCAGAACCTTGCTATATGATAAACCATTTTATTTTTTTACAGAATTGTAGAAAGAATAAGAGAGAGCAAACTAGACATACGGGATTTGGGCTGGGGAGGTATTTTCTTTTTTTTTTTCCCTCTCCTCTATTTTAATATTTGATATGATGTCCAAAGAAATTTTAGAAATTTAGTTCATATCTAAATAGGCATGAAGTCTCATGGATGAAGATTGACTGAGGCAATGCAGAGAATAATCAGGAACAACATTTCAAGAAGAAATGAAGTGTCATATACTGCCCCAGGAGTCAGAATCATCTCTTGTCCTATTAGACATCTTCATTAGCAACCTGAAAGTGAGAGTAAAGAGCATATTAATGAAACTTGCAATAGAAAGGGCAGTGAGCATTCATGAGAGAGAATACAAATGCCACTAGAAAGTGCAGAAGTGTTTGAAAAAAAAACAAGCCTTGAAAAACAGTTTAATTGGAAATAAATTAAAATAAGTTTTATGTAGAAAGATAACACATGGATAATTATGTTAAAATAGCAATTTGAAAACAAATAGTCATTACGATTAAAAATGGTCAGAATATTTTTACTGAGTTTATTTCTTTTAGATGTGTCAAATTGTTTATGCTATGAATATCCATAGAAAAAGCGATTTTATATATGTCATTGCATACTAAATCATTCAGAATTATTAAAATATTCTATTTTGATCTTCAACATGCTTAAAAAAATTATTAGCTTTTTATGCAAAAATGCTAGTTAATTATAGGTGACATCATTTAGCAGGATAAAATTGCAACATTTGGAAAATGTCAATGTTCTAACTGACTTTATGTGATGGTTTGAAAGCAAAACTAGTGAGAGGCTCCAAGTCAGAAATACAATTTAATAGGAAAAGAAAAAAAGAAATAAAATAAATGCAATAATACAAAAGACCCCTGACAGAGTCAGAATACAACCTGAGCAAGATGATGGAAGCAGCAATCCCGTAGAAAGGTCTGGTAGCTCTGATCCTCTGTAGATCCAGTGGGTAAGGTACCCCGTATTGTCCCAGATCCCAGATTATATGCAGGTGAGAATGCTTGGCTCCTCCCCCTGGATGGAGCATCTCACAATGGAATAATGAGTCATACAGGGGGGTCCTTGATGGCCTATTAACGGGAGATAACTCCTGGTGGGAGTTATCTGTAAGTCATCAGCAGGCCATTAACAGAAAACACGTTATCAAAAGATCCATTAGCAGAGGACACCTTAACAAAAGACACCCTAACAGAAAGAGGGAGGGGAGAGTCTGGAAGAATGCTGCTTCAGCAATAGGTTTCCACAGTTCATGAAGATGGTGGTAGAATACTCCGTGCACGTTCTACACCACAACCCAGGACACTTTAATATGGGGAATTGTCGGTTCTTTTTTTTTTTTCCTTTTTTTTTAACTATTTACCACGGCTCTTAAAAAAAAGAGAACATTTAATTTCTGAAAAAGTTTCTGGTAGTATTGACATTTCTCTTCCAGCTCTAAATGTGATATTTCAGGGGGAAAAAAAATCCAAGGTCAATGGAGATTTTGGTATCATATACCAAAACATTAAGTAATCAATCATGAAAGCATTAGTCACTGTCCATCAGGTCTGTTAAGACTGTGTCTGGAATACTTTATATATTTCTCAACATCTTGGTACCTGATTGGGAAGGGAAAAGGAATAAGCTGAATGAAGATCAAAGAAGAGCAGGTAACATGATTAGATTGCTTGAGAAATTCATTTAAGAAGAAAGGTCACAAAACCCTAAATATTCACTACTTGACTAACATCATGCATAGCTATGCAGCAAATCTAAAAAATTATAAATAGAAAAACTTATTTATACAATGTCTAATCAACCCATGGGACATATTGCAATGAGATGTAATTGATGGTAGACACCTGAAATGAAAAAGAAAAATGACAAGAAAAATGTCTAATCTTTCTTCCACTATATTTACAGCAGCAACCACAGAAAGTATATTAAAAGCAAAATATAAGAAAAACTACAGAGCTTCTTTACGTCTTCTCAAAACAAAAAGTTTTCTGCCAGTGTAAAAACCACCAGTTTTTGTAGTTTATCTCATAAAGCCTCACTCCAAAGTAGAGAATTTCTCTATCTGGTCAAATGTGTTGGACTAGATGAGTCCTTAATGGGAACTGCTTCTTTTTCTTGTACAACCAAAGAGGAGAGACACTACAATGGAGTATAAGTGTACACTGCAATGAATTTAGTGATTGGGTAAGATGTTTCCTGTAAATGCCTAACAGAAAAACACAGGCTGAATGTCAGTCAACAGGAATTCCTTAGGCTCAGTCTTACAAGGTCTTAGTGAGATTTATTTGGTGTAACAGTGTGTAGGGGTGCAAAAAATCTAAACTTGTCTCTGTTTACTTCATCACTTTCATTTAGTTATACAGAGGCACTTCATTCCTCATAACATTAATAACCAGAAGGCTTCTTTTGAAGGTAAGTCCAAAATCCTGATCAGTCCCTTCCTCAAAACATAGCTACCTTTCAAAGATGAAATCTTACTACTTCTTCATGGCCACACTGACCTAGAACTAACCTTGTAAACTGAAAAACCTCCCTTCCCATTTCCTCTTTACCTACTAGTTACTGACAGCTGAATATGTTTGTTTGTTTCTTTGTGGGTTTTTGGGTTATGCTGTTTGGTTTTGGGTTTGGGGTTTCTGTGTTCTTGGTTGGGTTTGGGTTTGTCTTTTTTTTGTTTTGTTTTGTTTGGTTTGGTTTGGTTGGGTTTTTTTTGTTTTTTTTTTGTTTCTTTTCTTGCCTCCTCCCTTCCCCTCAGTCACCATTGGATTTTGGAAAGTTAATTTCCATCCAAGTCCATTCTGTTATTTTAGTTCATTTTAAGATTTGTGTCCTTTCTCACAGGGAATGTAATAGTGTCTCTATGTGTAGTTGCACTTACTTTAACTATTTAGAAAACAGTCCAAAAGAAAGAAATGTTAGGCGTAAATTGAAACTAAGTTTAGGTTTACAGTTGTTTGGGTTTTTTTTTTTCCCTGAAAACTGTTATTTTCTTTAACTTCCTCCTTCTCATACTTCTGTCTGGCATTTTTTAAACAGAAATATTTCAAGAGATACAGTGTGCTATATATGCAGTGTGAAATGAATTCAAATCTGAGACATGCACCCTGCACAGATGCTTTTCATTTGCAAAATTAATTGGTCACATTGGAAACACATTGGATTCATGCTGAGAGGTGTTGGTGGGATTTTGGCCTGAAGGAACTGGAAAATATCAGATCTATTTATCGATGCTTGAATGTTAATAAATACAAACACAAGGACTGTGTTTAGAATTGTTGGTTCACCAATGTTAAACAATTGTTTACATTTTCCTGTTACTAGCCACAGAGTATATGTAACACCTACGGAGAAAGGAACACACTTTAGTAAATAGTTACAGTGAAAAGGGAGTGAAGACAATATCTATTTAGTAGTACAAGGGGCTTCTTGGAAGAGAAGCTGACATACATGCATTCTCGAAAACAATTATAAAGGAATATTTGCTGTCTTTATAGCTGTTTTTGGCCTAGTTTTCTAGTGCTTCAATGAATACTTCACCTACTTGATTACCTGACTGATAGTATTCATATTTCTGCAACCTAATTATTTCTTGTCTCTTCCCACCTACAGACTACTCTACTCACAATTTCAAATTCCTTTTTTAACAGACTGTCCTGGTTTAGCTGGGATAGAGTTAGTTGTCTTTTAAGTAGCTGGTACAGTGCTGTTTTGGATTTAGTATGAGAGTAATTTTGATAAAACACTGTTTAAATTCTAAATCAAGGTCTTTCTAGTGTGTCACGCTCTGCCAGTGACCAGGTGCACAAGTAGCTGGGAGGAAGCACAGCTGGAACAGCTGACCCACAGTGGCCAAAGGGATATTCCACACCACATAACATCATGCTTGTTGGTGTGCGTATCTCTTTGGTCAGCCCATTGCTCGGCTGGACCACCCGGTAGCTCTGATATGCCACAACAGAATCGATTTGTGAGTTCTTGGCTCAGCAGCACCTCGACTTTCGCTGTCATGGCCGTGGTATGAATGAAAGAGGGGACTCTCGGAGGTTCGGGGAACAGAGGTTTATTCGGGGGTCCCAGGGGAACCCCTTACCTCAGGCCCGGTGCCTCAGGAGAGACCCTGGACCTGGGCTGCAGGGGGGTTTTGTCCAGGACAAGTTCAAGGGGTGGGTACAAACTATAAACCAATAAAACAAAGCAAAGCAACAAATGCCAACTGAATCACCTAACTACTAACAAATCAAAGGTAATTTGGGGAGGGGTCTTGGGGGAATTGGCCAACTGCTGGCCAAATCTCCTCAAAGGTTCTGGACCTTGGAGATAAGGACTCAGTGATGGACAGAGGGAAGAAGGATACATTGGAAAGGATGGGCAGGGATCATCATGGGGAAAGAACCAATAGGAAACAGTCTTTGGGCAAAGACCAGAGAGGCATAAAAACCCTTATCAACTTATGATAAAGAAAATTCCAAGACAAGGGGCCCATATCGGGTAACTAAAACTATACTAAACTTATAATAAAACTTTTAAAACAAAATCCTCCAACCCCACAATGCTCAGTATATAAACGCGACAGAGAAAGATGGGAGGAGCCAATCTTTATTTGGGGATAAGCTGGTCATCACTCATTGGATGGATCAGTTGTAAAGTGCCTCATTTACACTACATTCATTTTTACATTGATAGATATTGAGACTGCAAGAACTTAATGACTGCCTCTAATGTGATAGGGGTACATGAAGGATATTTTTGGATTGAAACCCAAAATTTTGCTATAAGTGTCTCCATCTCTTGCAATTACTATTTTAGTAAATTCCTTCAGTCTCTCTTCATCTCTTGCAAAGCCTATTTCAATTAATTATTTCAGTTTCCTTTTTCTCTCAGCTTTTATTTATTATGTCATTATGTTCTTAGACTGATGCATTACATCATGTAATACAGAATAAGTATAATTGAGTTACCTTAGGGATAGTAGCAATGCTATAGTTGAAGTGGAATTCGCTGTTATACTATAAATATTTGAAGCATGATTAATAGCTTGGCAATTTCTAGTCTCATTTGGAAAAAAGCTGAAATGTAAGCTGAAAATATAGCTGTAAATCTATATTAAGGGAAAATACTCTGAATTTATCATCTTTTCTAAAACCTGTCTAGGTGTTGAGGTTTCTCTCATGGTGGGGGCTGCTACCGGCTAGCAGTGAATCCCTCCAGACCACAGAAACATCTCGTGTGGGATCGTCAGCTCAGCAGCTGCTGCGTGGGTCAGGCTTGGATGAAGGGATCGTGCTCTCTCAGGTTAGGAAGGATGTTTATTCAGTGCAGTCACGTGGAAGGGGTTTTGCCACAACCCCTTCTCATCATGGGGGAAGCATGGTGAGAGAGAGTGGAGAGAGAGAGAGAGGGGGCGTGGTGTGCCCCCTTTTCCCAGCTCGGGGGCTGGGCGGGGAAACACTGACCCAATGGGGAATGGGAGGGGGAGGGGTTACATCAGGAGGAACCACAGGGGGAGGAATGGGGGGGTGAAAGGGACATACCAAGTACAGACCTATAACAAATACTGATACAAATATAAAAACCTGAAACTCGCGTTGCTACATCTAGGGAAAAATTTTCCCCTCTCTGCAGAAAGAGAAATTTCCAACCAAGTTGGAAATTCTTCAGTTTTTTTATTTCTTAAATTCTTTGAAGCTTTGTAATGCTCATTTTTTTCTTGGCCTATGTCTTAGGATAGATAAGATCTCATTATCATGATCTTTTATAACATGAGAAAGATTTTTTTATTGAAAAGTTGAAGAGTTTACCTCTATGAAAAGGAAAAATTAAGAATTGCTACCCTGTATTAGGCTAAATAGGCTAAGGTAGTAGGTTAAGTCTGTGTAAAATACCTTAAAAACGACATAGAACATTTACAAACTGCCCTTTATTCTGTTAAGAAAAGGCTGAATTCTCACAAATAAATCTGCTCCTCTACATTGTATGTAAAAGGAGTTTAAAACAACAAAGTTTCCAGTCTCTCTCTAGAAGAAGGTAGATAAATCCAGACCACAATGCCACATAAATATCAGAGAGATAAAACGCCTCAGGAGGAATATGGACCAAGGAGAACTTGGCTGAAACCAACGGCTAATCTAACTTCAGCCCAAAAAGCTTTTGAATTACTATGGCGAAGTTTTCTTCCATTTTCTCCTCTCTTCCTATTCTTCCTTTTAAACATTATGTACATTCATTTAGAGAAGGAAACAGTATGACTACAATTTAAAAAACCACACATAGTATTTTCTAAGGATAGGATATTAAGATTGCCTCCTGTCTTATCTTGACATGAAGGTGCTTGCATTCATTGGTGTAATAAAAGTTTTGATGGGCTAAAACCCCCACAGGAGTTTTAACAGGACAGACCTTTGGGAAAATAGATGAAAAAGCATTAGCTTCTTTTTGGTTCTTTCTATATCAAGTTATTAATTATTTTATTATTTATAGAGTTTTGTATTTTGCTTAGTTGATAGTACCTAAAATTGGTGTTTAAAAATAAAAATAAAAATAAAAATAATAAAAATATATTTGCACAAGCATAGCAATACATATCATAAAAATGGGAGCTAGCACTGAATAATGCATAGTAATTTGTCAAAATACAACAGTTATATTAAAACACAAAACAGAAACCTGAACAAAGTAAAAATCAGACTTGCTGCACCAAATTGATTAAACAAGGTTTAAAAAATAAAGATTTCCAACTTTCTGACTGCCCAGCTCCTTCCATTTGCTGACAGATTTGGCAGCTTTCAGGACTTCAAATATTCTTACTGTGAGCATAACAGCTTCCTGGTCTATAGGAGTAGTCGTTGACCCTTTTTAAGATTGGCCTTGGCTCTTCTCTCTACACCATCCTCTGTTTTCCTCACCACATTCAGCATGTCATTATGTGCCCTCTCTGCTCCTCTATACTTGCGTTACCGATGATCCTGGAGAATCTCCCTACTGTGCATGCATCCATTAACTCAAAGAAGTAGAAATTTTCCCTTTCCCCTTGTTCCTACCTGCCAAAGCATGCAGCGGCCTTGACAATGAAATCACTTTTTCTCTCTGCTTCCCATCCTGTCCTATACAATATGTAGCACACGTACAATAAACTATGAACAGAAACTCTCAATGAGTAGGTAATTTGTGACAAACATGTGAATTTGTCTTGAACATTACATACTGCAAAACTGGTCATTCAGCTCATAGAAAAAAAGGAGGAGCTTTGTATATATAATTTTTTTGAAGTGTGTGTGCATAAGTAATCTAATAAAACCACCTGACAGAAAAAATAAGTTAATTTGTATTTTTCCTGTTTTTTTTTTTGTTTGTTTTCATTTGAAAATGATATATACTAAAATTTGAAATACCATACTTTCTTCAACTGCTATTAGCAGTGTATGCACTACTCACCAGGTGCTAGTCCATAACCCACAAGAAATTACCTTCCTGAAAAAAATCAACACAAATTCTAGCTATCAATTAACATTATCACAAGGGCTTGGGGAGGATTCAAGATATAGATAGGTTTTCTGTTTGAAGCAGATAACAATTCTAGATGAAAAAAAAAAGAAACAAATTACAATTATGACAATTATTTCTCAATTTTTGTGTGTTTTGAGATGTATACATCAGAGAATAACATTTCCTAAGCAACAGCCTTTAAAACTTCCATGAAAAAATATAGTAGCTTCTGAAGTACCAGAAAACAGCAGTTTGTTAAGGCATTGAAAGTTTTACTAAAAAAAAATTATCAAAAGTCATGACCATCACTATACATCATTCTCTCTGAACAGTTTGGGGTTTTTTTTTTCTCTTGAAAATAAATACATAGTCCTTGTCTGGTTAAAAGAAAAGTGAATAGAAATATAATTTCCTAATTTGAAATAGAAACTCAGGTCTTCAACCTGATTTATATGAGATTACGTCATAATTAATTTATTCATTAAACAATATAATCTAGATTTAATATCATTTTAAAGTCAGGTAAAATAGACAACATACAAAAACCAAAAGAAGCTGGAAGTTGCTTAAAATGGTTAAAAGTAAAACCAATATTTAATATTTATAGTGGACTAAAGTTTCTAAGGGGCATGAATTGTTTTATATTTTTTAAAAGCTGTCTAGCAAATAACCACACTTAAAAGGTTTAAAATGTTCTAATTTTATTTAAAAATCTGCTTTTTCTTTTTATTTAAAGGTGACAAATAAATGCCAACTTACACAAATCTTATTTAAATGTGTGTGTTTTTATCTACAAATTATTTTTATAGTGTCTAATCCTGAACTGCATGAGAAAGATGTAAATTCTTCCTGATAAAATAAATGTAATTACTAGCAAACACTGTTTTGGAAGAAAACTGAGATGAAATGCGATATGTGAGATTTTGTGTGATAGCTTGAAGTACTGTTTAAGGTAGCTATTCAGAGCAAAAATATTAAACAAAAGTACTGGAGCAAAATGTATTGAAATATATATTACTGGGTAATGACTTGTACGTCATCAGCGTATGATCTAGTGACAATGACATGCAGAATTTTGATAAAGTTTAGTGAAAAATGGACTGAGAACTTATCAGCTGATATTAAAATAAATAACAATACAAAGGATACTTTCCAGAAATACTTTCCATAAAATTTCATGAGATGAGGAATCAATTTTTTGAGCACTGGTAGAGCTTCTTTGCAAATAAAGTGTATCTGTCTGAAAAGTAGAATAAAATAAACATTCATAAGTTATTACAGATTCCAGTATTTTTCTTTTTTTAAAAAAATAAAACTCAATATAACTTTGAGGTCATGATAGCACTGTTGAGTCCTTAGCAGTAACATTCTAGAAATTGTATGTATGTTTTTTGGAAAAAAATATTGTTTCTAAACTCATGGCAGCTAGGAAAAAAACAATAAAATAATTTTTATGTAGTGCCAAGTAAATGATTCACAGGAAAATTCTCTGAAAGTTCTCTATTTTCTTCTTCTTCTTCTACAAGCACCAGATCAGGAAGACAGAAAAGACGATGTTACTTTTCTTCAGTCTCCTTTCCCTGCATGAAAAGGAAAGACTGCAGTTAATGCACCATAATTACCTGTGATTTTTCTCCCCCTTCAAAAATTCTAAAATTTTAAATAAGATTTAAAAATCAGAAATAGTTTTCCCTTCTTAATTATTTAAGTGTTCAGAGAGTAATCCAAGGAAATTATTTCTCTGAAATGTTCTCTCCAAGTATAAATATCCTGTAACTTTTCCATGTGGCTAGTAAGTATGTATTTACCAACAAAACAAAATTGGTTACTATTGCTAAAGTAATCAAGCCTAGTGTAGAATATTTAATCTAACAGGAGGATTAGTAATGTACCTGGAAATCATAAAGCATTTATTTATAACAAAAAACACAAAATTTCTAAAGAAAATAAATTTTGAAAATCATTTGGGTTTTGTCTCTGGTGCTCAAGTAAAAGACAGCCCTTAGGCTGAAAGCATTTATCTGAAAATATAACAAGTGTTTGGAATATTCTGAAACAGAATTTTGTATTTTATCCATAAAAGTGATGCATCAAAATAATGTCTTTAAGAAGACATATAATTGAACACAACTTTGTAAAGATGTTGTGAGACTAGCTTTCTCCAAGGAAATATTTGTGAGTTTAAAATGCAGCTGAAACTATCAAATTCCTGTTCAGCCAACAAAGAAATGACAGCATTCAAATTTTAGTCCAGATCAAGTTTCAAAGAGGCACGTCTTCTTCTTTCAGTGAAAAATATGAAAGCCAAGCAAATAAATCTCTCTGAACCAAGTAAGCAACATTGCCAGTGCTCTGTTCCTGTCTTTGAAGCAAAAAGCTAAAAGTGTCCTCTCAGGATACTGAGGCTTGAGGAAGGAAGATGGTTTTGTGTGGTCCTGTGCATAATGCATGTTGCAGAGATTTTACTACATCTAATGAGTAAATTACTACCAGGTTTTGCCCAACTATTAATTCAAACAATTTTTTTGGTCCCAGAAAGAACTGGAGAGTGATCATTGAAGCAAGAAGAGGTCCAGATCAGCAGGATATACACAAACAGTGTGATCTGAAAATTCTTACTTTATTATGTGCCTATGGTGTTAAGGTAATTGAAAAATGGATTAAATGCACCAAAAGGCATTGCAATACTCTGATGCCCTATGTTAAACACTTTGAAATTTGTAACAATTATCTGTGAAGAATTGTGTTGGGTCTACAGATTACTGTAGAAAACAGATTACTGGCTGAGAATTTTGTTTGTTTCAATTATAAGCAAATTATAAGCAAAATATTTCTAAGACTATATTAGAGATAAATTACTATTTCAAGCTATATTGTTTAAAAAATTATCATCAAAACTTTTCTTTTTCATCTCAATATTTCATTCTAATCTCAGGGAAAAAGAATTACTAAAACAAGCATGCAAAAAAGTAGGTTTATAATGATATGTACTTGCTGCATGACTGAGCTATGGAATTGGCTAAAGATATAAGTAAATAATGATTATTATAGTTTCTGACACATGAAATTCCTCTGTAAGAAAAGAATCCACTTTTCTGTAAGATAATCATTGCACATAACTTTCTGAAAAAGAGGAATATTTACAAGTGAAGAAGACTTTGTGGAATATAATTCCTTTGTCTACCTGTGCACATTATAACATCATCCCTCAAAGTATATATAAATATGAAATTAGAGCCTAGGACAACTCAGATACGACAGAAAAATTTTAGTGCCAGTGAGCCAGACTTCGCTTTCAGATGAACAGAGAAACTTGGGATGTTGCTGTTCTGTCACTGAGTCAGATTCACCTTCTTCTACTTGCAAAAGGAATAACTATTTGATCATCCAGGGGATGTGAATACTCGTTTCCTGATGTTATTGGTATAGAAATACTTCTCAGTATCTCCCTCCTGAAGTTTGTTTTATTCTTTATGTAAAGAGAAATTGTGAAACCTGATTTCTTAAAATTGGTCCTATTTCCACTGGATATGGAAACTGAGCTTTAAAATGGTTCTTTTTTATGCTTCTTTCTATTTTAAAAAAGGTCATTTTTTACTTATCTTTCTCCCCTTCACTTTTTTATTGACAGATGAAAGGTGATTGGAAATAGCCAGCATAAATTCATCAAGATAAATCATGCTTGACTGTGTCTGGAATGTTTTGACCAGTTTGGAACCCAAATAAAAGAAAAACATTCATAAGATGGAATTCAGCCACCTGAGGTTGGTCAGGAGCTAACTGCAATCTTCCAGCACCTTCAGAGAGGTCATCAAGATGTTAGAGCCAGGCTATTTACCCACATATGTGACAGGTGAATCAGTGTCCGAAACCCTAACAGTGTGACAGGGCAAGCTCAGACTGAACACAGGAGCAAAAATTTGCTATGAAAATCAGTAAGCACTGGAACAAGTTACCAAGCCATTTCTGTAAACTGATCACTAAGGGCTTCTGAGAGCTGAGTGGGCAAAGGCTGAGTAACCTGTGCTAAGGTCAGTGTTGATGAAGTGCAGCAAGAGGAAGAAATTGTCCCTTTCTTGGGATATGAAAGGTCACATCTATCTGCTTTGTGACAGCAGATGGTACTATCTATAGGATACAGTACAAACCTCTTCAAAGCCCTGATCAGAGATGGTGGAAAGGCAGACAAGGGGATGAGGTGGGGGTGATGACAACAGGGGGAATGGAATGATGGAAGGGGGTAGCACCTGGAGGTACAGGACATGACACTCAATACATGACCAAAGACCCAACTATATTTTGCTGCAATCACAGCAAACCAATAAATATTAAAAATAGCATTACAAGAGTCATTATTAAAATTATTCATAATCAAATTAGAACTCTCAGTTAGTGCCGATCAATTCTTTCTTCATGCTTGGAAAGAAGGTTCAAATAGAACAGATTTTTGGAGATGAAAGAGACTACTTTGCAGTGATCTCATCTGAACATGAGAGGAACCTGAATTCCATAACTTAAAATTATATTTCATCACCACAGGTACATACATAGGTACAGGCAGAAGGCAGTCATAATATTCAAGCACAGCAAGGTTTGAAGCATAGAGTTGTTATAAAACAAGGAATTTTTTTCTCGTTATCAGTACACCTGTTTTCTAAACAACAAAGACTTCACCTTGTGTATATAAATAAGAATTCAGAGGACTACCTAGAAAATTATGGCTGAACGAAACTCTTCCAATTGCAAGTACTGTTTTCAAACAGTTTTCAGTGACAAGTACAACCTTGAATATGTACTGAAGCTAAACAATAAAAACCAAACAAATCATGGTCCTTGCAGCCACATACACAGTAGCTCATGGCCATTTTCTCATCTTCTTTTAACATTTTCTTCATCCTGGCAGTATAACAAATGATAGCATAGGTACTGTCTCTCCTGATAAAGTTTCTGTGCTCTTTGCTGTTAGCAACAGCTCCAAAATACAGTCTGAATGGTCTATCATTTCTAAGTGCTGCAAGACTGATTTCAGTGCTGCCATTCTGCCCACTGAATCACTGTCTAGCTCTCTTGTACTTTTTCTTTTCTAGTTTTTGCAGTAGTGATAAGACTGCTTCATGACAGCTTATTTTGTTTGTCCTGAGGGCATCCACAACTGTCCAGGTAGTGTAAGTGGGTTTGGGGTTCATTTGACACTGGTCTTTATGCAGTCATGTTATGCTGTTAGGATGGTGGTCTCCACTCAGTGTTTTGTTGCTCTGTTGAATGTGATGAGGGACAGTTTTGTTACAGCAGTAGCTGCAGTTGTTTGTTCATGCTGCTGGAACCAACATCATATCTCCACGCTGATGACCTGTGGTCAGAAGCATTGGCCTTCAAAGATATTGGCAGATTCAGAAATTTTTACAGACTTTACCAGTACGACTTGAATAGTTGCTTACCCAGGCTAATGTGTGCTAACGTTGTTTACTTATCCTCACTATCATAAGTCTCAACAAAATTTGTCGAAGAGTATCCTCGTTCTCATCCACGTGGAGGTTCCATGTCTACAGCTTTGACGGCAGAACTTTTTCTTCTGTTATTAGGGTATTTGATTTCTTATTCCTTGTATGAAGAGAAATTTTCTCCAGACGGTCAGCCTGGCACCATGTAAAGCTTAAAAAGATCCCTAAAAAATGTAGAAAATAAAGTTTCAGAGCATATTACAGAGTACACCAGAAAAGGATATAGTTACATGGAACATAATCTGGATATATCATAAATAAGAGAGATGTATCCCCAACGTAACATAAATAAAGGTAAATGTTTACAAAGCATATTCTGCAGAGGGCCAGAATATATCATTATTTTTTCTCTAATTAGGAAAGAGCTAAACAGTTCCAAGATTATCATTCTGACTTCAAGATTCACATGTAGTCTACAATATGTAGTCTACAATTCCCAAATCCTGTTTTATTTATCCACCCAAAAGGATTTTCCCCCATCCAAATTTAAAAATATTTTTAAAATTAAAAACAAAACAAAAAATCCCAATCTGATAATATATTTTACTGTAATACTTTTTTTAAAACAATATATTATTTATTTTTATACTATTTTGTGAAACTCCAGAACTTTCTAAACCTTTCAGGAAATGTTTGATAGTTTAGCTTTAAGATAAGATCAGCTGGCCATGATGATTTATCTAAATTTCAGTTTGTATTTCCTACATATTTTTATAATTTTTTTCTTTTTTAAATAATATTCTGCATTCTAACTGGGTCTGTGAGCAACACTGCTCATTAACTGTTCTTAACAGTCATTATATTTCAAGTTAACTCTCCTGGTTTCTGTTTGTTATTATACTTCTTTACCTACCATCTATATTCTACTGAGGTGTATAAACTATAGTTCACAGATAAAAATCTCAACCTAGAAGTCGCTTCAGCGTTCAAAGGTCAGCTTTAAATTCACTACTCATGCATGTTTTTCTCAGATAGCTAAATATTCTGGGGTCAGAAGACAATACTGAGGGGTTTTTCTTCATGTGTGTGTGTTTGTTGCATGGTAAGTAATCCTCCAGGAAGAATTTCAAGGTAAAGTATAGATAAACCTTGATGGTTTACTCAAGTATTGGAAAAAGCATAGAAGAAAAACCAACAAGACCTCAACCCTTGTTAAGACCTGAACTTCTTCAAAAAATGTTCATAATTTTTGAATTGGATAGATAATTATGCACATGATGAAGTGAGTAAAAAAAAGTAATGCAAATAGCAAATTGAAGGCCAGAAATAAATAGCCATTTATAAAGCCATAACTTTGAAAAGTTTGATTAAATGTACTTTTCAAGAGGCAAAATTGCATGAATGCAGGTACCACAGGGTACAGCTTGACCTTTATTTCTCTTACAACTGTCAGAAATACTGAATGGATTTGTATGCCACAAATTAGAACTGCTTCTAATTTTGCCCATAGGAAGAAAATGCTAGTTTAACCTGTTCATAGAACATGCAATACTGCATTCAGAGCTTTAGGGAAATTTATATGACAGAACTGAATTGTGATTTATGATAAGTTAAACACCTTCATACTTCACTAGAATTCTCCTAACATTGTGAAATATTTTGGAGACTTTACTCGGAAATTTTGTAGTGAAGGATTCAACCTGTGGTTAAGACTTATTTGTAAGCATATATATAAAATATGTGACTGTTTTAGCACCAGTACATTATTCTTGAAGTATTTGTGGCTCAACAGGAGCTTTCCCTGGATGGACCAATGTGCTGGTTTAGCATGGATAGCAAAAAAAAGCAATTAGTGACTGGCTTTGCAATTGACTACTGGATTACTACTAACCAATTAAATATAGAGATATGCCTCTGGGCTACACAAATTAAAAATCGGAGGAATCGCAGGAAACATCCTTTTCTTTCCTGCCTTGGAACAAGTAACAGGGCTGGCCCCACTGTGCCATGTGGCCCACCAGGGCCTGGCGGCCCGGCTGGCTCCAGCTGCTGCTGCCGTCTGCACTGGGGTGGGCCTGATGGGCAGAGGGAGGGGAGGAGATTATTCCCTGTCCTGGCCAAGCCCGGGCACAAGTAGCTGCTAATATCTGCCACTACGCCGCAGTGCGGCCGGGGCCGAGCTCCTTCCTTCTCCAGCGGCTGCTGGACAGACGAATCATTGGGGAAAGCCCAGCCATGCGAGAGAGAGAGATCCTGGCTCCAGCCTCAGCACGCCCTGAGTCTTTAGCACGCCCTGAGTCTTCAGCACGACCTTCGGCCATCTCCCAGGAAAGAACCAGCATGCCTTCTGCAGACCTGGGAGAATGTTAACTCTTTGCACAGATGAAACTTGCAGAGCACTAACTCTTCTCTGAGTGAGAGAAATGACAGAGTGATTGAAACTTAGAGAGACACAGCATGGGACTAAAGTCAGTGAGGAGAGAGTAAAAATCCTAATTGAGAGGAGATGGAGAAGATGCCTTAGTTTTTTTGGGCTGAAAATCTTTTATGAGCCACGGTAATGAACTGTAATATATTAGACTATCTCTTAAAATTGTGGAGAACATGATTGTTCAGATTGTGGATTTAGGCAAAGGTATTTGTGATGGACTAAGTGAATATTGATCTTATGAGAAGCTATGATCCCATGAGAAGTTTAAACAGAGCGAAAGATGAGATAAGAAGCCCCAGGGAAGAAGAGAAGAGAGATCTCTGTTCTATGAGATGAAGAAAATCCTTTGCTTTTAGAGCTGAAAATTTATCTTCAAAATGACACCCGGGTTAGGTCCATGACCCATATGCAGCTGGCAGGAAGCTTCTAATGGGCGGGACTTCACAAAAGCAAGTTCCTGGGAGGCTGTTTTCTGTGGCTTTTTTGTGAGAATTAAAACCCATAGGAGAACTGTTCTATGTTGTAAGTGGGGAAATTCCATGCCAGACTAAAAGAGACACTTCTCTCCAAATGAACTGATAAAATACTATTTTATGGGTGGACCAAGAGTTCCAGGTTTTGTCTCTTTTGATTGTTAGTGGGAAAGTGAGCAGTTGTAGGGAGGGAGAAGTGTTTTGAAAGTTTCCTTTTGATTCTCATTCTTCTTTTAGTGTGTGTTAATAAATCTATCTTTATATCCTTTAAGTTTGAGCCTGCTTTGCTTTTCTCCTAATCCCATCTCACAGCAGAAAAGACACTCAGTCCATTACACAAAAAATTTCGCAAACAAGAATTGGCAAATGTGAAACCATTACAACCAAGCTACACTGAAGTGCTAATTTACATGTATGTAAGAAAACCAAATGTATTTATCAACTAGAAAATATAGCTGTTATACCAAGGGTTAGGAATGTCTGAAATTTCATGTGTTTTGTACAGTGTAACCTAATTTTTTTTCCTCATCACCATATTTCTTTTAATAATATGTGTGCACTTAACTTGCAGAAAAACCTAAATCTAAAGAAAAAAAGTAAAAAATGTCTCTACGAGGCTTCTGAAGATGCCTGCACAATTTAAGCCCTGAGGGTAATCATTTTCATAGTAATACTATTTCTTTTAACATTCTGATAAATGTAATAGTTTCAACTGAATGACATATGAATGGAAAGAGGGAATCATAAAGTGTGCATTAAACTAATTGTTTCATTGCACTCGGAATGTCAGTGGAATTAGAAGTTTAAAGTACAAAATATTAGTCCAGTGAAATACTTCAGTAGGATGGACTTTGTAATGAGGATGTGGATGGAGAGGGACAGACACAGATAGGCAAATAAATATGTTGGATTTAAATTTCGATGTGCATTAATGTATAGCTGTCATATAAAATAAACTGGTCAATATTTAAAAATCAGCATTGAATAAAAAATAAATTTCACCAAATGTAATTTTTGTTTCAAAATCTGAATTAAACTTCACCTGAAAGATCCTGAAACTTGTTTTCCTCAAAATTTGGTTTGCTGCTCAGAAGTGGAACACAATGAAAACTTAATGTCAAAGAATATTTAACTCTTTGTCTCAGTATAATTGAGAAGATATTTTAGCAAGTTTCTTTTAATGCCTATCTGGTGTTCCAAAATATTTGCCAACTAGTTTTAACTTTAGAATTATTAATGGAATTTTTAAAACTGTTATTCCATTTCAATATGAAAATATTTCTTTTATGAATTCATGTTCACTCACGTTCCCATGACATTTCGATTTCTTCCTGATCTTCTTTTGATTGGATCCTGCACTCTTCCACCTCAGCATGATTCTTTCAACTTAAATGTCACAATAGACTCTCTTGAAACTTAAAATAGAATAACAGAAAAGCATTCTCTTTTTTTCTCATTTCTCAAGTAAATGAGTATTCACTTTTTCTTTTTATTTTTTTTTTCATGTCATTAAACTCCAGGAATGAACTGATTTTTTAAAATGCAACAGAATTGCAAAAAATAGGTACACAGTGAACGCATCTTTATTCTGGTATAGAGATACTTGAGGCATCAGCATTTTATTGGTTGCAATTACTCACAAGATGCATCCTTCAGTAACACTTTTTCTTCTTTAAGTATTGTTCCTTATCAGAAAGGAGGCATGTCTATCTGAACTGCAATCCTGTATTTCCATTTACACGGGCTAGATAACCATCTCTCAGTAACAGTTTTCTTCCAGGCCTCAAATGCAGCAGTTCAATCTCAGCTGGGTCTTCCTCAGTTCACAAACCAATCAGCAGCAATTGGTAGTTCTTTTCATACAGTCTCACACTGTCAAAGCACCTCTAGTTTCTATACAGAACTCAGGTAGTCCTCTTATTAATGATAATTCCAGTTGAGATGATACTCAGCTCACGTTCAAAATTCGTTTCACTAGAAAGTTATTTATGAGCAGGAAATGCTACCTGTCTTAAAAATATGAAACACATAGAACCTACATGATGCAGGATTATTACCTTTAAATTGTCTGAATATTTGAAATTCATTTATATTTGAAATGCATTTATGCATTGATTTAGGAGAGATTTTTTTTTTCATTACATTATTATCATAATGATTTCATATCCTTTTCTCTACCTATGCGTATTTGAATCTCCTACTTTTCTGTTCAGCAGACAAACATCTGTATTGCACTCCTCTAAACCAAAGTCTCAGCCTAAAATAAAGCCTGAAAAATGAAATAAAAATAAGGTCTTGATAATGCCCTTATTTACAAACAAAATTAATTTATCATTTCCCTGAATGGGTTAGTAAACATACAAAAACAATGGGATAATCATATTGCTGTGAAAATTGGATAGATTTTTGAGCATAAAAACATTGCTGCTGACCACAAGCCCAGAAAGAAGCCAAATAAATCAATTACTGCATTACCATGTGGTAGATGAAAAAACAGCATTGTCAGGACACTTCAGTCAGAGGGACACATACCAAGGTGTCAGTTCAATTCAAAAAGTTTGTGAGATATTTATCTAGGTCCAACCAACCAACCTTACTGTTCAGATGTTGAACTAAAATAACACATGAAATCTTCCTTTTTACTGGTTCCTATGTTTTATAAGTTTTCATCTCAAAGGGGAAATAATACCTAGGAGGAATGAAGAGTGTTAATTTCCATCAGAAAAGGAACTCTATTATTTATAACACATTTAAAAACATCCCGCAACACTCCAAAGTAATCATAGGCATTGTCTCCAACTTGAAATAGATTTGCTTAGAAAAAATATTTAATAATGTGTACTGTTCCTAGAGCAATCTGAAATACAGATGATTAGCCTGTTTCCCAGATGAGCACTCTATACAATTACTGTGAGAGACAGATTCTTCCTATTCTTTTTCTGTCCATCACAAGTTTTTTCCTACAGAAAATGCTATCACTTTATCCATCTGGGGAAATGTGGTACGCTCTTCACCACTTTTCAATTCAGAGAGTCTCTTGTCTGCTAGTCGGTTTGAAACTCCTAAGGCACAGGAGGGCACTACATTTTCATTTCCCGTATATGAAAGCATTGCATGGTTATGGCATAATCTCTTTATTCATCTGCGTTCTAAAATAAATGAAACTTTTTATAACATGTTGTGAAACTATTAGTCCAGGGGGG